>JAFBJQ010000707.1:274549-597513 GCA_016785345.1 Trinectes maculatus | reverse complement strand
GCCGGCAGGCGCGCTGAGAGACAGCGAGAGCGCTCACCAACTAGTTCCCGTGTGAAGTCTGTACGTATTTACGGGGCAAAGCGCTTAAGTTGAAACAAGAAAGTTCACGGGAGATGTGTCGTAACCATGAAAACAACGTAATTTGCGACCGTCGTAACTCGAGGACCCCTGTGTGTGTGTGTGTGTGTGTGTGTGTGTGTGTGTGTGTGTGTGTGTGTGTGTGTGTGTGTGTGTGTGTATATATATGATTGCACATACATCCGCCATGTAGGTCCAGTCCGTTGACGATCTTGGTGATGTGACCACCTCTCAGCTTGCAGATCACTATAGAAAGTGGCACGCGGACAACGGGCAGGTTGAAAATTGCCGTGTTGCAGTTGACGTCCTTCCTGTCCTTCACAGCCTCACCGTTCAGCTCCAGGGTTATTTTATACCTGCAAGGCAGCGCCACAGTATCTGCACAAAGCTCATGTTCCTTATGGGTCAGTTAACAGTGGCTATCTATCGGATATCTACCGGTCTTACCCCCACTGACAGGTTCTGACGTGGCAGGACACAGTCAGGCTGGAGCCCATGAGGAAAATGGGAGCTGGCTCTACAGTCACATTGCCAAGTTCCTTGAAGAGCTTGCAACCAGCGGGGCTCAGAGGGCAACCTGTCCAGGAAAGACAGACAGAAAGACAGACAGACAGTTTAATAGCAGAAGTGTCATGCAAAGATCAGGATTTTTTTTTTAAGGAATATAAAAACTAATGCATAATAAACATGTTTGAAGTGAAATAGTGAAATCAAATCAATATTATTTCATTTCATCCAAACTATGATGATAAACCTCACACGTACGCACAGAAAACCGACAGATTTTCTGTCTCTGTGTGGTCGGAGCTGAAAACATCAGGACTGAAACCACAACTGAGACAAAGGGACATTCGTTATAAAGTGGATCGACAGGGGAGACACTCACGCTGGACGGAAACATTGAGGAGAAGTAGGATCATGCATCTCCGTAGCGTTGAATAAAAATTCATCTCAATTCATCTTCGTTTTTTTTTCCCCCCACAGAACCTGTTCAGGTCGAGTCCGCTGCAAACAGAAATTATTCTTTCTTTTCTTTTTTTTTAATTTAAAACCATAATACATTTCAATCTTAATCCCATTCACTAATTTCCCCATCTCTATACATGAATTAATCGTCAACACTTACCTGGGCTGTCCATGCAGAGGGGACGCTCTGGCTAACATGTGGCAGAGACACAGTGATGCACTCAACTATTCATTTTGTGTATCTGATAAGAAGAAAGGGTGGCAGCTCCAGTCAGAGTGTCTGTGACGCAGACACACACAAAGCTTCTCTTATCTTACCGAAATACCGTTGCACAGGAATTGAGCAGAGGTTGTTGTTCAGTGGCGATGACTGGCTCAGACAGATGCATGTGACTAAAGTGATCCACGTTGAGCAAACGGAACATTTTAACAAGGCCAGTGACCTATTTGAGTGGTTTCTGGTGAACCCAGAAACTTTGAGGTGTGTTTGAGAACTTTAATGTCCTACTTCAGTTTCTCATCACTTGAACGTGTCAGTCTTCTGAGCACCTGCTCAGCATTTAATATGAATTGGCAAGCAAATAATTAAGTGATCAACCAAACATGTAACACATATTCTACTTTGAAAAATGTGCTGACTATATATTATTTTTTTTAATTCTACTGGTGCCGACACTTTTTCATTAAGTACAGTTCACTCATACCTCTGATGTACTAACGAATATAGGAGATTTACTGTGTCTCGTGTAAAACAAACGTACTCTTTTGCTCGAAGACGTTTTGTTATCTTTAAGCATGATGAGTATCAGGAGGGAGGACAAGCGCAGACTGAAACTTAATCAGCTTAACGTGTTTTCCGTCTCTGCTTTCTAAATCTTTACTGGGAAAACCCACATGTTCGAGCGTGTGCATATTTGCCTCGAGATAAAAGAGACCTCAGTCTTGAGGTTTTTCATATGACTTTGCCGTCACTTAAAATGTGAACGCTTTGTGTCAACAAAAATGGATAAAAGAGCAACTTTTTACTTACAGCATATGTTATACAAGTTGGTGCTTGATGCATATGTTGTAATAATTTCCAGTTACACTTGAGAAAATTTAAGAAAATCTCTTTCACACTTCACAAACCACAGACAGATAACAGGATTGTTATATGCATGCAAACCAAATTACTCACAACAGCAGTTGTCACATTCTATCACATTGATAAACAGCAACATGATATTCTGTGCACTCAGACAACTGTTTCGTTTTAATTATGAAACTTTAAAACAAAAACTTGGTTGAGGTTTTTGTTGCTTGTAGTAAATATTGCTGTAGTAAATGAATAACACAGTTTATACTATTGATGTATCTGACAGTGTTCAGATGGTAAGTGCTTTATCTAACAGTGGCACAAAGGCGGTAAGGTTTGGGACTGAGAGTACCCCCCAAGTTGAAGTCCAGACTGGGCTGTTCTCCAGCAGATGCAGAGAAGGTGAACCTCTGGAGGAGGGAGGTGAAGAAGAGAAATAACTCCATCCTGGCCAGCTGTTCCCCGAGACACACACGCTTACCTGAGCAGACACAATACATCCGATGACTTTGATTGATAAATAGAGATGACAACAGAGATGCTAATCCTCTCCCTGAACTGTGATTTCAATTCTCTCCTACAAAGCTTTCGCACTAATCAACAAGTTGTAACTACGGACTCACCTGTGGAAAAGGGAAAGAATGCCTCTCTCCTCCTATATTTACCATCCTGGTCCAGAAAGTGTTGAGGGTTGAAGGAGTGTGGCGTTTCCCACATTGACTCGTCATGTAGGACTGAGTGCAGCGTGGGCAAGACCATGGTTCCCTTAAGAAAAGGTGTCATTGAAAAAGTGGCTAAAATCATTTAAACCAAAAACAAACAAACAAAAATCTCATCTATGTTTTCTTAAAAAAACCCCTCCTTTTCCTTCTGTTTTTCATCATTTCTATATTTTCCATATTTCTAGGTGAATTCCGGTTAAAATGCTGACATAAAGCACTTCCGGCTAGAATGAGCGTGTACCTTTGGGATTGTGTACTTGTCGAGCGTTGTGTCCTTGGTTGCCATGTGGGCCACGTTGAGGGGGAGGATGTTACCCATCCTCTGGATCTCACAGATGACTGCCTCGGTATATGGCATTTTTTCTCGGTCACTTATCGAGGGCTGTCTGGATGAACCGATGATGGTGTCTATCTCAGCCTGGACTTTCTCTGTACACAACGGAAAGATGAAACAACAAGATGGTGCGGAACGTATGTAGGAAACTAATGCTACAATTTAATTTATTCTTCATCCTTATTTATTAAGAAGTGTGTCCTTGTACAATACAATAAATCATTCCACTAATCAATTGAGTCTATGCAGATATGATATATAATATATATTTTTAAGCAAGGCTTGTTTTTAAATAAACATGGTCCAATAAACAATAAACATGGAAATGGCTTTGTTTTAACTCAACCTTTACATTGACCTTAACCATAAAACCAGCCATTTGAAAACCTGCCATGTCCAGAAAGGCAAATCGAACACACACACACACACACCTTGTATGTGAGGGTAGTAAATCATATAGAGCAGTCCCCATTGTAATGTAGTGGAGGTGGTTTCAGTTCCAGCAACAAACAGGTCCAAGGTACAAAAAGTCAAATTTTTGGTACTGAAACCAGAATCTTCGTCTTCTTTCTATTAGTAACAGAACATGGAGGTAGAGAGGGTGAGTTGACAGCTGTCATAAGAAAATGTCTAGTGGGGGGAAAAAAGAAACACTCACCTCGCCCATTTCTAAAAGGAAACAGTCGATGTAGTCTCTCGGAGAGGAGGGGTCGAGGTTTTCTTTGTGCTCTTTGATTCTGCTGTCAACATAATCTATGATCTTGTGTGTCAGAGTGAAAATCCTCCTGTGAGGTCCAGGCATCCACCTCATGAGCCAGGGCAGGGTGTTGTAAATCTGCAGAGCAGAGAGAAAGGCACCGGCTCATCGGAACATTCTTTAACGTCCTTTGTGACATTTGAATTTTGTTATTTGGTGGGATTCAGTTGTCTGTTTGGATTTGGATTTCAGACTTTCTGTTGTATTTTCGTGGAATTTGGATTCGAGTTATTTTGCAGTTCCTTCCCTCATGTATCTCGTTCTTGTTTACTTCCTGTATTACTCTGAAGTTTATTCCCTTGTGTAGTTTGACTTCCTGTCTTTGAGTCGTTTCTTGCTCTTGCGATTGATTGTGATTTTGCCTCTTCAGTGTGTTTAGTCTCTGTGCTCTCTAGTGTCTTTTGTCAGTTCAACTGCTCAGTTTGTTTGTGCCGCCATCATCATCATCATCATTATTATTATTATTATTATTATTATTATTATTATTATTACAGTTGTATTCCCAACATTTCCGATGCTCATGTTTAGAGATTTGGACTCTACCAACCTGTGGGGCAATCAAATGTCCTGTTTCTTTGCCACCCTACGTGGACTGCACTTGGGTTGTGTTATCTTTAATTTAGTTACATCCTGTATTTTGGTCACTACTCACCTGTGCCCAAACGCCTGTCTCTAAGTACAGTAACTCATTGATCATCTGAAGAAGACTCTGTTTCTTTTCGTCACTGTACTCCATTCGATTCCCAAACACCAAGCAGCAGATGATATTGGACACGGCGCTGTTTATCAGTGACTGGGCATTAAAAGGTTTTCCTGTTAAATAAAACACAGATAAGGCACACACACACACACACACACACACACACACGTAAAATTTAGCAAAACATCTCTAGTAGAGAACTAATCGACACAGTGAAGTATAGCAAAGTGTTAATTTGAAAAAACAAACATAAAATCTATTTCCTGTGCACTATTGCTTTGTGAGTTCTGGCTGTATATTTTTGTAAACATTGCAGAAACAATTTGTATTTTAAAGGCCAAAATCATAATGAGACTCAAATAATAAAGCAGGTAAACAGATAGACACATGGCTATGGTCTACAGCATGTGGTCCAATGAGTGAAGTTGGTCTTGTGTGCTTCTGTGTTGCAACACTGGGAAGAAAAGATTAGCATGCCTACTAAAATAGAACATTGCCCTATCACTAGCCAAGGAAAAAGATTACCTTAGCTGCGCATTGTTGAAAAACAAGATTTTATTGGTACCTTGATGAGCTGCAAAAGCATCCATGAGATACTGGCACTCCTGCAGGATGGACGGCTCCAGCGTCTTCTTGCCCAGACCAAAGTTTCTGAGAGTGTGGAGTGAAAATCTCCTCTGCTGCCTCCATGGATTACCGTTTGCTGCCACAATACCTTAGACACACAAGGCCAGCATTAAAACCATAATGTGATGTAATGTAAAATCACGAAAATAAATGAAACAAGTGGTAGTATAACTAGCTTCTGATGATCGTGCTCTAACTAATCCTGAACTACCAATGGATCTAACGCACTTTACCTTTATTTCCAATCAAGTCTTGAAAAAGTGGTATCACAGGACGATCGATATAGTCCTCCCCGTTTTCCACCAGAGCTTCTCTCACCAGCTTGTAGCCATTGATGACCACAATCCTTCCACCGAAGAGGCGGAGGCTGAAAACGTTCCCATGTTTCGCTGCAAACTAAACACAGTTCACGCAGCACACGTTATTTCTCCATTGGATCACATACATTGTTTCGGTGGGAAAACCGTCAAAGAGATGGTTGGCTATCTTTGGGTTAACACTTGTTTACACCTTAAACCCAAAGCAGGTCAGAGGGAAAGCGGAATGCGTGTTTAACATAACTGCTCTCTCAGCAGGTACTGTATCTAACCCACAGGTTAAATACCTGCCCTCACAGGTTGATACTTGAAACCTTGGACTGGAAGAGCCTTTCCTCTTTCTCTTTGTTCTTGAGTGGCTCGTTCACACAATGCTTCTCGCGATGTGCGTTATGTAACATTTAGAGTTTGGCTGTTACGCAAAATACATTCCCGGTTGGATGAACAGAAACAGAGGCAGCTTGACTAAGTGTTCATATGTTCATGCAACATTTTATCATTTTAACACTTTCAGCCACAACTCTGATTTCACATATTTATGATCTCAGCATATTAAATTCCACCTTCTGTAGGACTGATGCCTATAGATATAAGATCCATTAACCCTCAGATCAAATCCCTTAAGTGAAGAACTGTTATGAAATGACAAATTGCACCGCACCCAGAGCCACAGTAAATGTATGTTTGTGTATTTTCATACAGTCAATGATGTAAACATATATATAATCTATAAGGAGCCCACCTCTGTGAACTGCAGGTGGAGCCTGCGGGGATTAACGAAGAGAAGGTGTCCGATCACAGGCAGATCCCACGGTCCCGGAGGAAAGTTTGACGGTGCTCTGTTCTTCAAAACATCTGCCAACAGCAGGAACACACAGAGGAAGATGAGGACACTCCAGCTGTCAATCCAGTCCAAGTTGAGGACGCCGAGTATCGCCTTCATCTCGTCGCTTCCCGGTCAGTTGTTCCAAGGCGCTGAGTGGTTTGCTGTGGCTGGACTGAACTGAGCCTGAATCTCACACCACACCGCCCCTCCTTTTCCTCTTCTGCTGACAGGGCAAAGGTTTCATGCACTGCTGCCTCCCACATGTTTAATGCCATTTCACCTACAACAACAGGTACACAATATACTGAGCTAAAACCATTACACAGTTCCTAGAGGACTTAAGGATATCGTCATGATTTTTCAAGCCATTTTCGACTGTATGGATTTCAACCTTTGGCTCGTGTTATGCTTTGCACTGTTACTTTTGATCGACGTGATAAAAAACTGGAGGCCTCACAACTTTCCACCAGGACCATGGGCTGCGCCTTTTCTGGGAAACATCTTCACTGGAATGGACTTCAAAACTGTGGGGAAGGTAAAACACATGCATGAGCACAGAGTTGAGATGTGAGTGTAAGCAGATCACACGATCGAATACTGCAACACAACAAAAAAAAAGATTTACCTCATCAATCAAATGTCATACCATCGAATGTTAGTGTCTTTTACCCAAACCTATATTTACTTCATGCTGCCTGATAATAACTGAAGATTGAAAAGTGACAATTAAGGTCAAATGACAGTGACAGTTACTAAGACCTCTACAAAGTTTACTAAATGTCATGAAAAGGTTATTGATGTCAGTCAGTTTGATTACATCTAAAATTATCCATTTCATTATGGAAGAAGCAGATTATTCTTTTTTTTTGTTTTTGTTTAAACGCAGCTGGCTCAGGAGTACGGCCCTGTGTTTAGTCTGAGGAAAGGCAGTGAGAGGCTGGTGTTCGTTTCAGGATACAGAATGGTCAGAGAGGCTCTGGTCAACCAGCTGGACAGCTTCGTTGATCGACCCGTCATTCCTCTTTTCCACGTTGTCTTCAAGGGCCTCGGTGGGTAGATTGAATAAATGGCAGAATAAAATGCCTTTCTGCGCAGTAAAAACATTGTCTTAATGTTGTCTAGACTCGAGATGGCGTAGACAGCCAACTCGCACTGAACTCAAACCCGTATTCGCCCAACAGTGCAATGCATCTAGTTTGGAACCGACATGCATGAATCTCGATGCAGATTGTGTTTTGTTTTGGTCACACGTTTCTGTGACGTTTTACAGGCATCGCATTGAGCAATGGTTACCTATGGAAGAAACAGAGGAAGTTTGCCAACAATCATCTGCGGTACTTCGGAGAGGGCCAGAAGTCGCTGGAAAAATACATGGAAGTGGAAAGCGCCTTTCTTTGTGAAGCATTTAAAGAGGAACAAGGCAAGTAAATAGCTAATCAGAAATATCGTTCATTGATTCTTACGGGAATTTATTCCAGTTGCTCCCACCAAGGACAGATATCTAGACTTGGAGAACTACAACAGATAGAAATATTTAAACAGTATTAAAAACAGATCTTCAAATATGTCCATTATTCTACGACAAATATAAAGAAACTAATATTTGAATAAGAGAGCACAACTGAATTACTATTGCGCAGTGTTATTGCATACAATATTCACAGTAATAAAGAGTAAATGATGAAGTAGATTATGGTCTAAATGTGCTGACTAGGTGAAATGAGACCAGTAAACACGAAACTTGGGGGACTTTGAATGAGACAGTTCACTTTGAGTTCGGTTTTTCTACAATTGTTTGTTATTGCTTTAACTGAATATGGTATATTTGCAGGAAGACCGTTCAACCCCCACTACACCATTAGCAATGCAGTGAGCAACATCATCTCCTCTGTGCTCTTCGGTCATCGCTTCGAATACAGTGATCAGAGCTTTCACAAGGTTCTGGAGTTGGACAATGAGGCCGTTGTGCTTGCGGGCTCTCTTCAGACTCAGGTAATTCCTGCATGAAAATATCATCTGGCGATCACAAAATAAACCGGTGCTGGTCTGTAACTGATTTGAGGCTTTGTCTTATCAAACAGCTGTACGACATCTTCCCTGGCTTGATGAAGTACCTGCCTGGTCCTCACCAGAAGGTCATCAGCAACTACAAAGAGATCATGGTGTTCCTGAGAGGGGAAATAGAGAAGCACCAGGAGGAGTGGAACCCTGATGACCCTCGTGACTACATTGACGTATACCTGTCTGAGATGAACAAGGTCCAATGTTTGTACATTTTCAATATGCTCGCGCTAATGCTGCTGAACTGAGCAGAAGTTCTTTCTGCCCTACATCAGTAAAGTGACTTAAAATTTATTTTGTAGCTTGAAGTTTTTCAATTTTGTTTTTTTTAATTTTTTTTATCGTTGACACACTGCCAGAAAAAAGAGGACCCTCAGGCTGGCTTCAACATTGAAACGCTGAAGGTTTGTACCCTTGACCTGATCGAGGCTGGGACAGAAACTAGCGCCACCACTTTACGCTGGGCGCTCCTATACATGCTACACTACCCGGAGATACAGAGTTAGTCGGTCCATCGTCCTCTTTGATCATATTAAGGAATGGAGTCTTTTTTTTGAATCGATGTGTTTTGATTCTGAAAGTTCTTCCTCCCTCAGAGAAAGTCCAGGAAGAAATAGACAGAGTCATCGGAGAGTCTCGTCAGCCCACCATGGCCGACAGACCCGACCTGCCCTACACTGACGCCGTCATCCACGAGATCCAGAGGATTGGCAACATCGCTCCTATGGGGTTCCCCAAAATGGCCAGTAAAGACTGTACGCTGGGAGGTTTCTTTATACCCAAGGTAAGGAACTACTTCCCAGACTCATCTTGAGGTGAATATCAAGTTCTAAAAGTATCAGAAGTATATCGTTACTCATTTTCCAGGGCACGGTTGTAAGTACAGTACTAGCTTCTGTGCTGTTTGATAAGAATGAGTGGGAGACTCCGGACACCTTCAACCCCGAGCACTTCTTGGATTCCGAGGGCCGGTTCCGTAGGAGAGACGCCTTTTTGCCGTTCTCAGCAGGTTTGTTCCAGATGCTCTAAAGAATTGCTACCAAACGTCATGCACAACAGCAACATGTACCATAAATGAGAAATCTGCTCCTGCTGTTTGCCACCCTGTAGGTAAACGTGTGTGTCTGGGGGAGCACCTGGCCAGACTGGAGCTGTTCCTTTTCTTTACATCTCTCCTCCAGCGCTTCACCTTCTCCCCTGTTCCGGGAGAAATGCCGAGCCTGGAGGGGGTGCTTGGCTTTACATATTCCCCGTCGCCCTTCAGGTTGCTCGCCACACCTCACTGATGTGCCCCAGCACTTCATCTATGAATCATCCCCAAAAAAATCACAGATTCACAAGCTTGCCGTGTATAAACCATTCAAACACATTATCTTCAGTAAAGCAATAACACAGTATTTTTATGTACATCCACCTACTACAAAATATACTGCTTAATATGAACATTGTATCTCCAAATCTAAACAAAAAATAAAAGCAATGTCTCAAAAGCAATCTTTTCAGTTATTGTGTAAAACTCTTCTTTAGACTCTGATGTTATATAGTCAAAACGACAAAAAAAAACTTTATTTACACATACAGGGGGTCCTCGAGTTACGACGGTCGCGAGTTACGTCGTTTTCGTGGTTACGACACATCTCCCGTGAACTTCCTTGTTTCGGCTTAAGCGGTTTGCCCCGTAAATACGTACAGACTTCGCACGGGAACTAGTTGGTGAGCGCTCTCATTGTCTGTCAGCGCGCCTGCCGGCTCTCCAGCACCTCCACAGCACAGCTAGGCTACTCTGCCTTGTGTTTACTTATGTGAAATGGACGGCTGGAGGGTCTACACGGCTGATATCAGAAATCTAAAGGAAATGCTCATTACACTCGTGATCTCAACCCCTACGGTGTGTCAAGAGGGACAAGAGGGACAAAAGGCAATTCACCACAGTAAACTCTTATTGTAGGGTGGTGTTATAGCGACATCTAGTGGCACAATGTATGCACAATGGCACAATGAATGTATGTTCCGACTTAACGTCGAAATTCGGTTACGACACATTCTCATGAACGGATCTCTGTCGTAACTCGAGGACCCCCTGTATTTGTTGTGCAAGTGTTTAACCTCCTATACGTTATCATTAAAAAGTTTAATGTGAACTGTAAACATGTGTCGTATACTGCAGTATACCTATACACAACCAGTGTTCATTAAGCTTTTTATCTTCTAGTCCTCAGACACATCCATATATTAAGTTTAACATATAAAATTCAACTGCTGATCCATTAACGCTACAGGCTAACACTAACTATAACATTTCTTATTTCTACACCACAGTTCGTTATGAATATCATTAACATGACGTTTCTATTGGAACAACATTGAGAGACGTTATTTAATAACGTCCAGTTCTATGAGATTCGCAGTAAAGGAAATGCTCATTACACTCGTGATCTCAACCCCTACGGTGTGTCAAGAGGGACAAGAGGGACAAAAGGCAATTCACCACAGTAAACTCTTATTGTAGGGTGGTGTTATAGCGACATCTAGTGGCACAATGTATGCACAATGGCACAATGAATGTATGTTCCGACTTAACGTCGAAATTCGGTTACGACACATTCTCATGAACGGATCTCTGTCGTAACTCGAGGACCCCCTGTATTTGTTGTACAAGTGTTTAACCTCCTATACGTTATCATTAAAAAGTTTAATGTGAACTGTAAACATGTGTCGTATACTGCAGTATACCTATACACAACCAGTGTTCATTAAGCTTTTTATCTTCTAGTCCTCAGACACATCCATATATTAAGTTTAACATATAAAATTCAACTGCTGATCCATTAACGCTACAGGCTAACACTAACTATAACATTTCTTATTTCTACACCACAGTTCGTTATGAATATCATTAACATGACGTTTCTATTGGAACAACATTGAGAGACGTTATTTAATAACGTCCAGTTCTATGAGATTCGCAGAATGTGTCTTATTATCTTCTATTCAAGAGACCAGTCTAGTTTTATTTCCACTATTTGATATGTAGGTGTGGACATTGGATAAACTAGATGACATTTAGTCACACTGCTCTTTGTATTATGGGCTTTAATCTACTAACCACCATCTATTTACAGTATCACAACATGGTGAATAGCAAACTAACTTTATCAGCTAATTTCACCTGATAAATACCTGTCATTTGAATGTTCCCGAGTCACTGCCTGTCCCTGTGGTCATTTATTACTGATTAGAGTGGTTAATATTTTCTGGTCAAAGCAGCACTGGACTTTAATTTGCTGTTGTTGTCGTTGTTTTTTTTAAAATGAAAACGGGAGAGAGAGAGTTTCTCATGAGTCAAAAGAAAACTAAACATTACATGGGCGTTATAATATATCACTACCATTACTTTACAGGCGTTGCATCATACTTGACAGGTCATGTTTGTAAAGGTAAACGTATTGTTGGTACGGTAATCAGTAACTGGTTTCGCAAGTGCAATTTCACCTTTGTTCACTGTGTACCTTTTTTTTTTTTTTACAAAGTCTGGTAAAAGGTTGAGCAGAGATTATATAACAGGTGTTTCATGTAAGGGGCAAACAGTAAAACACTCAGATCTTCCTCCTGGTGCTGGTTCAGCTCTCTTTAACCATGTGGCTTTATAACATTTTGCTGAGTTTTGACCTGAGGGGGCTCTTCCTGTTTATTATTATTTTTCTTATAATAGCAGATTTTCTCAAAAACAGGAATCCACCAAATTATCCGCCAGGACCGCCATCTCTGCCCATTGTGGGGAATTTCTTCAGCGTGGACAAAACACACCCACACATTTCTTTTACCAAGGTACAGTTAATAACACAGTCTTTACTTGACGTTGCTTTAATTCATCGTGTTTTTTTTCCCCACTTTGTGTTTTTAAATAATTGTCTATCAAGACATTCTGATACACTTACATTCACTTAATTTGATTTTGAATCAATGAGTTAAAATCGGTCAATCAATCAAATCAATCAGTATCGTTCACGATAATGACAATTATCATGATGGATATTCAAAAGGTTTCTCAGCTCACCAGTGTTTGTCCCTGTCTGATGTCTCCAGCTGGCTGATGTCTATGGGAATGTGTTCAGTTTCCGCATCGGCAGAGACAAGATGGTATTTGTGGCTGGATATAAGATGGTTAAAGAAGCCTTGATGACACAAGCTGACAACTTTGTGGATCGACCTCTTAGTCCAATGGCTGACAGGATGTACTTGTATAACTCCAAGAAAGGTATAAAAAGCTCTTTATTTTCTTATACCATGCAGTGCAGAAGTGAGTTTTGCAATTCAGTACCTTGTTGTCTTCTGCATGCTTGTGCGTAGTTGGTCTGTTCATGAGCAACGGCGAAACATGGAAGAGACAGCGGCGCTTTGCCCTGTCCACCTTGCGCACATTTGGCCTGGGCAAAAACATCATGGAGCAGAGTATCCTCGAGGAGATCCAGTACCTGCATGAGGAGATCGAGAAGGAGAAAGGTGGTTAAAGGAATATTGCTATAAGATCATTAATCGTATTAATATTCTCACCTAAACGCTAAGATACTAAAAATAAGACTTGAACATTACATTTAATCTTGGCCTCCAGGTGGACCGTTCAGCACCACAGGGCTCTTCAACAATGCTGTGTCCAACATCATTTGCCAGCTGGTGATGGGGAAGCGCTTTGACTACAGCGACAACAACTTTCAGACCATGCTGAAATATCTGTCTGAGACTCTTCGGATGGAGGGCTCCGTGTGGGCTCTGGTGAGTCATGATGCATGTCCTCAATCAATATTCAAATGGTGAAAGATGTTAGGAATGACATTTTCTTCCCTCCACTCTTTGCTTTTCATGCAGCTGTATGAGTCTTTCCCCAACGTGATGAAGCATCTGCCAGGTCCTCACAACAGAATATTCCACTTCTTTCACATCCTCAGAGACTTCATCAGTCAGGAGGTGGAAAAGCACAAGAAAGGCCTGGACCACAGCAATCCCCGGGACTACATCGACGCGTTCCTCATCGAAATGGAGAAAGTACGTGAAAGACAAATGCACAGCACACGCGGCGCCGTACAGCTGTAGCCCACTCTGTCAGATCATTCACTGCTTTACCCACTTATCAATCTCTGAACAGCACAAAGAGTCCGACCTGGGCTTCACTGAGACCAACCTGGTTTTCTGCTCTCTGGATCTGTTCCTGGCTGGAACGGAGACGACCTCCACCTCTCTGCAGTGGGCTTTAGTCTACCTCATCAATCACCGTGACATCCAGAGTAGGTGATGTGCCAGGCCTCACAGAGAGCTAAGACAAAGGACGTAAACATAAGATAATATCAGAGTTTGCATATGTACCACCCCCGTCAGGGGTATAGTCTCTAGTTTTATTGCGGTCCATCCATTGTTAATTCCATTTTTGACCAAATGGATTCTATAATGATCAGCATAGTTTAGTTTTCAAAAATGTATTTGCTCTAAGATCAAATGTATGTATTTCTTGCATTTCTAGAAAAGGCGCAGGCAGAGATAGACAGGGTGATTGGACAGACTCGCCTGCCCACTATGGCCGACAGACCCAACTTGCCCTACACTGATGCTGTGATCCATGAGATCCAGAGGATCGGAAACATCGTTCCTCAGAATGGACTCAGAATGGCTGCCAAGGACACAACACTGGGTGGTTACTTCATACCAAAGGTGCATCCTCTAAAGCACAATGATTTATAGTCATGAAAAAAGGGGTATATGAGTGTGTAATATTGTGAGTGTGGTTGTTCCAGCATTGCATGGTGTTGACATCCGAGTGTTGTTTTTAAGGGAACAGCCATAATGCCCATCCTAACCTCTGTGCTGTTTGATAAGACTGAATGGGAAACTCCAGACACCTTCAATCCTGGACACTTCCTGGACGCTGAGGGAAAGTTTGTGAAGAGGGACGCTCACATACCATTCTCTGCAGGTAAACCAGGTTCAACCCAAACATAAGAATAACCCGAACCGGATGATACATTTTATCATGTGCTTTTCCACCTGTGTGCCACCTCGTAGGGAAACGCGTGTGTCTCGGAGAAGGCCTGGCCAAGATGGAGCTCTTTCTGTTTTTGGTATCTTTACTACAGAGGTTCTCTTTCTCCGTTCCCGATGGAGTCGTGCTGAATGCAGAGGGAGTCACTGGAGCCACGCGAGTACCGCACCCTTTCAAGATTTATGCTAAAGTCCGCTGAATAAGGCAACGTTTCGCTAAACAAGAGGTCATTCTCAGGCTTTCGATACTGTATCGCTGCCTCATGCATTAAAGACCTGTTTAGTCTGTCAGCCTGTACGTTCATTTTGTGTGCTATGATCTATGAGAACGTTGTAATACACACAAACAAGCTGCTGTTTTCTCAACACAATAGATTGTGCATGTCACGTGTAGGCCACAAGTCAATAATACACTGAAATATGCAGCTGCTACAAATCCATGGAGACATTGACGCCATATTCACATGACCTCTATCATGACCTTGTTAAAAAAAAGAAAAAAGAAAAAGAATCATTATCATGCAGATACATTTTTACACACAGGTCAATAATTTGTGTAAACATAAGCTGTGAGTCGACAGAGGACCGGCCCATCTCTGAGCAAGAATGAGTGCGAGCGATCCCGCTCAGTCATTTCCTCTCCTCCACTCCGACTCACTCCGCTTCACAATGAGGGGCTATCATTTCTGCCTGTGGCTCGATGTGACGGGAATGCTGCTCGTCGTTTTCATTGCTCTTCTAGTGGCGTTTTTTCTGCACAAAAAGGATCCTCCTAACTTTCCCCCAGGACCACCAGCGCTCCCTCTTTTGGGAAACATCTTCAACATTGAACCTAAACAGCCTCACGTTTACCTGACCAAGGTAAGCCGGTGCAAACGAGATTTTATTTTATTTTTTTTCCTGAGAATTTCAAGTGGCCAACATGACCATGTCCAAAAGGAGAAAATAATTTCCAACATTTATAACTACTGTATGTTTAAGTAAATCAAGCACATAGAATTTACTTAATTCTTAGTTTCTTTCCGACTTTGCTGCAACGTAATGTAAAAAAAATGATGTAAAAGGCCAAAAACTGTTGATGTTTAGTCAAACCATATATTGTGCTGCAGTTTGCGTCTCATCAGAGTCACATGCTTGACAACAGGGCATCTATTCTGTGCCTCTGCATCCACAGCTCGCCGATGTCTATGGGAATGTGTTCTGCATACGTCTGGGAAGACACAAGACCGTGTTTGTGTCCGGGTGGAAGATGGTGAAGGAAGCCATAGTGACACAGGCTGAAAGCTTTGTGGATCGGCCTTACAGCCCAATGGTGAACAGAATTTATTCAGGGAACTCAGGTAAATCACACAAACCTGGAGTACGTCTGTGCTGGTCAACTTCCCTCCTGAGAGATGCCGATTCAGAGTTTGGCTTCTCTCTGTCCCAGCAGGTCTTTTCTTCAGTAACGGGAGGGTGTGGAGGAGACAGCGACGATTTGCCATGGCTATGTTACGCACCTTTGGTCTGGCCAAGAGCTCCACCGAGCGTAGCATCCGCGAGGAGAGCCAACATCTGCAGGAGGCGATGGAGAAAGAGAAAGGTTGGGGAAAAAAAAAGTGAAAAGGAATAGTCCCAACACACCGTGTACTCAGACTGAAGACATTTCCTCTGTTCAGGTGAGCCATTTGATCCTGTACCCCTCTTAAACAACGCTGTGGCCAACATCATCTGCCAGATAGTGTTTGGGAGACGGTTTGACTATGACGATGACAACTTTCAGACTCTGCTGAAGAATCTGACTGAGATGGCCTATCTGGAAGGCTCCATATGGGCCCTCGTGAGCATCAAGAGCATCAGACACATGTTCAAATATACAGATTTGTTTTGTTTTGAATGGAAAGCTGGAGTAAAATCTTTACTTACCACTGGATAAAAACTGGAATGATCCCCTTGTTATTTCTCCAAACAGCTGTATGATGCTTTCCCAGCGTTGATGAAACACCTGCCGGGGCCTCACAACAGAATCTTCAGCAGCTCCAAGTCTGTGGAGGCATTTATCAGGAGAGAGATACAACGGCACAAGCTGAGCCTGAACCTCAGCGACCCACGAGACTACATCGACAACTTCCTGATAGAGGAGAAAGTAGGGACTTTTCCTGTAGCTATGTATGTAAACAGAAAACCAAGCCTCTCTCCTAAGAAGTGAACAGTAAGATTTCTGCCTCTGCTCTGGCTGACAGAACAACAGGCGCAGCGACCTGGGCTTTGATGAAGGAAACCTGGTTCTGTGTTGTCTGGATCTGTTCCTCGCCGGCAGTGAAACCACCTCAAAGACCCTGCAGTGGGGCCTCGTCTACCTCATCAGAGACCCTCGTATCCAAGGTAGGCGTTCAAACAAACAGTGAAGGATTCATTCCTACAGTGAAAACATTGGAAATAAATTGAAAACACTATACGAGACAGATAACAAAACAAAAGCTCAAAGAGGTCACTTTAACCGATCGATGTCAATGTTTTTATTTGTAGACAAAGTCCAGGCAGAGATAGACAGCGTGATCGGACAGGACCGTCAGCCCACTATGGCCGACAGACCCAACATGCCCTACACCGACGCCGTCATCCACGAGATCCAGAGGATGGGAAACATAGTTCCTCTGAATGGACTCAGGATGGCTGCTAAGGACACAACACTAGGGGGATACGTCATACCAAAGGTGCAACTACATGTAGCACAATCATTTCAAAGTTAAAGGAAAAGCAACATAAAATTGTGGAAGATGCACTCAGATCTTTCACTGTAAAAAAGTTGAAATACAACAATGCAAAACCACCCAATCGCAAGACAAAAAGCACTGAGACTTCATCAAGCTGTGGCTGTACTCATATGCTCCAGCGTGTTTATAATATCAGTCAGTTGACTGCTTATTGTTTTTTCATGGTCTGTGCAGGGAACCTCTGTGATGCCAAACCTAACCTCTGTGCTGTTTGACAAGACCGAATGGGAAACGCCAGACACCTTCAACCCTGGACACTTCTTAGACGAAGAGGGGAAATTTGTGAGGAGGGAAGCATTTTTGCCTTTCTCTGCAGGTAAGCTCCGTTTTCAAATGAAAATCTCAATTTTAAATCTCCACTTGGTTGAAATGTTCAATTTCACCACTAGATGTCACTAAAACCTTAACACCAAATCTTTAACCGGTGCAGAAATCAATGGAAGTAAAGTGAACAGTAAGAGGTTTTTTCCCCCCACAGGAAAGCGTGCTTGTCTTGGAGAAGGTCTGGCAAGAATGGAGCTGTTCTTGTTCTTTGTCAGATTGTTTCAGAAGTTTTGTTTTTCCACTCTCGATGGCGTTGAGCTGAGCACAGAGGGAATCACTGGGGCCACACGCACACCGTACCCCTTTAAGATCCGCGCCAAGTCTCGCTAAACCCTGAAACTGCTCCCTTACTGCAGACCATGGCAAAATATCCTAATCACATAATGTGTTGATGTTTGATGAACATTATTTAACCAGGAAGTTGCAGAAAAACACTCTGGCTTTAATCAATTGACTCGACCTGAGATTGATGCAATCTGAATGTAAGGCAAACTTACAAAAAGAAGGATTTATTTATTTATTCACCAAAGCTTTAAAACTTTAACTCCATAAATTCCTGAAACATCATAATGGCTCTCTCACTTTTTTCTTCTTTTTTTACACAAATGTGCGACACTACACATGGAGTTTGTGTGCTGCACTACTTCTGATCATGCTTATCTTTAAATGAGCAATCTACAAGAATCAGCCACTGCAAAGAAAAAATCAAAGCGCTCTGACAATCATCTATAGATCACAAACAGAAAACTGAGACGATGGAATGCCCCTTTAGTGTCACTGCAAACGTGAAGGAACAATCACAATCAACCTGAAAACCTGCCCCTGATTCAACACAACATATATATCGAGTACAGTAGTAACATTCCCAAGTTACAATTTGCAGGTATTGTATGAATGCTGGACCTGGTCCTACCAGGATCAGGAGCTGGTGTTAAAATCATGTTTACATAAAATCGTATTTACCTTAACGCTGCAAAGCGCTCCATATATTATAGTGCTGATTATGCATCAACCAATTTCTCTATATTTAGTGAAAAAATGCCACTCAATCTTCATTTAGAGCCTGCAGGGAAATCAAATCCCATGTAGGATTTTACATACAGAGAAAAAGTCTGAGAGTTATTTAAGATTTTAGTTAGAGCACCTCACAGATTGATCACTTAATGTGACTTACAGGATTTTCACAGCTTTAAGTTATTGGCTTGTTAAAATTTGATTCGGTGAAAACTGCAAGTGACTGATGTTCAGTGCCTAAAAGCAGTTGGTGGCCAGCACCAAATATAGAAATATATAGTGTTATCTGTCTTTTTATCAATCTGCTGGATGACAATATTAGTAGCCTTTTCACTGTAGCACAATGGATCCAGTGCACCTACATCAACAGTCATCTGAAATTACATTTAGTTGGCCTGAGCATTCACAGGAACACCTTCTAAAAGTCACATTCATATATTTTACACTCAATTGATCATCCCTCATTCCTGACCACCAAGCTATAAGAAATCAAAGGCTAAACTGATTACAGCAAGTGTTCAGCCAGGTCTGCAGTCATTAAAGCAAAAACATAGTAGTGTAAAATATGAAAATTATGCAAGGTCATACTACAGTGTATGCTCTAATACAGTGTGTCCTACTTTACCTAGTGATGTGAACACATGTTGCGGGCTAATTCTCTATGCAAGACCAGCTTGTAGCCAGTGGGACAGTATGTTTGAACCACTGGTGGGTAACTTACAAAGATGTGTTTGTTAAATAAGTGCACATCAATCCCAGTCAGCTCATCTGTGACCCCCCCTCCCTGAATGCTGAGAGCAGATGTGTTTAAGGTCACTTGAGTGCTCACTTGTGGGGAGGGTGGGTATTTTACCCTTCACGGAATAAAGGTCTATTTGGAGGTAGTGGCAGGCACGCTGATGGACAGCGGCCGGCGTGGTGCGTTTGAGACCTGCCGCTGCTGGGACAAGAAGGACTGGCCAGGGGACAGCATGGAGGAGGTGCGACCGCCAAGACGTGATTCGATGGCGAACTTCTGAAAGCTCAGACTCTGTAGGAAGCAGTCACATTACTTTATCATTTAACTTTCTGTGCTTCATAAATTATGAACCAAGTGTCAATAATGTCATGACCGGCAGGACATAAGTCAAAGAATGTCTAGTCTGACCTTGTTATACCACGCTGTAACGATCAGCTTCTCCTCATACTCTCTCAACCTCGCCTGCTCACATTGACGCTAAGAGAGAGAGAGAGAATAAAATAAGTTGCACTGAAATTGTAGTAAACAGTCTACATCACAAATGTCTTTGGAAAAAACACAAAAAGCAAATTTACTTCCAGATTGAGAATCTGCTTATCCCTGTCTGCCAGCTGGTTCTTTAGAGCCTGGATCTCCGCGGTGGCTGGATTCAGTTTAGGGTCCAGTGCTCGGATCACCTACAGGCAGAATAGAAGACGTACTGATTCGGACATTACTTTAACTAGTTGACTTCTTTCAGGGATAAACAGAACAATAACATTCAAAAATAGAAACAGAAATGATCATCAAATGACTCACATTGCGAGCTTTCTCCAGGTACATTTTGTACCTCTCTTCCATGGCTCGCATATCATCATCCTTCTTCTTTAGAGCAGCCATTAGCTCATCCACCTTCAAGGCTTAAAGGTATGGAATGAAATATGAGGTTCACTGAAGTCAATCAAGTCAAAAGTTTTTTTTTTTACTTCAGTGACTGGAGTGGGGATATAATATGATTTTTGATATGAGCCTTACAGGTTTGAGTGTTGTCAGGCTGAAGGTCCTCCAGCAGCTCTTTCTTCTTCATGATTTCATCCTGAGCCTCATTCAGCTGAACCCTAAGGAAACAAGGAATTTTTTAAAACCTTATTCTGTAAGAAAGGATCAAAACATATTTCCCATCTCTTAGCTTCATAGCAATGAACCAAGACTCAAACTTACATGTGTGCATCCAGTTTCCGTTTCAGGTTTGACTGGAAGAAAATGAAAACAGACTATGATCCACCTATACAAAGGTTACATTATATAAAGTATACTAAGTATACTACTATAAGTATACTACTATACTTAAGATGTAGAGGCTTTCATCTCTACATCTTAAACAAGTGTGATTTCCTTGCACAATAACAAGTCAGTACATAGTCTACTATCCTCATATGATTAACTGTCCCAGGCGTTTCTGTGTAATTATGCCAGTGCAGGCTGACACACTCACATCATCCGGTTTGGCCGCCTGACTCTGCAGAGCCTTCTGGAGGTCTTCCACCTGCTGCTGCAGCTCGCTGATCCGCTCTCGGCTCAATCTGCCAATGTGTCACAACACAGAAAAGATACTTTTGAAAACTCAGTACTTCCAAAACCATAACAGAACTAAGAACCAAGACCAACATACCATCCAGCAAATTTTAGAAAAATTAACCTTTATTACTTCTATCTGTGGCTGAGTTACAAAGCAACAGACACATTGCAAACCTGTTTTCAGTGTCCAGCTCGCTACGCGTCTTATGCGCCTCCTGTAGCTGCGCCTGCAGAGCAGCAATCTTCTCCTGCTCGCATTCCTCTTGCTGCACTCTCAGCATCTTATTCTCATGCTGCAGCCTGATGAACTTCTCCCTGAACAGTCACACAAGGAAAGTCACTGCTAATTCACAAACATTTGCTGGAGCAGAAGAAAAGACTGACGAATAGAGACAAAAAAACAAAAACCCTATGTTGTCAGAAGCAGTGTCTATTACCTGTACTCAATCGGTATCAATTCAGCAGCCAGGTTGTCGTGGCTGGGGCTGCTCGAGGGAAGAATTCCTATATGAAAAAATATATTTTAGAATATATAAGTGCCAAGTGGACACTTATTGTGTTAACTTGTTGTTGGCTAACTTTTTAAAGCAATACCTGCTTGGCAGAGCTGGTGCTGCTGAGCCTGAGTGCATCGCAGCTCCTCATTGATCTCCTTCAGAGAATCTCTTTCAATGATGATCCTCTGAGGTAGGGGACACAAAGTTGTGAGTAAAATGTTTTAAAGTAGGTGGAGGGATTGAAATCTTTTGATATTCCTTCCCAAAACATTTCATAAGCTGCCACACCTCTTTCTCCTTCATCACAGTCTCGTGCTTCTCCTCCAGCTTCTTCATCTCAAAGGCGAGGTTGTCTGCTCGCCTCGTCTCCTCAGACAACTTCCTGTGTAGCTCCTGGACCTTTAAGAAAACATCTATAATTCAGCATGTATTTGAGATTGGGCATTTCCTTTTTATTTTTAATCATCAATTACCTGTCTCTTGTATGTCTCTAGCTGGGCGCGGGCAGCATTGGCCTTGCGCAGCTCTTCCTCCAAACTGACTGTGTTCTGCATATAGGTCGTGTTATTCTCCTCCAGCAGCTTCATCTGCCTCTTCAGGTCACCTAAATTCTCCAGTTTACGCTTGTATGTTTCCACCGAGGCCTCCAGCATTACCACTCGATCTGAGCAGTTCCTATATGATCACAAAGTGAATACACATTTTACATAAACACGATACACAAACAACGTACTAACTCATTATCATTTAGGGCGACTCCTTGCGCCTTGCTTTTAATCTGAGGTTTCCCGAAAGTGACACAGACCTCATCACGTCTAGTTCATCTTTGAGGGCTCTAGATTCTTCCGCCAGGCCTGTAAGCTCGTCATTACGGTGCTGAACCTCAATCAGCTGCTTCTCCAACTCTTCACAGTGGATCCGGTAGTCATCCTTAGCCGCCTCCAGCCTAAAAGATGCAATGAACTGTCATGGCTCAGTCTTTCCTAGCCATAAGGAGGTTCTTGCAGTTCATCTGAATTACAAACCTGAAGTTCTCCTCCTGCAGAGTCTCCAGCTGCTGCTGTAACTGGCTGTGTTTTCTTCCTGAGGGTGTGCTAGGGTCATCAAATGTGTCGAGCTGATTGGCCCGGTCAGTTAGGACATCATTCTCAGCCAGCAAGCTGTTTCGTTCCTCTTGCAGTACACCCACCTGTCCAATTACAACACTGTATAAAAGCCACTTTCTCTAGTGATACGAGTTTAAAAGGTAATGTACATTAAAAACAACAACAACAAAAAATTCACAGCAAAAGGGATGTTTTGTGAGGTTTGGTCAATTATTTCATGCAAAGCAGCAAAGTCAGAGCCAAACATCAGACCCCTATCGTAGATAACGCTCTGTCTCTCCCAGCTAAATATTCTATCCATCCGTGCACACAAATTATGCACCTCAAGCAAACATGTTAATACGGGGTTAGTCAGTGTTTTTCAGTTTAGTTTTCACCTATTATTTCCCTCAAATTAATTTTACCACCAGATGCGGAAGCATCAGTCTGAGACCACATCTTTTGACAACTGGGGCTCAGCTGAAATCACTAGAAAGACAGATGTTCCTGATACTCAACATGGTAAATATATGCAACAAAAGCTAATACACGTTTATAAGACAAGGGGGTATTTTGAAATTGTGTGATGTAGTGTTGCCTTACAAAATAATTATTATGACAGACTTACCCCTGAGTGAAATATTGGTATAATATCACTTAACACGAACACACGTTGCACAACAGAGGATGCTGATTTAGTTGTCTGTTAGAGGAGTTAGCGTTGACATTTTAGCAGCTGGTTAAGACGTGTTTAGTTTAGCCAAATGTCAGCCATGTTGGACTTACCTGGGTGTGGTGAAAGATCAATCAATCTGTTAAGAGTGCAGTTGAACAGTTGATCAGTGGCTACACTAAACTTTGTCTGCCTGTACAGTGCAGTGCTGAGTGAGGCCTCCTCACAGTGACAGAACGTGGGCTGGTTGCCACAGTGCGAGCCAGCGAAGCCCAGACTGTCAGCTCACAGTTCTTCTGCCACAGCAGCTCCAGACAATGAACCCAATCATTACAGCAAATTATACAACTTCTGTTTATACTGTGCCCTGCACATGTGTGTATTGTGTGTGTTAATGTATTCACCTGTAAGTCCAATTCTTGACAGCGCTGGGCCAAAGATTCCTTCTCAGCTAAAAGCTCAGCAAGGTCCTCAAGGGCTTTTTTTAACTGGGCATATAAAGGAGAAGCTGAAGTAAGGTATGTGCTCTTAACTAGTCAATTAATAATACAACAGAATAACATTAAATGGGTAAATTTACCTACTTAATGTTATTTTTTATGTCAGGCAAAATAAGCACAAAATGCACTGAGCAGACACCAGCTCTTGGATGATACATACACTTCACATACACTTGAACTTCGCAGCATTCAATAGCAGAAAAAAAATTTATTCGGTGTCGGTTTTTGGTCAGAGAGAATAAACCTCCAATTGGTTTCACAGCAGAGAATACTTTCTTCTGCTCATTGGGCTCTTTGTAGTTATAACACCAACCTGCTGTTCCAAGTCCCCTGACAGCTCTGCTCCAAATGGGGTCATCATCTCTTTGTTCATGAGCTGGAACGAAAATATGTCACTGGGTTTATTCTACTGATTCATTATAAAAGCTGCAACGCCGCCTTCCCCTTAACAATCTGTGCTGTAGTTGTAGTCCCATTGAGATGGACGCTCTAGCAATATACAGTTCCAACTAAAAAAAAAGTTAATAGCTTTTTGGTACATTTTTATACATTTCCAAAAAAATGAAATACAACATTGGTAATTCAAAACGCTGACCTCCTGGATGGCTGTCATGACAACATGTTGCACAGACTCCTCCAAAGTCATGATGATCTGAATGTATTCTGTCAATGGAATAAGAATGTTTCAAACACATTATTGATTACTTATATGTGTTTCTTACAATGTGTTACTTCATATTTGTATGTGCCATATTAATGTACATATCATTCGAGTAGTCGTGTACCTTGTTTACGCTCACATCTGACAGCACAGCCCAGTATGAGCTGCAGTAGCCTCCCCAGCTGCACAGGGTCTGAATGCTCAGCCACCAGGGCCAGATCTGGCAAAAGGAACTCTGCAATCTCCTGGCCTAAGACCTGGTGGGACAGAACAAAAGTTAAAAAACTTATTGTGTGAGTGTGCTAACACTATCTGAGTGTATGTATTCACACTTCACAACTAACAGCACTGATTCAAAAGCTCCATTCTCCAAGCAACAGAAGTGACAGCAAACTTGCTAAAACTAATACACTTTTGTAGTACAACCAGTAGTACTCCTAGTAACAATAAATAATCATTTTAATTGAAGCAAAATGGAAAATCAAAATCGAAAAATATGCTCTCCCTATAAGTTGCCTGGGGCTTTGCACTATATATAAACAACACATACTACAACAGCTCCCACACTGAATCAGCACAGAGTCCATCTCACATAGCAAACGTGTGCCACACAAGGAGAAGACCGTGCACATGGCACCAGCCTACCTCGTTATAATAATTAACCACCATCTGAAGGATCTTCTTCAGGTTGTTCATCTGAGGAGATCACACACAGACCTGTTACGAATTGTTATGAAATGTTATGAATTCACTTAATAAAACAAATATTAAACACATGTAAAAGATCCCAAGAAAAACAATCCCTTCAGTAATATTATAACAACAGGTTTACAACAATTGCAAGTAATGAACTTATGAAATGAACACACGTATAAACATTGGCCTTTTTTTCACAACAAACATTTTGACATGTAAATACAGAAAAAACATTTTCCTACCAATATTAACTAAGACCATTAATGATTTAAAAGATGAAAATTGTACTAATAAGTGTTTCAGAAATATTGTTATTTCAACTTTAACCCTTATCTATGCACAATCAGTTCATTCACAGTTCATTCAAACAGCATGTACATTATACAGTGACCCCTCATAGTTATGAATCACATTAATAAGCCTCAACAAATAAACACAATCTATTTGAAATCGCCTCACCAATCAGCATGAAGTAAATTCCACATATAAAAAAAGTCACTATGTCTTTGGTAAAAAGGGTCATTACAAAGACCTTTAAATTGAAACAAATACATGGACAGTAAATTAAATAATTTGGAGGGCAAAAAGCAGAAGCAAGGAAAACACAGTCATAAAGAAAGAAACTGAATGAAATGCATAAAACACCGTTAAAAACAAATGCAGGCAAACACATTTCTTTGGGAACCACTGCATTGTTGAGCAAAACTTGAAGAGAAAAGTCAAAGTATACATGCGAGGACCAGGGGGCTGGCATGGCTATGTACCTTCAGTCTCCAGTTGTCCTCAACATCTGTTTTGATACGGGCAAGCCATCCATCGCTGAAAAATGATGGGTCTCTGCAGCAAACACATATCATCAGAGAAACACAAAACAGTCAACAGCTGCTCATTTCAGAAATTGTACACAATGCAAGGGTAAATCATTACCTGGATTAATATAAATTAGTATGTATAATCACACTACAACACAGGTGTTTTGCATGAAATTGTTACATTTCAACTTCTTCAGCATTTTTACTCCAGTTACTCCACTGAACCAAACAAGACTATCTAAATAACGTATCTGCAGAGTAGCCAAATACTATTAATGGGACAGACTCTATGTCATATTTCTGTGTGTGTTCGTGCGTGTCCTCACATCTGATGCAGTGCCTGTGATATGGCTGCTCCAGTGGTCAGCTCCTCCACTGATGTGCAGGGTGCAGAAGTGTTAAAGGTCTGAAGCTGCGAAACAGAAATCACAACATCATCATTAGGAAAAATCACAAGGGATATCAGCCAGGCTGTTACTCAAGTTTTCCCTTCACAATACTGCAGCTGTGCAAAGGTGGGTACTGGTCTCAAAACACTAAGAATGATGATGAAAAAAATAGAGAGATTGTTGGAAAAAGGTACGGCTGACTTAAGTGCAACTAATGGTGGCAAACAACCACAATCACCCAAGCAAAGGGGAGGTGCAGAAATAAATAACTCAAGAAACAGAAGAAAACAAATTGCTAACAAACAAAACATGGATTCACGGCCATGCAAAGGAGCGAGTGCGGCGACACTAGCTTGCCATGTCTGAGGTAAATGAATAAACTGCAGGTGTCAAGCCACTGTTACATCAACTACAAAACGTTAACAGAAGGATTCAGAGAGCGACACGCCACGAATATCTCCTGGTTAACCGGATAAGTGGTCTAAATCCAGCGAGGATCGACTAAACTGAAGGATATTGGAGTCCGAGTAGCACCTAGCTAGGTAACTTTATATTAGCCTGCAGTGAGTTAGCACCAGCTCCTCACCTAGCTACACTCGTGACAACCGCTGCAGCTAAAGCTAATCTTTGTAATAAGGACGTATATTGTTATTATAACTATTGGCCAGCTGCTTTTGTCACATTTACCTAATTTTCTCGGATTTGGCGAACCGTGTTTTCGCCGACAACCCCACCAACTACAACAGGTAAATAAATCGCCTCGACCGGTCACCTCGGTCTCAGGTAACACATTCACATTAAAAACACACTCACCCATACGATGAGGCTCTCGACCAGTGCCGTTTTGATATCGTCCATTTGTTCCTTTGAGGATAATATATTTGAATCCACCCGTCAGCAGACCTCTTCCGCTCCCCTCTCCTGCATTTGACCTCACCTGCTGCTGCTGAGAGGTAAAGCGGTAACGATTAATTCGTATTAAGGTAAGCAGCGACGGCCGCTACTCCACAAACACAGCGTAACGTGTACGCGAATGGCGCGGCTTCTTACGCCTTCGACGCTCACTGTGATTGATTTTGATTGGATGAGATGAAGGGGCTACGAGTCTAATCCAATCAGCACTTAGATTTCTGAAGATTGACGGCCGCTGCAGCCAATCAGTGTGGACAAATATGGACCATCTCAAAACACTCTTTGTGTTTGCCTCTCAGCCAAAGTATTCAAATCGAAGAATTTACGATTTGTTAGTACAAATAAATATATGTCCTAATGCAGACCATAACTTATATCAGACATGATGTCAATGAGTTTGTCAGAATAGTGACACAACAAATTGTTTAACTGTGTGTTTTGCTTGTGTAATTTTTATTTGTTCGCCCTCATTAAGTAATAGCCCTTACCCAAAATGAAAACCTTGATACCAGTCAACCCTGACAGCTGGCACCTTCTCTGAAGGTAAATCATTTCTCACAAGTATAATAAACCTGCTCACGTTAACCATTTACATATGGCACGTGAGGGTGTGTGTAAGCGGTTGTTTGCATACTTAATGTCTTTCATCATAAAATATATATATTTTTTTAAATTTCACGCGTCACCTTCTCCATTGAGTCACAATTTGCAAAATTACATATAGATGATCAGACGTGCATCATACATATATGACCCTGTTTCATATTAAGTTTGAATATGGTTGATTTCATCACATGGGATTTTTCCATCACCCTGGGTGGAAAACAACCAGGTGATTACTGAGCTCACGTTAAATGTGACACCCTAAATAAATGTGTGAATCACCTGCGTGCTGGACTTTACACATGCAGTCTGCAGGACTGCCTTTTGTCCCGTGCTTGACTGTAAGTAGGTGACCAGCGTTCCTCACTGCCACACTGAGACCCTGACCCTTACTGTCTGATGACTGCTATTTTTAGATGACCTGAACCACCATAACCCCCTCACCCTCCCACCCCCCCACCCCCTTTGGTTTGTATCAGGGGGAAGGTGAAAGACCTTTGTGAACATTTGCCAGGATATTTCTGTCATGCTGAACTATGTGAAGATTTCCACACACACTGTCAGGTTTGTTTCTTTCTTTAAATAACAATATATTTGCTACAATAATAATTCTGCTGCATTTAAAATGTAGCTCCTATATTTTAATTTGGCAGACACCTGACTTTTTCATTATTATTTTTTTAGGAAAAGGGGGTGGTACGGGATGAGAATATTATATTTTTAACATTTTCACCTCCACACTATAACTTGGATCTATGATTGGCCTCCTCTTGAGATCCCTCTCAACCACCGTCATTATAGCACAGTGTTAATGTCAGTCGCATCCACAACCATTTCACAACCAGCAGTTTATTGTAAAAGAAGAATTATGCGGATCCCCTCTGTTGTCTGAGTAAACTTTGAGTAAATGATCGACAAAGTCAGATCTAACCCACTTAAGGGGGGGGGGCACAGATTTTCTCAGGCTCTGATGGCGACAAGTCTTGAGACCCGAAGCGATTTCCTGACCAAGTGGAGAAAAGCTCCTATTTTTACTTTTATGCCGCAAAAGACGCATACATTTAACTCATCACAGAGAGTTCATCACAGACTTCCTGGTCTGTCTAGTCTGGATCGCTGGTCCCTTTAAACAGGAGGACGTGCTGATATTGAAGCACGCTGTTGATCATTAACAGACAGCCAATTTATTTTGCTCAGTGATGCAGCCAGGCAGCATTTCACTTCCTTCTAGGAGACAGACACTACCTCTGGTTTCAAGATCAGCCATGCAGCCGTACCAGAAATCTCAGTCCAGGTGGGTCCCACTTTATTACTGCTGGCAGGTCTGCTTGTTTTATTAGAACACAAACAGGGTTGGTTATTGAAATTGTGCTGAAAATATAATTTGACGTTAGGAGGAGATTTGATCCCATCTCTTGGAGATACAGTATGTTTTGATCGCGTGAATCCCAGAACAGCTTCACATCATACTGTATCTTAGAAATAGACTGTTTGTTTACTTTTTTTTTTTTTTTTACTGATCTTTGTTCTAGATCCTCACAAAATATGAAATTTTAAACTAGAGTGAACGATAGAAACCTATGTATAGTCATATGAAATATTGTATCAATGTTAATAATTGTAACAATATATTCAAAGACTCATCATCTTTCAGGTTAAGCTTTAAAAGCAATAATCATTAAGGCAGACAGCAGCTAATCTGTCAAACTGCTGTAGTCAGAGCATCTGCATCTGTAATCTGCACACAGAGACGTGTGTGTCACTATCTCCTTATTGGCTGATCTCCAATATTTAAGGTGCGTTTATCACTGTCACCGTGTCCTGTCACGTTGCAGACAGGACCATCTCCTCTCTGAAGGTCCCGTGGGTCAGGGTCACCTCGGGTCGTCTGCATCTTTGCTTTGTTCACCGGAGCAGTCAGCATCAACGCGCATGAGCTGCCACCAGGTGAAGGCCTCACTTACACGTAACACGCAGATATAAGCACAAATATAAAAAATTGGGTTTTGCAGTTTTACCAAAACAAGAGTGTCAATAAAAACAAAGTACTGTTACTGTAAGGCCCTCCTTTGTGATGATCATTATGTGTTTTTTATTAGGGTCACAGTCTGGCTTTCTGAGAAGCTGCCAGACAATGATAACAGAGCATGAATACCAAGAATACAAAAGTCACTGAGCACGTAGTGGGACTCTATCATTTTGATTGCGATTGGGGTCATTAAAGATTCAAGCTTTTGATTTTGATGTTTTCTCTCTTCCTCATTCTTTTGTATTCCCCCTGCTCCCTTCTTCCTGGACTTATGTCTTCATTTCTTTTGTCTTTCTTTTCTTCACATAGCTACAGGACTCTGCAGAGTTATGTCCAGGAGCCACAAGCCATCGAGACTCGCACTGCCCTGTTTGCCTGCAGACGGCCAACTTTCCAGTCCAGACAAACTGCGGCCATTTGTTCTGTGGTATGAGATTTTACCCACACACACACACACACACACACACACGCACACAAACCAAACCAATAAACCTGCTGTTATTGTAGAAACAAACATCCTGGGTACTTTCTCGTTAACTGCTTATTTGATTGACAGCAGCGTTCTGTCTGTCATATGTGTGTCGAAGAAAAAAAAAGAGTTTGGGTCATTGCTTTGTGGTCACAGGTTCACCCTGATAGGATCACAGATAAGATAGTTGTTTCTATTCCTGAACACACTTATCTTCACTTTAACCTTAACCCGCTAGAGACACACTCACTACTGCACCTGACCCACTCACCTACACTGCCAGTGTTATAGTGTAACAATTTACATCATTGCGTAACAATTTTACGCCATGTAACATGGGGTCTGGTTTGTGCGTTTGATCGGCAGCTCCCTGTCTGATCGCCTACTGGAGACATGGGTCATGGTTGGATGCTATCAGCTGCCCCCTCTGCAGGCAGAAGGTACAGTGTACGTGAGCGAATGTAAACAAAGACTGAACAGTCAGTTCCAAGTGAGTGCGAACGTGGGAGTAGAAATGTCTTTGACCTTCCAGGTCAGCGTGCTGTGCCATCTTTTTAACGAGAGCCGATCGGACCGACAGTCAAAGGAAGTTCTTGGGGAAATCACGGATTATAACAGACGATATTCCGGAGCACCGCGGAGGGTGAGTATCCTCCATCTGTCCATCAGACGTCCGTTCATGGAAACCGGTCTTTCTTTCTCCACCCTTCACCTGTCCGATTGTGTAAGGTATCAACAACTGCCACTTTTGTGTTAAGAGCCTTAAATGTAACATAAGATGAGAACATAGGATAGATGAGAAGCCCTGGTTTATTTCCTATGATAATAGCTCCTGTAACGGATATACCTCTTATGCAACCTCAAGCATTCACTGCCTGATAAAACCACCAGTACCCGACACAACTAACTGACCAACCTGGGATGTACAAATAGTTTCCCACACAGATCTCCTTCACATACATACATTTATAATCATAATATGACAGCTGAATTTTGAGATTGAACTTAAACTATAGAGTGATTAGTTAGTATTATTACTATTATTAATACTAGTTTCTCTCTGCTTCTCCTTTGTCCAGCCATGTTATATTTGCACATGATAATTAGATGTTCTCTCTTCGTCTGCTCACTGACAGGTAACAGACTACCTATGTGATGCACCACTTTTCCTGCACTTACTGGTTCGGGGCCTTGGCAGGATGGGAGGGCTTGTGTGGCTGTTCTTCTTCAGAGTGGCCCTGTGCTGTGTGGGGACCATGATGTCCACCTCCTCCCCGCCTCTGGACGCAGTCTCCTCGTCATCACCAAGTCCCCTGGAGACAGACCCCTCCCTTTGTGGACTCCTGGGGGTCCTGGATGACCTGGTGGTGGTCATCCTGCTCCTTATCTGCATTATCAACATCAACCAGCAAATTGACTCAGAGAGAGGCGAACACTCTGTTAACACAACCTCACAGCGGTGAAGGGGAAACTCACTGTAAAAAAAAAAAGAAAGAAAAGAAAGATGCTGCTGTGAAGTCATTACAAGCTGTTTGACATGGACTTGTATTGGATTTCTTCCTTTTGGCTGCAGAAATATTGACAACATCACAGCATGTAACAGCTGAGATGTCAAACTCTGTCTCAGCTTCTCGAACAGTGTTGCAGACTCCAGGCTGGTTTGTTAAGTGTTTACAGAGCGTATGTAAGAGTGAAAGAGTGATATCTGAAATACAGTTTAGCTTTGCTCACAAAGACTGAGGTGTTTTGCTGGAACCATTTTAATCCATATTAAACAGGCACAATTTCCAATGAGTAATTAATATTTTAATAAATTCAACCTGGAGATCTCCTTGTTTCAAGACAAAGTCACATTACATTAGTCACATACATTGTATGAAGTTGTTTTATGTGTAAATAAAGATTATTTATTGCTCCATGTTATGACTTATGTTTTTATTAAAAGATCTGATATTAGTAAGTTTCAGTTTCAGCAGAGTTGATCAGGTCGGCAGGCCTGATTGGCTCATAATGTGGAATGTATACAGAGTCAGCAAGAACCTACCCGTGCCAAAGTTCAAGTATTACAGCAGGGATTGTTTGTACCATAGGAAGTAACAGAGTAACATACACATTGAGTAAAGCACCAAAGGGACAGAATTATCCCTGTATGCTGCTGCACCAGGCAGCTGCGTTCTTGAACATGCGTAACCATGGTGAAGGTGTGAGTGAAGGTCTGAATTCCCTCGGGGCCCAGGGCCACTGCCAGGCCAGGGTGCATCGCTCCGGGTGGGGCATCATTGCCAAGTGTCTGCCGTCCCTGGAGCAGATCCCAGCTATACCCTGAGGGGAGCCGTTAGGGTTCAGGGGGTACTCTTCAGTGGGACGACCTTGGTCATCAAGATAACGCACGGGGGCGAAACCACCAGAAATAATCTGGTCCTGAGCCTGGGAGCTACAGAATTGCATCAGACCTGTAGAAATAAAAGCGGTAGGGGAAAATCAATATAAAATACAGCTGTTGCAGAACATTGTGACCTGTGACATGTGAGTCAGCAAAATTACTTGTTGTTGCATAAGCTTAAAACTCTCACACTGCGTAACCTTTTTTGAGCTCAATGAAGCTTTTGACAACCATTTGGGTATTTGTCATAGCTTGTCGGATTATGGCTAATCTGGCACCAAAGGATATTTTTATGACCACTTATGAACAGCTAGTGCATGATGTGACTAATTCCTGATCGTACCTTCTCCGTGTGCGACCCAGACTCCCAGCGCTGATCCCTCCATGCCTCTGAGCCAGATGGATGGAGACGCCTGGATCCCAACACTGACAAAGCGAGACTCAAACCTCCCAGACTTATTATGTGTCAATACCACTTCAGACTCTGGGGTAACATTAGAAACAGAAAAAAGTTTTATCCAAGCATTTCACTTACTGACGTTGCATAGCCTTAATTTACAGTACTATTTTTACTATTATAATCAAAAGTAGTTGTATTAGTACCGTAAGAAATAGTTTATCTCGTTACCTGCTCCGTCCTCGCCCTCTCCTACCCAGCCCAGAAGGGCAAGCAGCTGACAGCCATTACACACACCCAGACTCAGCGTGTCATCTCGCTGTCGGAAGCGATCAAATTCAGCCTTGGCCTTGGGGTTATATGCAACAGTAGCAGCCCAACCTTTCATGAAAGCAGAATGACGGTGAAACTGTGCCTCGCACCGGCCTGCGTTTTTGTGTGTGTGGTTCTTTACCTTTAGCGGATCCCAGTACGTCTCCGTAGCTAAATCCGCCTACAAACACCACTGCTTTGAAACGGTCCAGGGTCAGGGAGCCAGAGCACAGGTCCTGCATCGTGACGTCCCACACCTGCACACAAGTACAGACAAGGGTCAGTCACATCAGTTATACAGCTCCGGTAAACAACAGAGGTGGGTGATAAGGTGATTTTCTTGTCTTGTACCTACCTCAAAGTCAGCCATATACAGAGACACAGACATCTCTCTGTCACCGTTACTCCCTTCTTCTCTGACCACTGCTACACGTGGCTGCCCTGCAGCTTTAAGACGACAAAACACATGAGTTCTGTGTTTGTTTTTATGTGCCAATTTAAATGCCTCATTATCACTATGACACACTATGATAATTTTTGACATTAAGAGACTAAATTCAGTTAGTTGATAAACCTGATAAGGTTTCACTGGGGTCGAAGGAGAGTTTGAAGTAGGGCTGTGTCCTCTTGGACAGCCCCTTCTCCTCCTGTTCAACACAGAGTTCATTGGCCTGGAGCCGCTCCAGCTGGAAACTGGTGTCCTCCCACAGTGCTCTGAGGCTGGGAAGTGGTTCTCTCAACAGCTCCTGTCCATCCACAAGAACACTGACCTGGAAATGAAGCGAGGGAAACATAAACAATGCTAATCACTGAAGAAGTGAAATTCCTGAAGATAAATGTTGAGGACACTGTCTTACCATAGCCTCTGGTCCGAAGCCGCAGGTTTTGCCGATACGAAGGCACTGCACACCTGCGTTGCTGTATCTCTGACTCACTGTTTCTACATCAGACTGTGATACCTCGAGAACCAGACCCAACTCCTCGCTGAACAACAGCTCCATGACTGTGCAGATGAAGATAACAAAAACACTGCACGAGATTGTTGTTGTGGTTTGTATGTTATAATGTGTGCTGCACTACGGCTCTCTAACCTCCACTTCCTTGTGATGACAACTCTACTTCGATTCCACGGTTCCCTGCAAACGCCATCTCAAGCAAACAGGAAATGAGGCCTCCGTCACTGATGTCGTGTCCTGCACTCAGCAGACGATCTAAAAGAAGAAGGAAAAAAATATAACCATCAGACTTTCCAATTCACTTCCAATTCAGGCAGGACTGAATATCGGATGTACTTAACCACCAACGTTTTCAAAAAAGATGCAGATAATACACAGTAAAACCACTAGGTGGCTGTGTCAATACATCACAAAACTAGGGCTGAGTAAACTGTGAATGAAAATAAAGTCTTTTATCAGACTCAACAACAGTAAACAAAGTTAAACTTTGTGACAAGAAGTATTTGGCTGGGATCAAAAACTGACCATGTATGAGTGTCTGAGTGGTGCTGAAGCAAGCTGTCAATAATGCTGGCTGGTCCAGGTCAGGGGAGCAATCTCCCAGCTGGCTGTAGCACTGAGCCAGGGCAGAGCCTCCCAGGCGATGATGGCCTGGACTGAGAGGAATCCACAACAACACGCCTGCAGACAGAGTTTGAGTGCGAGTTAGAGAAAGATTTGATTAGACTAAAGGAGATGGATGAAAAAAACAGATCACATGTGTTTTATTTGTTATACAAACTAAAACTGTGATCAAACTTGTGTGTTTGTGTCACACCTTGACCATCTGGATCCTCAAGATCGGGCGTCACAGTGGCCGTGATGTCAGGACAAACAGCATACGCAGAGATAACCAGAGCACCTGAAATGAAAGCAGACCGAGTCAGGTGTGATTAAAAGCACACGCTAATAAACTTCTACAGACACATACTCGCAATGAGAGTACCTGGAGCTTTGACTGTCTCTTTCCCCACTCTAGCAGCCATACTCAGAGAGTCCTTGCCCCCATCGATGGCCACTCCCAGCTGACCCATCACCACACACATGGCTTTGCAGGCCTCCCACAAACAAGCGCCTTCACCAGGCAGCTTGGCAGCCCACATCCAGTTACCACTACACTTCACATCCTAAATAAGACACATTCATGTTATCGTTAGATATTTGCCACATTTCTAGACCGGTCTTGATTATATTTTATTATATTCACCTTGAGCGCTGTGACCCTGGCAAACACCAGATTGGTCAGTGCTTCTCCCACTGCCATACGAGCCCCAGCCGCTGGACAGACCAACCCTTTAATTGGCTGCTCCCCGATGGCCGTGGCTGCTCCCTCCAGGCTGAACGGTGACAGAGCAACAACAGCCACGTCGGCCAGCGGGGTGTGAAGCGGGCCGACACACTGTTGCTGGGCAACCAACCCAGTCACAGACCGGTCAACCTATGAGGGAGGGAGAGTGTGAAAACAAGCAGAGCAGAGACACATGCTGTCTGCACAAATATATTTCTAAAGACACAGAGTGTGAAACAGGGACATTAACAGACACCTTGTTGGTCAGGTAGCGTTTGGACGCCACGGCAGGCAAACGTAAAACTCTCTCCAGAGCATCTTTGACTGTAAGCCCAGTGGGAAGAGCAAGCGGCTGGAGGGTTGGGCTCAGACGCTCCATCTTAAACTCCTTCTGAGGCATCTTTCCCAGAACCCACTCCAGCTGAAGGTCGACAGGACAGCGCCCTGGGTCTGCCTGATCGCCGCTGACTTCGTCATCATCCACCAGCACAATCTGCGGGAGAAATCCAGTCAGAAATAAGCAAAATGACACTGATCTACACTGGATGCATGTATAAGCTGGATGTGGTTGGAAACCTGCCTTGCCGTCTCCAGTGATGTTTCCCACAAAGTCTACAGGACACTTCTCCCTCTGACACACCCTCTCCAGGAAAGACCTGTCTGATGGACGGAGCAGCAGGGCGTTGCTCTCCTGATACTCTGCTCCCCAGAGCTCCAACACGCTCAGAGTGGGGTCACCTTTCTACACGGCAGGAGAGTGGGCAAAATAAGAATGACACACACTGAGAAACAGCACAGAGTGTGCTTCTGTATTTTAGTGTTTGTGCTTCTGTGCATATGTGCTAATTACCTTGAATCTGCTGCAGTAGATTACAGCTCCAGCTGGCTCACTGAGCTCCTTGAGCACATTACCTAAATAAAATGATATTTCTCAGTACCTTAAATGCTAAACCTCTGAAATGCTAAAAACAAAGTTATGTTTGATACCATTTCCTCCCGCCCCCTGATCGTGAATGCTGCATATTGGATTGCCACTGCTTCTTTCCAGGCATGCTCTGAGAGCCCGATTCATCTTCTGCTCCATCTCCGCATCTCCCCTCTGAACCGCACCCAGATCCCTGTCGCTGGAGTTGTCCCCCTGGACCTAACAAATAACAAATGTGGTCAAATACATCTAACTGTCCACACTATATGGAGCCTCCTGTGGTTTATTTTATTGCTCTTACTTGTACAGAGGAAGCCGCTCCTCCGCCCACACCGATCCTGTACACAGGCCCTCCGATCTTCACCACTTCCATTCCTGATCGATCAGAACAGCAGAGGGAATATGTGAGTCATTCATCAATACATGAAAATATGGCCTCAGTATTGATTAAACTAATTTGCACACTGGGCTATAGTGTTACCGGTCTGTGCCTCTTCTTTCTTCACATGACTATCTTCAATAGAACCGAGACCACCGCTGAACATGATTGGCTTGATCCACTCTCGCCGCTCGCCATTAGCCAGCCGCATTCCAAAGGAACGAGCAAAACCTGGGAGGGAGTTACAGAAAATAGTGTATTTAAAAAATCTGATTTAATATTTACCTCTGCCAAGCAGAACCATTATATGTTTCAAATATATGTGTGTAAAGTTTTTCCTACCTGAGAGGACAGGTTCTCCAAACTTGTTGCCGTAGTCTGAAGCTCCGTCACTGGCCTCGATGGCCACCTGCAAAGGGTGGGCGAAGCTAGAGGGGTACTCCCAGCCCTCTCCGTCAGACTCCCAGGGCAGAACATAACCTGCAGCACAGAACAGTGTAAAGAATCGTTTAAAAAGCTCCTCACAGGGTTTTCTGTGTCTGTCATTTCGTTTTCTTGTATGTGCCCTTTATAGTCTTACCTGGTATATGCAGATTGCCAAAGCAGTATCCTGCAGTGCCAGCAATAACATGGCCTCCTCTTCCGGCGCTCTGCACATCTCTGATACGACCTCCTGTCCCTGTGGTGGCACCACTGAAAGGTGCTACCCCTAGGTGTCAGATGACATGCAAATTGATTTCATGGAAAACAAAACATGAAAAAAGGACACTCTAATTGCAAATAATTTTTGTGCTCAGACCTGTTGGGAAGTTGTGTGTCTCTGCGGTGAAGATGACATGTCGTAGTGAGTGCCGTTTCTCATATGGGCTGGCCTGGGATGGATCTTCTGGGTAAATACACTCCAGTTCCATGCCTTTGATACCACTAGACATACACACATAAACACGCTGAGACAGAGTGAAATGCACGCACTCACCATCTGTGGTTGCTGTGCTGCTTTCACCGCTACCTGCTGTTGTCACAGAACTTTATGACGTTGTTTTGGTTGCTGTGCTGCTGGGTGTCCATTATGAGACTGAAAAGAGTCTCCTCCTGCTCCTGCCCGTCGATCACCATCCGTCCCCTGAAGAACCAGTGACGACTGTGCTCGCTGGGACACCACGGTGCAAAATAAGGATTAATAAACAAAAAAAACACCCAGGCACTGAAACTACAGAGCCGAGCGACACAAAGCTCTCCTGCTAATTTGCCCACTGCTGGCGAACCTCACCTGTTGGACTGAGCCAGGTCAAAACACTCTACACTGGTTGGGTTCCTCTTTATCCTCTGGAACAACGATGTATAGTAGTCCAGATCCCAGGAGTCAAAGGCCAGACCTATATTAAGCACACAACATTTTGAATTGGCAAAAAGCCCAACAGATGTGTCAAAGAGCAAAACAAACAGCAACCCACAATGTTTAATACAAATCAAGTCCTGGGAAGCACAAACTGTTTAAGTGAAATCAACCTTTAGGGACAACTAAGGTGATGTATTGTAAATAAATTACACACAAGCCATTTTAAATTAGTGGCGCGTGAGTGATTTATAAACAGATATTATTTTTATATGATTTCACAGCACTTAAACACACACCCAGCAAACACACACACCCACATGCACGTGAAACATAATGAGCAGCATCATCAGTGTCCTGTGACTCTAACCAGCTAAGTAATAATGTCATGCATCATGTGACATTATTACCTTCACCAGCACACCCAGTGTACTCACAGGTAGCTGCAAGACTGAAGAGAGGCATAAGGAAAGAGAAAGGTAAGTGTGCAGCAGGTAAAAGCAGAGATGGAGGGAGGATGAGGCTGAATAATGAAAAAAAGAAGACTCGCACCCAGATCATCGTTTGTAGTCTCCAAGGCTGCGCGACCACGTCGCAGGATGTCCACCTCAAACACCGGCTGTGGTTTGGTTTTCACAGCGAAGGAAGTAATGGGATGATGATAAATGCATTCTGTCATACTATCATAAAGACACTCAATCAGCTTCTCCAGATCTCCATTGATCTTAGTAACATCGTCTCCCTTTCTGGGCTGGAGGAGAGAGAGAAAACAGAGGGGACATTTAGTGGGGAAACAATCTTAAACTGTTGCTCAACAAAGCAGTTTTCGTCCCCTTTGTGTGTGTCTTTGCGTTGTTTTCAAACCTTAATCAAAAACCTGCGAGACAGCTCGACACGTGTGACATTGGCGAGGCCAGCACTCTGGCAGATGGACACAGCGTTAGTAGACCAGGCCGTGGAGAAATTCAGTCTGATGGTGAAAACAGAAACAATACAAATAAAAACCATAAAATATATTTTTTTTAAAACTATTTGCCATAAGACATAGACAAGACAAGAATAACTATCACAGAGACCAGACTGTGATGGCACTTTGAAGAGCATAATTTATGATAATCAGAGGACAGATCAATGTTTTATGGACACTTTAATTAATTTCCTCCACAACCAGCAAAGTTAGTTTATTGAACTGCGAGCTGGTGAACCTGTACCTTGGCCCAATCTCCACTAATTTCTCCCCACTGCCTTCTTTGAGGTTTGGTTCCTCCGACAGTGGCTCTGCCTGCAGGGGAGGACGAAACAACCAGAGGAGAACCTCTTTCTGCTCGGTACTGAGACTGTCACAGCCTGCAGCAGACAGCAGAGGGAGGGTTTATGAAGACGGGACAACAAGGCAAAAAAACTAACACAAATGCCTAAAAGGACAGCGTTAATGCATATGGCTAGTTTTTTTTTTTAAATAAACAGTCTTAAATGAACTGACCGGTCAGCTCCACGTTGTAGCACAGCTCAGTAGTGATTGACAGGTCGGGGTAGAGTTTGGCTGCCCGCTGTAAGGCCCGCCCCTCGACGGCTTCATTACTGTAGAACCGCACCACAGCCATGACTGGTGGCGCGAGAGGAAAATAAAGGAACCTCCATTAACGAAATCAATCACAAAGCTTTGCAGACAATCGATCAAGTAGCTCTTGGCATTTTTTGTCAGTGTCATTGATTTACTAAGAAATGGATAACTTAATCAGAGGTTCAAAGGTCAATACTGTTGATCAATGAAAGGTAAGGATTCGTCAATTGTCACTGAGGTTGACCTTTGACTCAAGTCCAGACCTGGGTGAGGTATACCAATAATCACAGGCCGCTCAAGGGACTGTGCAAAGACACACATCGGCCTCTCTATATGCAAAGACTACAAGTTAGGTTAGACAACCAAGTGATGTACAGATGTTACATTAAGCACTACCACTACCTAAATTAATTAATCAAAACTAATGTGTCAACATGTTGACCAGCCTAATCTAACTTGAAATGCTGTATAATCGCTGCATCAGGCTTCATATTATTCTGACTCTAAACATAATATTTGGACCAAAACAACACAGTTTCAGTATTTGAGAGAATCGTGTTACATGTTACAGCTAATTCAGCACAACAATAAACCTCTCTAAACTAATTCAAACCCATTGACATAATGCATACTTTATATGTACACGCCTCAGCCCTTACAACATGGTCTAATGATCAAGATGGTCCTCATACAGATAAAAGCACAAGTCCAAACACACAAAACGGCCTCCTGACAATTGTATCATTGATTGTGTAGGTCACACACTGCACGGTCAGGAGGTTACTATTAGTCTATTTTACACACACGCGCGCGCGCACACACACACAGCCTATGATGTGTCTCACTAAAACAATGTCAACATGACTTTTTTTTTAAACAAACAGTACTAAAAACGCAAAAGAAGCTACTTTTTGGAAATGTCAACAACTAACACTGTGTTAGCACAGTGTTGGTTTCTCTCCCGTTCCCAAAGTTAGCCAAACATGCTAACTTTTAAACGACAAAGAAGTTAGCAAATAGCTAATGCGCGAGGTTAACTCACAGGAAGCGACTTCAGCGAGTGACTCTGCGACGAGGACGGAGAGTAGAGAGGAGACTGTCTGTCCTGGAGACTGTCTGCTGATGAATGGACAGGAGAGGGGCTGAGACTGGTGGAGGTCTTCCCGGGACAGGCTGGATGATGGACAACCACGTGTGAGCGAGCCAAATGTTTGCGCATGCGCGATAGCAGCCCGGCTGGATTTGGGACGATGCCATGACTCCGTCCTCATCGTTAAGTGATTATGTTGTACCGTAGTATTTCTAATTACCCGTCTTGCTTATAGCCCTATAGCTTATATTCATTAAAAAAGGTCTGATCCCAACCTGACATATGTTTCTGCATCTACATTTATTCACACACAAGAGAAGTCCAGAGGTGCAGTCTTAGATATATTTAATAAATTAAAGCCAAGGTACAAAAACAAAACAATGTACATTTCATACTTCTTCCATCTGCCACTTTTTCTTTAAACTGACAATCTTTTTTTTTTTTTTTTTAATTTTCTCTCCTCACAATTAGATCACATTATAGACAAGAGGATCAGTGTCGAACGTCCAGTCATTCACAGTTCGGATCAGACTTGGAGGCAGGGCAGCTCATTTCTCTGGACTGTTGCCTCCTATCTCAGTTTAAATCACATCTCTCTGCAGTGTCTCACACACTGAATATGTTTGTCCCCTGGCCCTCAACCCCCCCACCCCCCCGCCAAAACATATACATGCTACATGTCTGCAGGCACCTTGGATAAGACAGAAGGATTAGACTGAGATCAAGTTTCATCAAAGAACAATAGATACATTTCAGTGCTGAGTGTTAATACATGTTAACTGATCCTGCTGTTTCATTTGACTGTTGTACATGACAGTCATCATATCACTTCATCAGTAATGTCCTTCCTTGTTCTTGTTGTAAATGCTGGATACGTTTCACAGAGATTTTGACACTGAACACTAATCCTTCATGGTCCTTTCCAAGGCAGTGGTCCAGAGGGCTCAATGTATTCTGGGTAGCTTTTTAACAAGTGTTAAGAGCAGTGAGAGGTGTCAATAACAGATGCATGATCGCGTCTGGATATTGATTATTCAGACAGGGAGGTTTAATGGATGGGTGTGATTGCCTTTAAAGAGAAAGTAGTCCTGGTAAGTGTGATGTGAAGAAGTAAAAAAAAAAAAAAATCATAATTGGCTCTTTGTTTAAAAGATAGGAAGGAAGTAATGGATGTGTACTGTAGGTCCAATATGTAAGTGCACTGAACAAGTGGAAAAACTTACATCTGTGCACACACAGCCTCTCATTCAGGTATGAACACACCCATACAGTCAAATACAAAGTGTCCAGCAATAACTGTTAGTATTCACAACTTGATTAATATTTTTGCACAATTACAGTGAATAAGCAGTCCAACATCAGGATTATTAATCCCTCCAAACATCCCCTCCCTGTTTCCATCCCGTGCCGCTTTCTAGCTGCCAGCTACTTTGAGTCCTTTTCCTTTAAGCAATCACTCTAGGCAGTCCTGCTTTACCTAAGGGACCACGGCATAAAAACTACTCTCTAAAACCCAAGGAGACTCCAGTATGACTTGGTGGGGCTGCATGTACATGAGGTGCAGCCCAATGCAGAAAAAGCAGGCAAGGGAGCAGACTGTTTTTAGTCCAATCTGAAGGCAACTATAACCAAAAAGGACAGATTCTCAAAACAATTTGTGATCATTTGGCAATAGGATCCTCTAGGATGAGTATGTATAAATATTACTGTATTAATGTTATTAATCTCCCCCGCATTGGTTCTTTTCCCTTCCCCTTAGCAGCAGCAGGACTGACGACCACCTTCTCTCTATACGTGTACATATACATTTATATACTCATTTTGATTTATTTTGAAAAATAATGTCAAGTAGCTACGTACGATACCACTACCATTTCATATGGATGCTAATCACCAGGAAACAACCTAGGTACCACAGGAAGATCTATAAAGGCAGAACAAGACAGAGATCGAAGGAGGCGTGAGGCAGCATGCTGGGTGTGCCGCTCAAAGCTCTTCCAAAGAAAAGGCCTTTGAATAAGAAGAGACGGGGGAAACAATCAATTTTAAAACAGAAAAAAAATCATAGCAGAGAGCGCCGCCTCCCTAAAGCCACCGCGGATTTAATGTGTGTCCATTAATCGGATGGCAGGTCTGTGATGGGTTGCTTCCATGTCTTGTCCTGTGGTGGGGAGGGTAATCTTTACAATCATTTCATGTTGTCTTCACTGACAGTTGGTGAGAACTATGTTGTTGTGGCAGCCAGCTGGTTTGGGCAGAGGTCACGGTAAGGTGAGAGTTCAAGGGTAAGGTAGAGTTTCAGTATTCAGCGGCGTACTCTGTCCCATGGAGCCCTCGGCATATTAGTGTGAACTCCTTCACTGTTTCCTTTACCTTTCTCTTATTTGATCTTTCTCTGCATGAGGAAGGAGGGAGGAATCCAAAGAGGAGAGGGAAAACATATACACGATTATGACCCAAATAATCATTTGGATCATTGAACAGACTGAATCATTTGGTAATGAAATTGTTAATGAACGTCCGGCAATATACCTGAGTATCTCCTGAGAGAAGTGATGTTTCTGCTCAGCTGTGACCCGAGACGATGGGAAACCCTGAGGCTGCAACAAGTCCTTCAACCAGACAGCAAGCAAAGAAAAGCAGTGCTTGTTCAGACAGAACAGCACTTCCGCAAACTGATCCATCAGGGTCCGAGATGCCCCGCCCCCGATGCCCTGGAGAGTTCAGAGGAGGGTTTTTGCAGGAGGGACTTAATTACGGTGTGTAAGAAAGTGAAGTGTGATAACAGAGCAAACTGCAGCGACAGCAAAATGATGAACTGTATCTGTGATGTGTATATGTACTGTGGTGCTTCTCACCTCCAGCACAGCCTGTACCAACAGCTTGCCATCATCCTGCACCACCCGAGCCAATGGAGGCACGTCTGAGCAGCGGGGTAACAGTTCAGTCTAAACCAGAGGAACCGAAAAGACTCCTTTACATTTACAATGAGCGCTTAAATAACATTCATGTAATTGCGGTGACTTAAGATGTTCGTGTGTGTGCGTTTGTGCGCTCACAAAGTAAAAACACGTTGACTTCACAGTTGGAGCTTCAGGAAATTTGAGTGACAGAACTCCTAGAAGTAGCAGAGAGAAAGACAGACTTCTGAAAAGCAATGTCAAATGTTTACAGTTTGTAGTTTGTACGATCAGGGAGATATTTCACAGGAACTGTAGCAAAACTAAGCCAGTGTGTTGGGTGTGTTTGTGTAAACGATGTGCAAACTTACCACAGTGGAACACCGCTTTCACATCCAGACTCTCAGACAAGAACAAATCGGGCTTCCGCTTGAGAGCCTAGGAAGCAGACCAGGCATTAAACAGAGCAATTTTCTGTCGGTCAAACCCAATCGGTACTGCTTCACCACATTCCACTGCATAAGCTCCTTCAAAATAATGCTATCAACAATACCCTCTCAGCCTGGTAGCCGGATCTGACAGCAACAATAGACTGAGACCAGATCTGCCTACCAGGCTATTGTGCTCTCTCCGTCTGTTTAGGAAAAACTACATCCAAACTCATACAGAGATCCTCCAATGCAGAAATCAGCAGGTATAACAAACAAATTGCAAAAAATCAAACTTTGAAATCATTGGAAACTTAAGTCAAACTAAAGGCAATGATGATTTTGTCTTTGATTGTTGAAATCAATCTTACTTGAAACTTTTACTTTTCTTGTTTTAGGCTGACTGGATTGAATATGCAACAGAAGTGTGTAAGTAATTAACATGTGCAGATAAAGAGAAATACAACTCATCTCATAATAATGAACTCATTCAGGATGGAGGAGAGGAGAGAGGGAGAGAGGGAAAGGGAGAGAGATGAAGGTCAGATCTATCCAAAGATAGAAAACAAAGGAAGGAGAATGAAGACGGAAGACAAAGAAAAATATAAAACAGAAGAGCCATCAGCCAATTTGTCTGAACTGATTAATATTAGCTGAATATTAATTCATTTGGGCTTTGATTGGCTCTGGGCAGGAATGACTTCAGAGGAAGACCTGGTTCAGAGACTAACCAGTCACCTGACACCACACTGCTCATGCAAACGCTGTTAAATCAACAGCCCCAGAGGGCTGCGTCAACTATTTTTAATCTGAGTCAGTTCTTCTGCGTGGTGTTTTTCTGAGTATCTTATATGCCCTGATATTGATACAAAGTCGAAATTATGTGAATTTTCAGGGATCATTTTTTATATTCATAAATGTCTTGTTTTCCATATTGAAGCAGTATTTAGCGCGAAGTAATAAATCAGTAATATCATTAATTGAAGGATTACACAGTTCCTTGTAAGTAATGAGCATTTTCTGGCATCTTGGCAGTGTTAAACCTTCCTAAAACCCAATAGCTGTAAAAATGCTGCTGCATGTCTGCAAGGTATTATTAAATATTTGCATTTAGACTGAAATGACACAGGGATATTTATGCGCCACTGTAGAGATCTGTGAGTAATCAATACTGGTAAGGTCATCCGAAAGAGAATTAGCTGGTGTCTACAATTCTACAAGTCCTTACAGGTTATTACTATTTTTTATGTGTGGTAAGATGTGGCAAGGTGACTGTTAGAATCAAAAGAGTTTGAGGAGAGAAGCATCTCTATTTCAAACTATTCCCTCACGTTTCATTCCTCTGCCTTGCCTATGTGATGGGACTACTTAGGGCCCAGTAACAAAGAACAGAGAGAGAGAGATAGAGAGAGGGAGAAGAGGACAGAAAACAGACAGAAACTAGAAACGGAGAGAAAGAGAGAGAGAAACACAAAGTGAATGAAATAAGAAACCAAAAACACACCTGAGCTTGGAGTTGCATAAATGAATCAACAATATCAGGATGATCCCTGGGTCCTAAAATATAATAAAGATGAAACTTAAGAAATCATAAGAGAATAAGAATAATATACAAACAGCAACTGAATAGATTCAACAGTCATGTAGAAATAAAATAGAACTCAAAAATATCTCATTGAAATAATTCACAGGTGAATAAGGAACAAAGGGGTGGTGGTGGGGGGCATATGAAGCTTTGGCAGAGTCTTGGAAGAACAGATCGATCAAAAAAAAAAAAAAACGACAGACAGACGACAAATACATGGGTCTGTTTGGAGAGAAAAGTAACACGAGAAAAAGAACAAACCTAAAGAAACAAAAGTGGGTTTGGAGTGGGAACCCAGGAGGCACCTCTGTTACTGTAACTGTCCCTTTCACAACCCCCATGAGACAACCGATGTCTTCTCAGATTTATTTAAGTGCCTCAAGGAGAGAGGTGATCAGCAAGGGTTCATTCAGATCCCCTCAGTGTGGATCACGCTCAAAGATCATGCTATGTTATATATATAAATAATTATTATTATTATAATTATACATATATATATAACAACCTCCCTTATGCTGGACACAAACTACAAGACTTAAAAATGTGAAGCATTACAAATCATAGACACAATTCAATTAGCTCCTAGACAGAAGTCAGATTCCTGACTTTAAAACACAATTTACTGTATGTTTTATGTTAAAGGGTCTCCAACAGCAAACTTGCAATAAAACAGAGTAAGTGTCTATAGTGAGCGCCCAGCTTTAGCTGTTCCCAGACTCCAAACAAGTTTCCTGCTCAATACCCCCTCCAGCCCTCATCCACGCACACAACTCCTCGAGAAAATACAGGGCTTATTCATACAGCTGTGCACGGCAGTGGCAACAGCTGTGCTGAGCTGGCCCACTCTGCTATGTCAGAAGTCAGCCAACTGAATAAGCTAGAGATCTCTGTGCTGTGACTCTCTCCTGCACTGATACTGTCTAGTGAAGGGCACCTGCTCAGAAAAGAAAGAGTTTAGAGGCAGAAGGAGAGGCAGCCATTACTTAATCAGTGAAAGCAGGAAAGGAAGAGAGGAAAAAATGGGATAACACAAAGGGGGGGAGGGTGCAGCAGACAGTCCTGATACAAGAGCTACAAGCCAAGTGGAGTGAACTGAATTATATCATCTTCTTGATGTCCATCTGATGTTTAAAACAGAACATTCGTCTGGCCCTCTGGGTCACGCGTATGAGGATGAAAGTCATTGTCATGCAGCCCAAACACAGAAACAGTAAATTCACTGACAATTTCATCAACGTGATAAATAAATAATGAATAAATAAATAAATAAACAATACAGAAAACATTGCAACATTTAATTCGTAAAGTTTAAAACACACAATAAAGTAATTAAAACGATTTGCTCCATGACCACCGACAACAACATTCTGCATTGATGTCTTTTCAATGCACCAAGCAGACAGACCACTCCGTGTTTCCACTTACGTCAAAGAGTTACAGAAGCAAACATTTAAAGGTCACTGTGACAGCGCTGTCCACTGACCTATGACCTTTTGTTGTTTGCCTATTTGTGGCCTTCAGGCTGAGCCGCTTTATTGTCTTATAGCAGCACATCAGAAATCACAATTGAAACTGGGAGTATATGTCGCCATCCAATGAAACAAATTTGTTTTCTTGTACTTTTAACCAATTTGTTTACAATTTCACTGCTGCAACAAGTTATGATTCTGGACTGTCAAACATGACCAGAAGCATTCACCACTGATATGAAAAGAAATCACAGTGTTCACAGTCCCACCCCTGCTGGACCCCCCTACCTTGCTGGAAGATGGACAGTGTTACCGAGGTAACCAGCTCAAATAGAGCCTTGATGGGTGGGAAGTGGTCCGTCTCACTGGCAAAAATATGCACCATCTGAAACAGCATGACTTCAAATCAGACACACACTATGTTGAGAACATGAGAATCCAGGTTATTATGGGCTGCAGCATGATATCAGAGAATGTCTTCACCACATGAACTGCAGTAAACGGATTATTGTGTCTGAATTTTACTAATATCCTCGAGCTCAGCCATGGAAATAGATGTATTTATCCTTATTTATGTGTCATGTGCAGTTGCAACTCGATATGGATTTAATCAATTAATAATACAGAGACCCAATGGAACCAGTAATGATCTTTAATCCCTTCACAGTGCTGATTAAGCTTGACTTTTGCCTGAGGTTACTGTCGTACGCGTCACATGATTAATATAAAATGACCTAGAAACATGATTTATTAGACAGAAATTCAATGAATTTAAATGCTTAAAGGAATCAATTCTTTGTGATACCATAACATTTAGAAAAATATGTTTACTCTAGAAAGACAAAAATCAGAATACGCAGAAACACACACTGTGACGAGTCACAGACAAAAATTGTATTATTTTGGGGAAAAAAAGATAATAAATATTATAATTGGCCCTACATAATTTTATTATGATAGAAGAAAGTATAACTTGATGTTTACAGAGTTGTTTAATTTGTAATGAGTTTCTGTCTTAACTGATTAAACAAATGCTTGAGAATCTAGTCATGAACACAAGCTCTACCCATGGGTGACGATTTACAAACTGGCACTGCATTCTCATTAACCTTGCACTCACTGGTGCACGGCTCACTAGTTCATGCGTTGTCGTCCTTGCAAATCTCTAAAATCTACAGTGTCTTCATGTAGCCAAGCGGCAGGAGAGACAGAATACTAAGGTGCAACTTTGTGTGTGCACGTGTGTACCTGTCGTGTGAGGTCAAGGGCTGAGGCCTGGGGAATCGTGCTGTACATCTGCCCAAGCATCTCACTTAGCTGAGACACCATGGGGGCAAAGTCATGAAGCAGTGTCTTCACAGACTTCTCAAAGATAGCACATACTGCCTGAGGAGCAATAAAAGTGAAGTGTTATTATAATTCTTTAGAATTCATTGACTAAGTTCTATAGAAGTGAAGGCTTGACAACATGGGGTCCACATGTTTGACAACTGACCTCTACAACCTGCGAGTCATTGAGCCACTTGCTGAGCACTGTCTGTATGAGAGCAAAGACTTGCTGCAAAACCACCACAACCTACCAAATACAAACAAACCTTATTAATTTAGTATAAAACAAATAGAACAAGAAGAAGTGGCATTTGAATTTAGCATGTTACGCATGTTTGTGCCTATTTGCAGAATTAGTAATGGCTGTGGTTGAGTAATGGGGTCACAATTTTGCTGCTGGCCACCACTTTAACCAGCCATGGCTCGTGTTTTCAGTGGTGGAGACAGCAGGGTGGTGGGGAAGAGAGGAAGGGAACTCATATGGCTGCAAGGACAATGTGCCCCACTGTATTTCACAACAACCAAACTGCATTGTACTACATTACAAAGCTTTTAAATTAGATACATTGTATGTTAATAGTAGCCAACATGTTTCACTCATACACTTAACCCACGTATTGCATACATTCAATGCAACTGTGAAATGCAACCCCTTAAAAGAGAATGATGATGGTGTGTGCTGGCTGACCGGGTTTGGTCCAGGTGGGGGTGGGGCTGTTTTGACAGGCGGAGCTGATCCGTCCCCTGCCTCATCATCCTGCTTGCTGATGTCCAGCGTAGTGAACAGGTTGGACAGCAGCCCCAATATATGAATGATTGCTAATTTATTAGAGGGATTAGGCTGAAAGATGAAAAACAAAAGAAAAATATAAATTATTTATTATAACTGGCTCAAATACAATATCAACTGACTCACTCAATGGGTATTTTAAGTTATGACTGCAAAAATATTCAGAATGATCAACAAACCATAAAGCTTGACATGCAACAATATTTACTGCGGAATAGGATAAACATATATAAATGTATACATAATATATAAATTAATGGTTAAGGTAAAATGTGTAGTCTTTTCATTAAACATACATTCCGTAACACATCAATAATACTTAACAAAATAGTTCGATAAATGATAATGACTGTCAGCCATATTCAAAAAATATGACCCACAAATCAATAGGTACATTTTTAGCAGTGTAAAAGAGAGAATTCAGAATCTGATTTTGTTTTCAATTTTCTCACTGACATTGAAAGACACACACAAACACACACCAGGTTAAACCATTAATTAGGATTTCACTAGATATACTTAATCACTGTTGTTTCCATGGTGATGTAACAATGCCAGAGACAATGAAGAGGACAAAGATGTGGCTGCCACACCCTCAAGCCACATCTCTCATCTCATATCTAAAATCGAACGCTCTTACAATGTTGATGCAGAGCATCGATCAACATCCTTGTCAGAATGACTCCAGCAGCTTTTTCTGTAAGCTCTGTCAGTCATCATGGTCTTTCAACCCTGATGTAATGTAACCTGAAGGTCTCCCCACTAGGTGCCACTATATGTTTGGCTCCAAACGCAGCACCTGATTTCCTAGACTGATGTAATGCCGATACATCAAAAAGCAAGACAGAAAACAATAAAAGAGGGTAAGAAGTAAAAAAAGATGAATAAGACAACGTGCAACTGTGTGTGTATGGGGAGAGTGAACGGGGACTGAGACAGACACAAAAAGACATGACAGCCATCTGTGCTGACATCTCTATTCACCCCACTGCGGTCTTCAGAGAGTGTAGAACAACGGATCAGGGGAGATTCTACTTGCCAGTAGATATCAGTTTATTTTTAGATAACCTCAGATCCATATTTGTTCCAACCCATGTGGCAGACATTAAGTCCAGGCTCTATTATACCTGACATTTAAACAGGTCCAGGCTGCATTTCTACAGTATATGCATGCTCGAGTGCATGCTTGTGGTAAAGTCATGTAAGTGGGCATTTTTAAACTGGTCTTGTTGTGGTGTGTGTTTGCATGAAGAAAAGAAAGTGTGTCTTTGCATGAGTCACTGGGCCATGGAGTAGGGTCAGATCCAATCTGGTCCCACAGAGAAATGTTCCACTGCAGTGACACCATGCAGAAACATGGCATGTTTCTATTGGCCAGAGTCCATCTGTGCCTGTTCTGCTTGTATGAGAGTTTGTTTACTGTTACACATTGGCTTTTGTGCACGCACCGTCTCATCTGCTAGCTTCTCCAGTTGCTGAATGTATGGGGTGATGAGAGAATGAAGGTTTCTTAAGATGTCTTCCACAGGTAAAGCGGAGAGCAGGAAGCCCAGAGCTTGCATCAGCCACATGCACTGACTCGTCTGTAGGAAGACATAATCATAAATTTAGTTTCAGTTCAACCATGAGAGCTCAGAGTCATTGACAAGTTCTGTATGTACTGTATGTCACATGTCATCTTTTAAGGGCTCCAAACATAACGTCACATCATTCTTTCATAGCATTTACTATTTAAATGTCTGTTGGGGGTGCCAAAACAGAATGAGACAGTAAATGTGTTAGGCAAATACTGACCTTGTGGATCTGCTTGATGAGGACCTCCTTAAGAGAAAAAAATGGGTCAATTAGTTTAAAAGTCCAACAAAACACTGTCACATTTATAAGAAAGGGTTGATAAACTCTAAAATAATTAATCTTAAGTAAGTGCATGTCTGCAGCACCTCATTAAAATATGGTACAAATAACAGATAAAATGAATTATCATTGAACGGTGGCCAGCAGAGCTCAACAAGCTGCAATCTAAAACACATACAGTCAGAAAAAAAAGAGAGACACTCATTTATATTCATTACATTATTGATTCTGACTCAGGCACTGCAGATACACACAACCAGACACACAAACACAGTGCAAATACTCACAACAAAACCAAATTCAGAAACAAGAAGCACAAACAACAACAAAAGTTTCCAGTGATACTCTTGGCAGTGATGCACTTGTGGCTAAATACTTTGAACAACAGCTGCTTGTCAGTGAGCCAAAATGCCAAAGTTTCTCTTTATTTTCAAAGCATTAACCAAGCAAATACAAATACTGTCTGGCTTCATCACTTTTTTGTTTCCAATGGTAACACTTCTATTTTTGACTGTGCAACTAGTGCTACTGCAGACATTTTTGTTTTGTGTGAGAACTTGTAGTGCATGTTCTGTCAAACTGAAGAAGATGCTTTCTTGATTTGCTCTTGCAGCCACAATATTATTGATCAATTGTGTAGAGAACAACAGATACATATTGTACATACGACTTTTAAAAAAAAAGACAAACATACCTGAGAGACAGCTACTATGTTAGTTGCGTAGGGTGGCAGGTCATATTTGCATTCCCTACAAATTTTCTTGAGTGTAGAGACAGAGGAAACTGAGAGATCTGGGTTCCCTATAGCCTGTAGCACTAGGGGCAAAACACTGCTGAGCATCACCGGGTGGTCTGCCAACCATTCAGCCAGAGCACCTAGAGAAAGAACAGTTCAGATACTGATTGAGAGCCTTAAGTGTCTTATTGGACAAATATCACTGTAATTTTTTTTTCCATTCACTAGCTATACTGCTTATCCTATGAGAATTATAAGGGGGTGGAACCTGACCCAAGTACTTAACAGTAAACATTTAGCTTCAGACTATATACGTTATAAAGATAAATATTATAGAAAAATATCCTTATTTGTTTTAACTGTTATGATGCAGTAGTATTTGTCTTACCTATTGTGAACATCACCGTGTCTGCTAATTGGATGTTGTTGATGTTAATTCTGGGGATGAGTCCTATTAGACCTGGGATAACGTCAGAGTAGTTCACATCTATGGTCTCTGCTATGGACTGGAAGCCATACAGCAAAGCTTCTGTGTGCTGAAGGAGGAAAATAAGGTCAGGGTGTTCATTAGCATATATGTTGACGGTGCAAAAGCACTTCTAAATAACTTTCAACTTGAAAAAATAATGTAACCACGAACAGCTTAAGCCCAGTAAATATACGCATTTGTAGGGTCATCTTGAGGTGTGTTCTGATTTGTGTCTATGCACTTTATACATGCCTACATAAGTGTCATGATGAAAAAAGTAACAACGTACTGCATTTCAAAAACTAGTTTATTACATCTACTGTATTTTTTATGAACTGGATCCCGTGCGACACTAAAAGAAACAGAAACTGGTTTAAATGAATGTATGTCTCACTCACCTGCCATGACGTGGGCTGCTCTGCATTAGTCAACAGTCTCCCCAATTTATCATACAAGTTACTCAGCAGCTCTGCTCCGAGCATCTCATACACATACATGAGTGTGTCTGAGATATCCACCCTACAAAACAGACATGGACAAACAAACATTTCAGGGGGCCATAATGTCAAAACCTCATCTGGTCATTTACAGTATTTGCCAGACAGGATTTATCCTCTCAGCTGCCAGTTCAGAAAACGTTGATTACAGAAAAACACCCTCACTGATCAATTATGAGCGACCAATAATCCTGTCAGCTGGTAATTTCTGCAGCACTTCGGGCATCACTGAAACACTTCCAAAACACAGTGCAATAGAAATAGGCATGTACAAGACAAGAAGACACTGTTTTAGGTATACAAATGCACACACACAGAAAATACACACACCTGTAGATCCTAAACTGCTCTTTCTCATCGGAGGACCAGGATGCATACTCCTGGTCAGACGGGAACTGGGCTTTGTGTAGCAGAACATCCACCAACTGGAAATACACTGGCCTGTAGAGCTGCAGATAAACTGCTTGCTTATCTGACTCAAACGACATGATTTCATCCTGAGGAGGGAGGAATAAGAAGAACTGAGGCTGGAACATGAAATTATTTAGGCTCTTTAGAGAACAAAGCATCTGTTGTTATTCCCACACAAAGGCCATTACCAGAATTTATTCCAAACAACAACATGGCCATCTATTATCACTGGCTTTACTTTTCAGCTCATAGATAATTGTGTTGCGTTAAACAGACAACAGGAAGGAAATCATTTAAGACATGCATGTTTTCACATACTATTATGTGAAAACTGCAGACAAAGGCCAGAACCTAGCAAGTGCCAATTTTATACAATGAAGTTTCTGTTTTTGAACGTTCATGTTAAAATTCTCACAGAGTCAACAGTTCTCACATCTTTTTGTGTCGAATCAATTATATGGTCTCATGAAGACAGCAGCATGTAGCCTGTTTATTTATTTTACTGAAAGACCAAATCAAGAAAACAACTGAGAAACAATGAACAAGGCTAATTAGTTTTATTTAATGTCCATATATCTAGAGCATTATGTACATCATGACTGAAAGAAAATGTCCAGTGACCATTTAATAATATTACATGGACATATGTTACATTGTTAGAGGTGATTAAGAGATCAGATTTTTAGAATTCCTTACTTGTAGTGTGTACCAGAAGGTGAGCGTGAGGGAGCTGGTGGTTTCGTTGACCGGGTAGTGGCCAGGGATGCCTGTACAAAACATGATCATGTTGACTAACGCCAGGAAGCTCTGCCAGTGATCCACCTGTTCCAACAAAGTCCTAGAAAAAAAGATGAGTGAAAGTGTGAGAGATCATTGTCAAATACTCAAGAGCTGTTTAGGTAAATAAACAACTTCTCTCTGTGTCTTTGTGTCACTGAGGCTTGTTTCTCTCATATAGGGAGTAGATTAAAATTGGCCAAGATTTGTGTTATTGAATTGGCTAAAACACGTTTTATTGAGAATTATTGAGTTGTGTATGGAAATCAATCTGGCCAAGATAAATGTACTGTTCACAAAACACAAACACACACACCTGGAGTGGTTCTCTCCTAGCGTTACAGCGATCCGGCAGATACCATGGCAAGTCTCCATGTCTCCATTCTGAACAGCCTCTCTGAGCTGCTCTTGGAGGGCCAGCACTTGAGGTACCAGTTTCAGCAAAGTGTTCACATATCTACAACCCAAGGACACACAAACCCAGATTGTAAAAACACGAGAAATGACAGTTCAGTGTCCATTTATAGGAAGTGAGTTGGTTACCAGAGACAAGAACATCACATGCACAGTCGGTAAGCCTCGCCTGGTGAACATAGAACTGACTCACACAGCTCTAAGCTATGCTGATATATTTACTGCTCCTTCTCAAGACAAGTGTTTATTTCACATCAAATCTCAGTCCAAGTCAGTCTACCCTCTGATCCAGCACACCCACCCCTAAAAACCCACACATCTACCAAAGAGTCTATTCCAGGCCTCTGCTCAGAGCTGCACTGCTGTCAGTTACTATCCTGTCTTCTTCCTGCCGCGTCAGTCAGTTATAACTCCAAGTAAAACACACACAAACATACACACAAAAATCACATGAGTACACACCCTTTGACACAGACTTAAATCTGGTTATTTGTCAGCATCCTCCTGTCATCCTTAATAACAGCAAGTGAAGGGGTGACATTTCGAAATGAGGAGCACGTATATGCGTCTGAATGTCATTGAGGAGATTGTGTGTATGTGTGGAAGCTGTAAATGTAAACTCTAAAATATGCATGTGTCAGTCCCAGGGGGTTTTGTGGTATGGAAGTGGCACTTCATCTTTCATGACAACATCAATAAGGACATTCAGGTTGATAAATATTCATCAATGACAGAGCAAGGTTAAGTACGAGTATTCTGGTAAGAAAGAAACCTGAAAAACATCTGCAAAGTAATTTTTTTTCTCTAGGACCACTCCAGTGTTTTCAATTTAAGGTTCATTTAATAATTTAAACCAAGAAATTTGAAGGAAAATTCTAAAAATTATCCATTTCCACTCCCAGGTCACCAAAGTTATATCTTTGTGACATCTTTGTCTGTCCAATCACAATTTTTAGTTATAGTTTTAGTTAAACTTAAAAAATTCCAAAATTCCTAAAAAATTCCAGTGCCAGAAAAACTTTGCACACTGGGAAAATTTTGAACTATTGAATAACTTTCTGCTCATTGATTTAATAACTATATTTCAGGTTTACATTACGTAATTTCTTTAAAATAAAATAGTGGCTAGACATAATGACCCCAATATACATACACTGCTCTGCAGGTTAAATGCATCTCTTCAAAAAGTGTTGGGAGACATTATTTTTTAAATTTCCCTTAGGGCTTTTTATGAGCAGAGGAACCTTATGAAGCTCAATCCCCTACTTGGCAGCCCATGCTGATTCAGCCTTCTCCGGATAGAGCTCCACCCTGCTGAGATGTAAGTTTGAACCTGGCCTACGTCGATTAACATGTACCTTTATGTGTACTGGCCTACATCTCCTATGTTAGGCTATGTAAGTGACTGAGTGAGCAGCTCGGGGACCAAGTGCACTTACTGTGAGCAATCACATCCCACAGATGCTCAACTGGACTGAAAGCCAGAGAACTTGTCAACACCCTGAACTTGTTGTGTGCCTCCAACATTTTCTTTGCAGAGTGGCTTGGTGCATTACCCTGCTGAAAGAGGCCAGTGCCTTTAGGGAATAGCACTTCCATGAAGAATGTGTTCTGACACCTTTCTCTCAGAACCAGCACTGTCAGCAACTTTTTCAACAAAATGTGCTGCATTATCTCTTGTATGGAATCAGACAACGTGGGCCATACTTAAGATCCTTAAGTAAAGATGAAGCTGTCCCTGGTTCACTGCTTGTCCTTCCTCATACGACGGAGCACCCAAAACGACACAGTCATCTACCCATCACAATTTGGCAGCTGTCAAAATCATTCAGATCCTTACACTTGCCCAGTTTCATCACAACATTCAGGGCTAAGCATTCGCTTGCTGCCTAATATATCCCACCTACTGACAATATAACAAGATAATCAATGTTATTCTCTTAACTGTTGGTGGTCATTACGTTATGGCTGATCGGTGTGATGTGTGGGCATGTGTCTTCACATGGATGGCAGACTGCACTCATGCACTCAGAGGATCATTCATTTTTAAAAACATGCTGTGCAAATGCAGGTCAGGCACTCTTCTTGGCTTTATAACAACTGGCCTGTATATGATGTGATTAAAAGCACAGAATGGATCTCTATGTTTTCTTCCATTGGCCTCATATGAGATGTGATCCTGGTGGTTCCTCTGAGATTGTCTGCTGCAGTCTCCTCTGCTCTAACTCTCCTTGCCCTTCCTCTCCTCTTTTGCTCCCTGGCCTGCTGTTATACACATTTCTCCCTTCATCCTGACTCCTCCTGTCTTCCCTCCACCCACCACCCCCCCTCCCCCAACTCTGATCCCCTCTGCAATTACTGCAACACTCCGAGACAGGGGAAATGGGTTGCCTGGCAACAGGATGCAGCTGGACCAATAGCATCCCCCCAAATGAGTTGACTGTAATGTGTTTAAACAGAAGGAGAGAACAAGAGACAGGGTGGAGGGCTTAGTACTGATCGCAGGAGAAATGAAAGGCGGAGAGGAAGAGCTCAAAGAAACAGAGGTAGATTCTAAAGATAAAAAAGCCACAATGTCTTAGTGAGGAAAAAGAAACGAACCCTTAAACCTGGTTTTCTAACAAATTCACTTCTTTTACTTTTAGCTCCTACGCATGAATGCACACTATTTATACACTCATATCACACAATGTACTGAACAACAGAGGACAAGTATGACATCTCATGAGACACCAATAATGAGACTGTCAAAACACACTGGCAAACATGACAGAGACCTGTGATCATCAACATCCAAGTGACACACGTTTAAAAAAGAATTTGGTGGTGAAATTGACGATGCAGTACAGGGGTATGGAGGATAAACTCTTTTATTCTTGCATACTTTCACACCTTCCCCTACCCTTTCTTCTCTTTGCATTGTCCTGCCCCCCCCTCCTCCCCACCCCCCCGCCCGTGCTCTCCCTCTCTAGGGGAGAGGTAATGGGTGCCTGCCACGTTTGAATCAGCCAGGGCATGATGACATCTCTCCCCAGCTCTGTAACTATAGCAACACCAGTCAACCGAGAAATGCTGCTCTCCTCCCCTTGGCTGTCAACTTGCCCTGTATCAATTCCTCCTTCCCTCCCTCCATCCCTCCCTAACGGCCTTCCACTGCCCAACCAGGCTGTTTCCTGCTAATGGCTAATGTATCTTTTTTTAACCATCCTCTCTCTCTTATTCATCTTCTCATCCCCTTCTTTTGCCTCAGTATAATTTCTACAGTCATGACCATGATAACCTTTTCATAGTATTGTTACTTCTTTCCCTTGTGTTTTTCTAGGGTTGGATTGCCGGTATGAGGACATGATGGAAGGTAAGAAGATGAGTATTACTTTGATATTCATGGAATTTCCGCGACAGTACACACCTTTGGGAGTCGGGCTGTGAGATGGCATTGACTATTGCCTCTACTGCCGTGTCAAAGAGTTCAGGGTCAGGCAGTGCACTGAAGCAGTCGTGCACCAGGCCTTCGCTTTCGCTGAGGGGCACATCCAGCAGCACCCAGGACGACAGGCAGCGTAACACACGAGCCTTCACTGCCTCAGGACTGTCGGACCGTCGCAGTAGCTGCTGCAGTAAGGGACACACTGACCCCCACTCTCTGCCCAAGGCACCACGGACCTAGAGGGAGGATGAAAGCGAGGGTTAGACTGCTAATGTATCACTCTAGCGTCCCTCTGTTAAGCAGACCTTGCTGTCAAATTGATATACTGATGCTATTAATCTCTGACAACTATGACTAAGTATTTGCTGCCAGTTTATTCAGTCAAGTTTTATACATAATGACGATGGGATGAATAAAAAAAACAAACAGTGAATTCTGCATGATCAATATCACAACCCGCAGACATGGGATAAGATGTTGTCTGCATACCTGTCCCTTTCTGTACTGCGGCAGCCGGCTGGTCTGAAATTCTTCGGGCAGGACAGTGAGCAGTTCCAGCAATGCTAGGCAGCGTGCCCGTCCATCCACCCCTCCCCCCTCCTCCTGGAACACTCGTACCATTTCTGCTACTGCGCCTGGCCAGGCCTCGGGCATAGTGTTGAGTGCCAGAGAGGCCAGGGCCACACACAGCCGGGTGAGCACCATCTTGGAGCCAGAGGAGAAGCAGGCTATCTGGGAGAACAGCTGGGTCTTCAGAGACTCATACTGGTCTGTGGGTATGTCTGACCAATAACGTGAAATCTTGGTGTGAAGCGCATTGGCACCGAAATACTGGATCTCTGGCACCTGTGAAAGATGATAAGGAGAAATGCAAATGGTGCAAAATGTTCTTTCAATCTCTGTGTGTGTGTGCGTGTGTTTGTGTTATTTCACTATGTAAGATACAGGCTGTTTCATCAACAAGTATTTCATGTCAGCAGATATACATCTTAAAAATCGTGATCAGGGACAACAAACATTAAAACCTAGTGTCCTATTTAAATGAAATCCCTTTGCTCATCTTACATTATTTGATAGATTTTCATTTAAGCTCATTGTTTCCTAACTTTGGGAGCACATGTGTTCCTTTGGAGAAATAAGCATTATATCCTGAAGAGAAACAGAGTGTGTGTGTGTGTGTTCACTGCACCTTGTCTGGGCTCAGCAGGGCCCAGCAAAACTGCCAGGCCTGAGGCGAGACCTGAGCCTGCATTAGCCATTTCTGGGCCAGATTCTTGTTTTCTATATTGGGATCATAGTACAACTGGTGGAGGGCCTGCAGAAGAGAGAAGAAAAGAGAGACTAAAACTAAGAGCCAGCAAAATCCATACAACCAGTAGATGGTTAAATATCTTTGTACTAAAGGTGAATCTGAGAAATGCTTTATAACTATACTCTACACACTGGCTACAATATCAGAGTATCAGAGTCCCTGAGCTCTTGGAAAGACCAGGGGCCTGTTCCATAAAGCAGGATTACCAAATAAACTAGGCTTATTTCGTTAGTCCGGCTTATTTTCCAGTGGATTCGGTTCCATAAAGCAAGCTTAGCATAGTTCTAACTAAGTTATCACGGCAACTTATGCTGGCAAACTAGCCTGGTCCGGACCAGGCTAAATGTCAGGCTTAGCCTGAGTCGCCCCTTAACAGTGACACTGATCTGAAAGAAAATATGCGATTATAATATATGACTTCATTACTCAACTCAACTCACTTTTATTTATATAGCACTTTAAAACAACACAGTACCAAAGTGCTATACACAGTTTAAAAACATAGATAAAACCAACACATCGACAATAAATGATGATAAAAGTTACACAATAAAAGGTGCTTCTCACACGGGTTAAAAAGCCAAAGAAAAGAAGTGGGTTTTTAAGCGTTTTTTAAAAACAGGAAGATCACCATCAATAAAATATTAAATAAAATACATCATGAAACACTGTTTTAAAGACTATGTATTAGTTACATTTAAAATATTAAATATTACAATTAAAATAATAACCCAATCCATGCCATTTGTCTGGGAGTGCATCTTCAGAGACAGGGCTGATCCGTAGGCTTTTCCAGACAATCATTTATATGAGAGATACAGAACACCATTGGAGTTTACCAAGTGTAAATATAGCTCGTGGACATACATACCACTCTGAACAATGTTTTTATATTTTTTTATTTTTATTTATTAACTTGCTGCGACGTCATTGTGAATCCGCTTGATCTGTGTTCGACCTCATGGGCTGCTTAGGAATGGGTGCACACGCAATCAGCCTGACTAGCTGAACCTGGCTAGAATTAGTGCGGCTGCGTAAACGTGGCTCAGCCTTTATGGAACCGAGTTAGCCTCAACTCATTTGTTTTGGCTAAGTCTAGCCAGGCCATTCACATTAAGCGTCGCTTTTCTCAGCCTGCTTCATGAAACGGAACCCTGGTTACCTTGAGAAAGCAGTTTCCCTACTTGCGAGTACACAGACATATAGTAATTTACTGAAACGTTAACCTGGACAATGGAGAAAGCAGTGACCTGAAAATAGCGCACTCTTAAGAAGCAGTGAGTAATTTGAGTACTTGAGTGCAACAAGAGCAAGAAGGAGAGAGCTGAAGAAAAAGGAGATGAACTATGAATGCAGGACAGAGTGTAAATGAAGGGAAAAGGGAAGCATTAATTAAACAGACATCTCTAATCCCGGCAGCGCCAGAGGAAAAGTTTATGCACTACACAGCAAGAACTCAGTTTTGCACAAATACACATATATATAAATGCTCACTGAACTAAAACAGCTTGCAGCCATAACCAAAGATATGAAAAGCAACACAGGGAAAAAAATGTATTTGAGCTTCTGATCCTTGTCTTTCACCCCTGAAGCCTGTTCACATCAATTCCCCCATCAATAACCACTCTCTCACGTTATCCAATTGCTACCAGTTCCCTCAGTGCAGATGTTGGGGGTGTCGAACACTGGGAGGATGACAGGTCTCAGTGTAAGATGATGCACCTGCAGCTATAGAACTAAAAACACCAATAACTTGTGAGTAAAAACTGCTCCCTTCCCAAATGTCTTGCTGCAACACAATAGGTTTGGATGATGCATACTAAACTGGCACATGTTGATGTCAGTATGATGATGCAATTGCCCTGTGGCTTTCACGTAGCTTGTAGGTCTCTGTGTACGACTAACATCAACCATGTTTATGTTCAGGTCAGTACATGACAAAAGAGGATTAAATATTCATGTGTTTATTTAACACAAGCATTAGGTTGTTTTTATTTGTTAGAGAGCTCCATTCTGCTCTTCCTGTAAACGAGGCTGTGATATCCAAGTTCCCAGTGGGAGTGGATCACTGCTGCAGTCCACCGTGTGATCGCAGACCTCTCATTATCAAATCCCAAACACCGTCTGTCCTTTCTCTTGTTATCAAGTACAAGACGGAAAACAGGACTCTTCTCTTATGATGCTTTAATCTTCTCACAATAGAACCCCTGCATGTCTCCTCTTAGAAGTCACACTATAACGCAGTGATCTCAGTTATTAATTGGTTCGTAAGACAAAACACAAGCACACCCCTTGCAAACATTTTATTCTCAGTAGAGGAGAGTAACTGTATGTGTTGAGGAGATGGTGGCAACCTGTCTGGACCACCTGACTTCACCTGAGAATGGCATGCTCTTGGCATACACTGTCAAAGGTCATTCGCCTTCTCTCGTGTCCTTTAGCAAAATGTGAAATGTGAAAAAGCATTGCTCAGCGTAACTATAGTGTGAATCCTGATCTGCATTGACAAAAAAAAAAGGTAACAACACTTAGTGTCTACCATAGTGTTCAGTGTGTTTTCGAGCCATCTGCCCATTACCGTGTCACTCTCAAAGTCACTGTAGTCATGGGAGGGCAGTGGCAGTGCCGTAATGCAGAAGCGAGCATCACACCACTAACTAATCGGGACACTGTGTTGCAACTGTGAGAATCAAAGACATGCAGCGGAATGATGATTAATGTGGGAACAAAGAAGAATAGTTTGAGAGGGACTGTGCGCGGGTGGCTGCTCAGAGCAGACGGCTAAGACAGAAATTAAGAATGCCATGTTGCCCACGGTGATAAAATCTCAGCACTTGAAAGCCAAATATGCCACTGGACCAACATGCAACCCTATGGTAAATAAACAATTTAATTATAAACCTAATTGCTCAGAAGCCTGAATACCTAAAGCTACTAAATCAATTGATTTAGTAGCTTCAATCAAATACTATCTCCAATCTGCTATGGCAAACATTATTAACATGTATACACTAGCACATGTGCATCACGTAACCTACAAGATGCTTTACAAGCCATTTCGAGCTAGTATGTGTCTCTTAGATAGTAGTGGATGGTAATATACATGATGATCCCGCTTCTCTTTCTAAAACAGCCTCTCACATCACCACAAACCTACTCAATACACCATGCAGTCCTTCTCCGGGTCGGATTTCTCTGCCCTGCCGAGTTCTGCAATATGTTAACAGGCATCCCAAATCATCTGCTTTAAATTGTGTTAAACCAGTGAAGAACACTGGCTCTTGTTGTCTCATACATCTGGTCCTAACTTTACATCAGGGCGGTTTCCAAAATGGCAAAAGAGCATCACGAGCCGAGCTTCCTGTGGAGAGCATTCTGAGGTGACCAGATGATTACAAATAATGATGGTAACAGAAAGCCTTCCCTGACCAAGTGTCCTTAAGCAAGATGCTGACCCGGTACTGCGATGTGCTTCCTTTTCCAAGGGGAAATGCAAAGTGACAGAGCCATGACTTTCATGCTCTTCAACAGCATGTTGTGGCTGAAATTAGTCTAAAATTAAGTGTTTAAAGGAAAGCAATTCAGAAGCTATTTATAGCAGAGCAGAAATTTAAGGCGGTTTACCAACCCATTCATTACATACATACATACAAAAACTTACAGACAATGCAGTACTTTGTTTCACATATCCAAGGCTGAACAAAGGCCTTTCTATTGGACACAGACAAATACTGGACCAGGAACCATCATCTCCACCACTGCACACTGAGCAAGCACCAGCATCTGAAGACATAAAGTTAGTGATCTGATGGAGAAAATAGTTATTTTAGAGACCTTTTATCTCATCCTTACACAACTGAAAGCGTAAATAATTCTTTGCTAGCCATATTATCAAGAAAGAAAACAATCTTACCCATTGAGCCTTATATATGCTTTCTAAATATAGCATCTTTGAGGAAAAATATCTCAGCAGTTTTGAAATGCAGTTGTGCAGCAATTACAGAACTGTGCTTTGTTTTTATGGATGCCACATTTCCGCTATTGTTTGTCATGTTTTTACAGTTAACAAGATTATCGAAAGTGCTTCAGCACTTAAATCAGATTAATGACGATTTAAAAAGGTTCCTTAAAGACAAAAAACAAAACAATAACTTAACACTGCTTTGTTTCAGCCATTTCTTGATACTCCAAAAGGAGCAAGGATAACTCTTTTGTTCTCTGAATACGCACAGCACTGTCATTTAACCACAACAATCATCTTATTTATTTGATAAATATCTTTTTTTTTCTCCCGTGGGGTATTCTGGCCAACAGTGCTTCACTTCGATTGTAGCTAAGACACATAATAGAAAACCCAATACAAAATAGAATGATTTATTGACATATTGTGCACAAATATAATGAGTTGCATATTGGTTGCCTTCACTGAAAAATACCCCAATACATCATAAATGATTTATGACCCTTTCAACTGTATCACTTTTACATTTATTTCGGCACAAATACAATATGAATGAGTGTTTACTCCAACTTTATTCAATCAGATCAAAAACAGAAGACACATTGTTCTGTTTTGTTTTTTCCTTTAACCCAACCACATACATTCTTCCACCCATGGGAATTAAACACAAACAAATAAAAACAGTGTTTTGCCAAATGAGGGGACCAGATCCTGTCACTGTTTGCCATCCTTGCCTTCCTCTCATTATTACACCAGAAACCAAGGCTTCAAGCCAAGCCATTTCCCCAGCAAGAATGAGCTCCTCTCCCTCCAACCTGCCTCTAATCATATCTGTCGCATCACCAACCTCCTCTCGCCCCCTCCTCCACTGTCTTTACAGGCACTGTCACAGACATCGACCCCGTCCCACCCAACCCTCCCTCCCCTCACCCCCAATCCATCTCATCACATCAGCTCTGCTGCTCCACAGGAGCACCTTCCTCACTCCCTCTCTCTCTCTCTCTCTCCCCATTGTCTCCCCACCCACCCATGGGCTCTCATCCGAGTCAGTGGCCACCCAGCACAGAGATTCATCGCAGCAGCCTGGCAGCCATAATCAGCACTGCCAAGCAAGCCCACACACACACAAATACAAAATCCAAGGCAGAACAACAAGACCCCGACAGGCATTTCACAATGACAGACACGGCAAAGCACTGGCGAGCGACAACCTGTTATTTTGCCCTGATCTGATCGTTCTTCCCGAAAATTGGCAATTCAGGACTAATCTGAAGTCATGACAGCAGATGAAACAGGGACAGATTAGTTGAATAGAATCCCCATATGAGATACAGGGAAAAAAATAATAATTATAGCCTTGTTATTAAGTGACAACAATGCAAAAAGAGCTAATGTGCTATATTTCTCCAACCCGTTTGAAACACAACGCATTATTTAGTCGCACAAACCACCGATGCTGTATCACAGGACAGACTGATCCAAGTCAAACTCACCTTCTCTACGTTTTCCACCGTGAAGTCCAGGGCATCCGGTGTAGCTGCTATCCTCCCCGGCGGCTCCATATCCCCGCTGACACGGAGCTGTCAGACGGCCAAAGAGGAGCAACACATTCAGGAGCTGTTAGCCAGCATTTAACTTTTCTCTAACACGCTACCATTCTCATTGTATTTACGCAACAAGAATCCATATCGCGAGCTCATAAATTCAGTTTTTTAAATATCACACGAGAAGCTATCCGGTAAGCTAACATTAGCTCATTTAACTTGAGAGCAGACTAGCTGACGCTAGGCGCCACCGTAGAAACGTACTACAGCAACGACTAGCAGCAGGATGCTAACGCCAGAACTAGCTAACGTAGCAATGCATGCAACTTAACGCTACTCTAATGACAAATGAGGCCAAGTAAGACAGGTATACTAACATGTTCAGGGTGTGACAGCATTATCGAACAGTGCCGTCTCCGCGAATTATCTCTACGCTGTGTAAATGACCGATATTTCACACCTTTGTGTCCGGCGACGGTATGAGACGATGCTGGCAGCTCCCTGCCGCTTTACTGCCTCTGCTGCCCCGTCACTGGGAGCATCATGCTACATTCAGGCGCTGTGGGAAATAGCGTCATCGGTGCGTAACAGCCGAGGACCACCCAATGACTCAGAGAAATAAACATCCATTTATAATGTTTTACAATATTTACAGATGGGAGAAAAGTGTTGCACTGTTGTGAGTCGTCACTTATGTTTAGAGTTTTCGTCTATCCTGTAGATTCAAAAAGTGATATCTTGCATTTTAGTTCTATGATGCGTCCACGACATTACTTTTTATTTCATTTATGAGTCTCAAAATAAAAAAAACAATATTTTTATTTCTCGTAGATGTAAAGGTTTTCTGATACACATAAATCTAGGGGTTTGAGCATGAAACAGCAAATACACTTTTAGTGTCATCCCATTGGAACCACATCATGAAGTACTGCAAATAGGCAATTTGTCATATGGATTACAGCGATTTTCTATACAAATACTGTATGCGCTTTGTCCACGAGGCGATTTCAGCTGTAGAGCAACAGTGCACCCACGTGGAGCAAAGACGACATCGCAGTACAGTGAAACTATGGAGAGCGTCATAATGCAAATAAACAAATTGTCGTCTAAATCTTTTTTTTGATTATTTGTTGTTGCCCAGTAAACTCATGACAGTGACTCCTTGTTGTCTCGGATGTGCTAAGACTTTTTTGTGTAAACACACGACACAATCAATCACTCAATCACACAAGGGACTTACGTTATAACTATATCGTAGCGGCAATTTTATTTACTGAGGTCATCACGACCCCTAAGGAAAGTGGCGTGACGTCATACATCAATATTATTTCGACCTCTTTAAGGAAAAACTATTGACAGTTATTTACATAACAAACAAAAAAATACTAATACAAATACAGACCATAATACAATATATCATATATATAAAAACAAAAGTTTGAGGACGTAACAGAATATGAGTGAATGAGCTACATACTGAAAAGACCGCTGGGCTCCTCAGGCCACAAAGTAATCGGAACACATTACGTAATGCAGTCAACTGACATGACCTCTGTGGCGCTGTTCATATCGAATACAAACAACAGATATAAATCTATATAATAATAATAATAATAATTGCGAGGGACTCGTCGTTCTCCCTTTTGATCTTGGTGTCGGCAGTCTTTCTCATAATGCAAATAAACAAATTGTCGTCTAAATCTTTTTTTTGATTATTTGTTGTTGCCCAGTAAACTCATGACAGTGACTCCTTGTTGTCTCGGATGTGCTAAGACTTTTTTGTGTAAACACACGACACAATCAATCACTCAATCACACAAGGGACTTACGTTATAACTATATCGTAGCGGCAATTTTATTTACTGAGGTCATCACGACCCCTAAGGAAAGTGGCGTGACGTCATACATCAATATTATTTCGACCTCTTTAAGGAAAAACTATTGACAGTTATTTACATAACAAACAAAAAAATACTAATACAAATACAGACCATAATACAATATATCATATATATATATAAACGAGAGTTTGAGGACGTAACAGAATATGAGTGTATGAGCTACATACTGAAAAGACCGCTGGGCTCCACAGGCCACAAAGTAATCGGAACACATTACGTAATGCAGTCAACTGACATGACCTCTGTGGCGCTGTTCATATCGAATACAAACAACAGATATAAATCTGTATAATAATAATAATAATAATAATAATAATAATAATAATAATAATAATAATAATAATAATTGCGAGGGACTCGTCGTTCTCCCTTTTGATCTTGGTGTCTGCAGTCTTTCGTCATGGCACAGTGGGACTTGTTGTCGCGCGGTACTTTTGTGATACGCGCTCCAGTGTGGGTGTAGGTGTCAACAACAGTCTTTGTGCTAAATGTGCGCCACCGCACAGCGTCAGATCCACCAGGGAACACGTGGCACTGACTACGGAGAGAGAGAGAGAGAGAGAGAGAGAGAGACGGGACGCACACCCTCCTCCCTCCCTCAGTGCGTCCAGTCCAGCCACGCACACACTGGCAGAGCTGCTGTCTGTAGTGGGTCGGACAGTTCACGTCCATTCGAGAATCGGATTTTTTAAAACTACTCTTTTTAAAGTGTGGGACCTGCCTGTGGACGAGACGCGTGCTGAGGCGTATACTTTTGACATTTCCTTACTGTATAACCAGGAAAGAGAGAGAGAGAGAGAGAGATGATGGAGACTAAACTCTGGACTGCGTTTTGTGCGCTGCTGCTGCTGCTTGGTAACTTGGGATCAGCTGAACACGGTTGGTAGTGGTTTGTTGTTGTTTATATCATCTTTTGACTGTTGTTTCCCATAGTCTGATCGGGGTTATATCATGAAGATGTGACCAATAATAATAGTAATAGAAATTTCCATGTGTTTCTCAACCAGCTATCTTCTCACACACACACACATACTCACACATACACAGTGTTTTTGTATCATGAGAGAGTTTTCTCTAACTGAACTGCTACTCACATAACTCTGACACTTGGCATCTAACATGTTGACATCACGGGGAGTTTGGCTAAACAGAAGATAAGTCCCCTTAATGCAATGAACAGATTTAGATCCCTAAAAATATGACTTATACCAAACACACACACACGCACACACCTCACTTGCATCTATACAGGAAGTAAGTTTTATTGTGTAACCTTTGTAGTTTTAAACTGACATCTGAAATGAACAGTGCAGTGTTGACCCATAGTTCTCTGTGTTCACCTCCAGCACTTAACTTTTGTTAAGTTGGCTTTGTTATTTATTTTGTATTTCTTCCTTAAACGGCCTCACGGCTCATCTTTGACATCACTTCCTCACTCCGCTTCCTTTTTTTCCCCCCTCCTGTAACATTTACACACCTCACAAACATCCTGTATTTCACTCTCCCCCTCCTTCCGCTTTCTCTCCTACCTGTTCAAACACCTCCCTCCTCATTTCCTCTATCAGCGCCGCTCATACAAACCCAGATGGAGACTACTGACTTTTAAAAAACGATTTTAGCCCTCTCAGCTCATCGAACAAACTCAAACACTGGAGCTACACCGGCAGACGTTTATTGGCTGTAAATGAGCAGGGAAGTACATTGTGATAAATGACTACGCTGTCATCTCACTCACTGGCTTCATGCTAATTGGCTTCCCTCTGAAGTACAGTAAGTAGATTTAATGAATACATTTTCAGGGCAAAGTCTTTGTAGCAGCTTCAGTTGTTACTGTGACTAGATTAAATACCGTATACTGGTGGTATTTGCATGAATACACATTACAGAAGATTAAAAAAAACATGACTGAGATTTTATTAATCACTAATTCCTGTGTTTCTGTGATCAATGGCAAAACATTTTGTATGGATATGACACTTAATCAAGTTTCTCCATAAACACTCTCCCAGTCTTTGATTTCTGTCTAGATAATGATATTTAATGTTGTTTCTCTTCTGCCATTCTGACATGTTTTATAGACACAGCTCTTCCAGACTAATCAATAAACTCTTCAGACTTTTTCCTCTTCTAAAAACTAGGCCCACAAGGCCCTAATGTAATGCAGTCTAAACACGTAAATAAAAATGCCCCAGTGCAAACACGAAAACACATACATCATCATAATTTGAGTTCGAGCTAACCAAATTATTTATAGCCTCGTGAAAATAACTACAGAGTGGAGCTCCACTAAAAGTTAGAGGAAAGTAATGCAACATGGCAGAAGTGGAAAAGAAGATGAGAGGCCAGAAACATGACTTGCTGCCTGAGAGGTCATACACTCGCTGCCAGTAAACATCTGAAATTGGAGCAGACGACAAGGCCGAGCAAGCACGGCACACACGGAGAACCGTTTCCCTGCTTTCACTTTCACTCTGAAGGGAAAAATCCACTCAGATTCATCTGCGTTATCGGCTAAAATCACACACACACATGCTGTGACACCAGAGCTTGCGTTTCCACATAAAGGAGTTGCATTAGTCTCACACTGAGGGTATTGCTGATTGGCTGTGGCAACAGATGTGCCTCTTACATGCAGGGTCAAGAAGTGTGCAAGAGGTGCGTGTTGCCCTGGCACGAAAAGCTGGAAGACCCTGCGATATCTGAAGAGAGGGGTGTGCAACACTGGAAACAGTGGTTCTCTTCATAAATCTACTCTGCACACACACACACCCACACACACACACTTGTATCACACACACACTTGTATTATATCATTTACCAAAACTAACCTAGGTTGCTCGAATGGAGCGAAGGTGAGGGAACAAGGCCAGTATTATTTAGCCAAGCACCTCTGTCTATTTATGTATCATTTTAACAGCCCGCTCGCTCTCTCTCTCTCTCTCTCTCTCTCTCTCGCTCTCACTGTGTGTGCTGATGAGCTGCGTGAGTGATGATATGGGTAATGAGAGGCATCATGGCAGTGTGTAACTGGAAGGTAATGACATTACATTACATTAGTTCTCTGGTCCTCATCAAAAGGAGGCAGGCAGAAACAGAGATGAAGTCTGCTCTGCAGTTGTGCTAAAGACATCAAGCGGCAGAGGAAAGAGAGAGAGAGAGAGAGAGAGAGAGAGAGAGATGGAAGGTCTTCATTAAAGCGATATTACTTCAAAGACCCCCCCAAAAAAAGACTTATGTCTCATGTGGGTTGTAGTCGATGCCGCGCGAAGTGAAAGCTACAGTTAGTCCATGTCCATTTCGTGTTGCAGTCTGAAATTATGTTTCGCATGAATGTAGCTGTGTTTTGATTTATTGCAAAGTCGGTTTGGAGATCAGGACCCCCACAAAGAGGCACAAGTTAAATCGGACTGCTCGCAACATGACAAGAAAACACGACCATCGTGCTCTACAAATTATGCTTTTTCTTTCATTTTTTTAAAATTCATAAAACTGTTTAAAACTGTTTTCCATTCAGAAAACCAACGCAAAGGACAATTTAAGATATGTATCACGGCCGACTTTGCATTTTCCTAATGAAAGGATTAGACAAAATAAAAGACAGAGATTTGTCTCTGACTCTGACAGTCTGCCTGTCGCCTGGTGTTCGGTCAGAATAATACGATAATAATTGTTTATGACTCGGAAGAACAGGAATCACCAGGGATTTGCAATTAACCAACTTTGGCACTATCCTCCCCTCATTAGCTAACGACCATACTGCTGCTGCTCCCGGTGCTAAAGTGGCTACGGAGGCCCCAGCTGCAGACTCGCTGTCAACGTCTATCCCGGAACCGACCAGTCATCCTGCTACGGCGCTAAATGGCTCCGACACAGAACCAAGCCCCAACGGCACGTCCCGGTCACCTGAGCCAAAGAAAGATAATGGTAATTATTCACCTCTCATTTGGAACATAAGGAATAACATGCAGCAGGTGGTGTGGAGATGTGGGAAACCTGCAGGTCATAGGATGGTCTTTGAGGTTTGTCGGGATGGAAGTTTTGTGACACTTCAGAAGAACTGAGCAGGAAGTCCAGCAGCAGGTGGTTCAGACTTTCGCAGCTATTTTTAAGCCCAGTCCTTATCTGCATCCTCCATGTTCAAGAGACGGCCACATGTAGTGAGTGTCGGGGCTATGAGGTGTTGCCCGTCACGCCGAAAAATAGCACAGACAAGGAAATGGGAGAGGCGTGACTGAATTCATTAATTAGGGTGGAGGTTGTGGGGAGGGCAACGTGACGGTAATATAAGCCTGCAGAAACGTTAACTCTGGAGAAGTGGTGTTGAGGAGAGAAGTGATGAAATGCTGTGTGATTTTTCACATGGCAGTGAGAAGGGTAGAAGTGGAAAAACTCCCCCTGGATGCACTCTGCCTCTCTCCTTCACACACACACACACACACACACACACATGTTTTTCTGCATGACTCAGTGAGCACATGCCTCACAACTTTGGACATATTAAAAATTTCTTTGGCAAACGAAAGTGTTAGGAAAGGAAGAAGTCAAATGATGACAAACACAATGTGTAACATAATGCTGTGTATGTGTCATTTGGGTGAACTTGCCCTTTAAATCTCCACTTACATCCACGTGTTAACATATGGGCAAACGTTAACACAAACATCCCCACTCTTACTGAATTACTGCAGTATTTTGATGATAACATTTCCTCTCTCTCTCTGTAGACACCAGCGTTGTGTCACCGCCTGCAACTGCGATTCCTAAAACAGATTTAAACCAAACTGAGGAGCTGACATCACAGCCACACATTCTTCCTTCAGAGACCCACACCACCACCACCACCACCACTACCACCACTCACATCCCCTCCGCCACCCCCACCACCACTACCACTACCACTCACACAGCTCACAACGCCCCTGTAGACACGCACACCAACAACACGTCAAATGATACCTCACCGTTACCGCCTGACCCCATCTCAACCTCAAAGCAGCCCACTGAACCCAAAGCACACTCATCCACGTCTGCCCCACAGCCTGACACTGCCACCTCTGCCACCTCTGCCACTACCAGCACCCAGCCCACTACAACATCCAGCACAACATCCAGTTCGACAACCACCACCGGTTCCTCTCAAGAGACGCACAACCCTGACTCACAGACATCTCCACACACGTCACAATCCCACACTCCACAAGACCAAGCAAAGTCCACCAGCGCCCCGTCCAGCAGCCCCAGCGCCCAGGCCAAAGCCCACGTCGATACCCCTTCCCAGCTCAACGTGGGGGGCGACAGTAAGTACACAACGTCTTCTGTCTTAGTATATATCGTTTGTTTTTTTTCTTTTTGCACTATTCACTGGCGTTATATTAACAGAGACAGAAGTAAATTGGCTTTATGACAAGGGTGATAGTGTGCTTTGTTTTCCAGCACAAGTCGGTCCTCTCTTTGTACACGCACATACACACACACACACACACGCCTATCTACAGCCTCTACAAGCACTGTCACCACCAAGCACTCGACAATTATGGCTCTGTTTGGTAACGAGAGAGAGGCAGTCATGGGACTCGGGCCTGGAGAATGCTCTGTTTTCCTTTTATTTTTGTCTCTCTCCCTCTTTGTCTGTCTGCTGCGTGATTTATATCTCGACTTTCTGTGTTTAGTACTCTTTATCTTCAGGATGTTGACAGCTTTTCTCGCCGTCAGAGGTCAGTTTCCAGCCTTAAACTGTCATTATTATAAAGGAAAAAGGAAGGAAAAAAAAAACTTTTCTTATTTGACCACCCTGCACAATAAAAAAAAAAATTAAAAAAATAAAAACGTTCTGCTTCTCTGACTCTAGGGTTTTATAAGGCCACGGCTGGCATCCTGCCTCTTTCCATTAGCCGGAGGAACAGGGAGCATTCGCTCTTCTGTGGTTGTTGTTACTTTCAAAACCAGAGGATATAAAAAAAAAAAACTGCTAAGTTTACAAAACAGAGCTCCATAGCAACATCCATATACAGAAATGCATGAGGACACAAACTCCTCATGCACAGATAAACTGTTCAGACATGGAGACCTCAACAGAAAAGAGTGTGTCGAGGGTGATGATGTTCTTAGAGATTATATATATACTATAATGTCCGCATATCTACGCAAACGTCCTGTTTCCCACGGGAATCAGAATACTTGCTCGACAGTGAGCTCGTGTACTGGACAGGCAAGGTTAACATCACCGTCCTGTGTTTGACATTTCTGTCCAGAGCTACATGATGAACCACCGAGCTCAACCCGCCGCTGTAGCATCTATATTTAGCTCCAGTCACAGCATCAAACAGCCATTTAGGAACCTATAATTTGGCTATTTTCACAATGCAAAGCAAAACGGATGTTATTAACCTGTTGACGCTGTTGTGTTTTCTTCCCAGCGACGATGGTCCGCGAGTCCCCCACTCTGGACCCACTCCTGGCCGGCCTGGTGGCGGCCTTCATCATCACCGCCGTTGTCATCACCCTGCTCCTCTTCCTCAAACTGCGCAAGAGAGACAACCGACCCGAGTTCCGCAGGCTGCAGGATTTACCTATGGTGAGCACAGCTACACCCTGACAACAGCTACACATCACCTCCTCACGTAAAAACATGACAAGGTGTAAAACACATGTGTTGTCTCCACAGGACGATATGATGGAGGACACCCCATTGTCCATGTACAGCTACTGATGGAGGCATGTGACTGAAAGATCTGGCACTTAAACACTCTCCTTTAAATCGAGGCTCATGCCGCGCAGCATGTGCCTTAAACTGCACCAAACAGAGAGCATTCTGGGTAGGTTGCGAGCAATTTTCTCACTTGCTTTCATTTATCCAGATCAAAGGACATGACTGAAGCTGCAATGGACAATGAAGACATCGCCCGTGATAAGGGGTCCCTTAACAAAGTCTGTTTTAATGCCTGTAATTTAAAAAAAAACAAAAAACAGGCAAATTCGTCTGTTAAATAATGTACTGGTTAATATGTCCTTGCTCATCTTATGGGATTGTAAAATATATTTTGATTTACCCAGAGATGAAAAAATGCAGATGTGAAGCACATGGCAGCGCTGCCAGCTGCGTCCATCTGTGTGACAGGTTGATGGTATTTACCTGTGCCCAGGTAAATACCATCAACCTATAAGCCTGTCCTGCCTGTTCTTACCAGAGGATACTGGTAATAACTTCCTTCCATCAGTGCTGTATTGTAAAGCTGATGTGCAAGCATTGTGATACGAAGACAAAATCAAATGGTCAGACTATAGAGTTAATGAGGTTGCACTTTACGTTCAGGAGCGGCAAAAAGTGGACAAATATTTTATGTGTATGAGAGAACAAACGTTTTGTGTGTGCGTGTGTGTAAAGTTAAGTGCAGGCACAGCGGTTTGTGCGCTATTAGGTACGTGTGCATGTGTGTGAGTATGTTAAGGGTGTGTGTATGATTTTGTCCGAGGCATGGCAGAATATATTTAAGGTAGTTTTTTTGTTTTTTCCCTGTGGTAAAGGTCCCGCAGCCTTTACGCCTGAGTTTGATATGCGTGGTGAGAGAGTGCCTTCCACAGCAAATGATCAGCTTTTATTAAATACTGTATTTATACCGCGACCAACTAACACCCACGTTTAGCTTTGTTTCCCAGTATTTTGTGTGAGTCCCATCTTAACACACACTGAGGGCCTGGTAGCTGCTCCGACTTGCCTGCGTTTGAAAACTAGCCTTGAGCGTGTTCGACATGAGGCACAAATTCATACGATGACAGTCGCAGACAGAAATTGGCCATTGGCCTTTCCAGATAATGTCTGCATTGTCCTGAGCGTTGTAAATACTACTGACGACCGTATCGCGCAAAGACAAACATTCACTTTATTTGCTCCTTTGGTGTTCAGATGAAAAACAAACAAAAACCAATGTTAGATGAACTGATTAAAAGAGCATATGAACATATACATCAAGGTGTTAAAATTTTCAGTTTGGGAAAAAAAAAGGAAAATCCCAAAATAATCTTTGGAACAGAGTCTACATATTTGCTTGTTTGGTGTTTTGATGCGGGAATTGGGGAGTGCTCTGTAACCCGTTGGTCTGGAATCTCCAATTGGTGATGAAGTGGGTTGACAGATGCTCAGCGTGAAGGCCGCAGCACATAATTTACAGGATTACAGTACAGTATTTTCATATTCAGTGAAAATACACCTAGTATTACATACTTTGATTCCTAAGTGTAAATGTGCGTAAGTGTCAATAATTTTTTTTTGCATTCAAATGTGGATTATGGACTGTTGGTGTTGTATGATTAAAGTTTTTTTGGAAACAGTATTCTGCATTTGCTCTTACTACAAAAACACGAAACATTTTCCTTTCAGAGATTTTCAATAGAGTGCATTTGTGAAGTACAATACAAATACAATACTTGCAAAAACGGTAAAGTGCAGTCTGGTTCATTATATTGAGTCAACAACAAATAAATTGACCTTTTCATTAATACATGTTTCTATAACTACAATAACAGCTGAATACAAAGAACATGTCATAGTCTTTTCTAGTGTTTTTTTTCAAGTCTCCATATGAACACCCTGCTGAACATCTAACCTGGCCCATCTTCCCCCCCTTGTGGGGGTGGGGGTCTGGATGCTAAATTATTAACAGCTTGACACCAAACCTGGCACAGTGTGACTCCTGTCAGACAAGGCGGGACGCTTGACTGTCTTAACCGAGCTGTGCATATATAGAGAGATTGCAGTGGAGATGGGGAGTGTGGGCGGGCGTTGGCGCCTCAGTATTGGTTTTTGATTTCTCCTTGCTCTCACTTCAGCGGCATTACCAGGAATCAAAAACCCATCGCTCATCACACTCCTCCAGGATTTGGGAGTGCATGATGTCAGCAAGAAAAACCCATTAAATATCCATTACTCTGCTACACGGAACAGCATAGCATTCCTTATAGTCGACGATTACCAGAACTCAAAAGCAAAAGTAAAATAAATGTGTTATTTATCAAATTGAGGAATTAAAATATAGCAAATTTAAGGCAATAAATAGGCACAGTGCTGGCCTTTACTTTGTACATCCAAAACTGGTGTGGGTATACACCATAGCCATACTGGACCTTTACGTAACCATGACAATTTGTTATCATAACAAACATAAGCAGAACTATTTTTTAATCTCAACTTGGCTAATGACCAAACCTTGTGGTTCAAATGAGCACTCACAGTGCTCCATTGCTTAACTCTGGTAGAGCCCATTATTTATCATTAACGACATGCAACGTTGGTGCAAAGGGTGTATGCTCCCTTTCTGCCATAAAGCCCTGGGATCTACAGTCAAGAAAAAGGTATCTGATTGAAAAAGACCTGCCTGTTTGAAGAACTCTGTTTCAAGCCTGATACCAGTCAGTACATGTGGACACTGTTACTGCAAATTGTTTGGAGATAAACAGTTCAGAGCAGTCCTGTTCAGTCCTCAGCCTTGATACCAGTTTGACAAATGGAAAGGCAAAGCTTTGATTATTACAGTTCTGAACAAGGAGCAAGTTACCATTTGTTAAGTCTCTCGGTGGTTTGGTTTCACATGGGCTGAAACTGTTTCATTTGCATTTGTGTGAGTCACAGTAAAAAAAAGGAAAAAAGAAAAAAGAATCCTTGCTCAGTCTCTAAAATTCCTGCCATTCTCACAATATAAATAGCACTTGAGAATTTCCCCACATTAAAAAATATTTCCCACAGATATCAACAAATGACCACTCATTCCAGTAGCAGAGTTAAACACCAGTTACAGTAAGTAGGATGAAACAATAACATGTTAGCATGTGTATCTACACCACTGTTGTCATGCTGAGACTGTTGCTACTGCCTTCCTTTTGATTGTGTTCCTCCTCCCTTAGGACAACTAAAAAAATAAGTATGGCTGGTTGTGTTTTCCTGTTTCTAATTTTACAAAGTTTGGGGTTTTACACCACAGCTCTGATTTTAAAAAATGTTTAAAACAATTTTTTGAAACAATTTTTTTTTAATATTAATACCTCTTGGGTTCACCGTAAAACAGGTCAGAGGTCATCAAGACTTAGGTCAGATGCTAAATCAATGTTCACATCATCTTCAAGGAGATTGTCTCCATCTCTATCATCATCATCATCATCATCATCACCGTCTTCATTACCATCCTCCAGATCAGATCCTGGACCAGCAAAGTCACTCCGTCTGGACTGAACACTCAGACGTACGTGCGGCTTCTGATGGAGCGCTGCAGAGGTGGTGGCCAGAGGAGCAGCAGTTAATGTGTGTGCGTAGTATGTGTGTGTGTGTCTCTTTGCTGTTTTACCATGTGGAATCTTGTTGAGAGACATTCAAATATATTCCCATTAGTAATGTGTACCAGTGTGTGCGTGTGTGTGTGTTTGTGTGTGTGTGTGTGCAGGTCAAATTAGCCTCGCTTCATGGGAAACATTTAGAGCAGAGATTGTAATCTCTTCCGGGAACATCAACCTTCCCCCAGAGTCTCAGGGGTGAGCAGTGCATGCACCCGCACACTCGCACACAAGCACAAATATACACACACTTCACAAAATTAAGCAAGAAACAACTGGCTTTGCGGAAGCTGATGAAGAGTAAATTGGAGCTTTAGGGATTTATCTGCAGACAGTACGACTACAAACATGTTCTCAGTGGTGTTCATCTACATAATACAGTTTTATTTAAACACCCACGCTGTGACTCTAAAATATCACTTCCACCATTATATTTAAAAAAAATTGTTTTAAGAGATGTTTATTTGTGGAGAGTCTAGTAAGAGGAGCATGTGTCTGCCATATAAATGCAAAGATATCAAGAGGCAAGGATTTGTTGATATTGGCACAAAGAGCCATTTGTTTAAACGCAACAAAACCTGCCTCCAGACATCTTTAAACCTCATTAATTAACACGTTTGATCTTGTTTGTTAAAAGCAAAGGGAAATTTGAAGTAAAGTTAACGGGTGTGATGTGCAGGACTACATGTTGGCAGGGAACAGTTGTGTGCTGTCATCTCTGTGGCATTACCACCAGCAGTCACAAAGCAACAGGCGTTCAGGGGGTATTATTGTTACAATCTAAATCTCAGTGATGAAAAGAATTAATGTATTTTTATATAGCTGTATATAACTATATAGCTTTATATAACTGTAAACTATGACTGTTTGTTGAAATGGGAAACATAGACAACTGCTCTCTACAGTGACTCAGATCTACTGGGATTAGTCAAAGGTTGAAGCCAGATGTGTGGGGGAGGGACTAGGATGGGGGGGTGTATGAGTTCCATCTTGTGAAAACCATCGGTGTGTCATGGTGCCCCTTTCTTTTAGTTGGTGTGTGTGAACTTATTGTCAGAACACGTTCTGTTTTTGTGCATTTAGGTGTCTTGAGAAAAAAAAAGAAAGAACATTGCCGCTGTTATCAGTACAGTACTAGATGTTCCACAAAGCAACAATGCTTTGCCGCCCTTATCATTCAACCTTACCTGAGTCTTTGTCATCCAGCCATGACAGATCGTCTGAGCTGACCTCAGCCAGGCTTGGGGTCGGACTGAAGTCTTCAGAGTCAGAGTCCGGCGCTTCAACTCTGACTCCTTTATTGTGGCCGAGAGGGAGTGGAAAGGGTGATACTCCTGAATCAGACAGAAAAACAAAAAACGTTTCCTTATTCTGCGTGTGTGTGTGTGTCTATGTGCTACAGTGGGAAAGACACTTGCCTGGTGTGTGTGCTGACAGTAAAGGTGTTGGTTCACGTTCTCGAAGGATAAGACTCCTGACCTCATCTTTCAGTTCAGACACAACTGCCCTGTTGTAAGGAATTAATTGCAACTCTTGTCATCCACAGAAAACACATGTCAGCCAAAGAGAGACGAGACAAAACCCTCAGATGCACAAATTTACCTGATCTGGTGGACCTCTTGCTGTGTGTGTGAATACTGAGAAACAATCTTTGCCAGATCAGTGCTGTGAGTTCTATAACTTTCTGCAAGCTCCTCCATTGTCTGAATAAAGCACACGTATAAAAAGGTGAACGATCAAAAGACACATCGCACAAACACAGCCTGCATGATACAATGTGCGTGCACCTTGCAGCTGCGTTCAAACTGTCTTCTTGTCTCTCTGGCCTCTGTCTGCTGGAGGAACACGTCTTCCTCCTGTCGTCCTGTCAAAGAGGAGAAGAAAGAGCTAACAATGTGAGCAAGACCACGCTTGCCATTTGTCTGACAGGCCAGCACAGGGCTTAGGACATGTGCAGTCCCGTTGAATCAATACAAAGCCACGCTGTGTGGGTGCTTGCACCTATGCGACTCACTTAACAGTGTTTTCAGTTGGTCCACGTCGCTCCGCAAGTGATCCAACTCTTCTCTGCGAAGCTTTAAGCTGAAACTGGGGGACGGAGAAATGATGATGTGTCATTTACTCTCATACTAGTCTGCCCAAAAATTAAAACGTCACTCAGACGTCTTTTGTAGTAAGAATTCTATTTTTTTTTAGCGAATTAGCGATTATTAGCCTGCAGTTGCACCCCACACCTCCACTGCACCTCTCATCTAGGTTGCCCAGCGACGTGGCTCTGGTGATGTGTCCCCGCAGGCTGCTTAGCTCCCGTCCCACCTCTCTCCTCCACTGCTCCATCCTTCTGTCTGCTCCTGGACTCGGTCCCCTTCTTGATTCTTCCCTTTCTCTTTCACTCTCCCTGAGCGCCTCATGCAGCCTGTAAACCTCCTCTGGAAATGAAAACGTTGCCACATCAGGACTAAACAATTCTTGGTTACTTAAAGCTTGAGTTGATAACCAAACTCTACTGTTTGCAAGAATTATTAATGGGTGTGACTTGATAAAACTGCTTTGAATTGACTGGCACTCCTTTGTTCTAGCAGGCGATATTTGTAGTTGGGTGTTGCTCTGTTTGTGCGACGATAATGTGACCCAGTAATATAAACACAATATAAATAAAATACAATATGAACTGAGCTAAGTAGTCACAGTGTAGCAGTTACCTTGTAGTGTCTGGATGTAACGTTGCTGTGTCTGTCTCTCCCTCTCCATGTCATGAAGTTTCTTGGTGAGAGACTCAATTGCCTTGCAAAGACAAGTGAAGCATGAAAATCAGTCAATGTTTACAACACTAATACAACACACAAATGCAGAAACTACATGGTCTTGCACATGTGGGTAGATCAAAATAATTATGAAATGTCTGCTTGTTAAAACACACACACCTGGTTCTGCATCTGGAGCTGTGATTGAATAGCAGCTATGTCTGCCCACTGTACACCAGGACACAGTGACGGGGAAGGCTGTCTCAGGAGGGAGGTTCGGGGGGGAAGAGCAGGAGAGTCCAAATGTGAATCCTGAATACGCTCCCTTGCTGGAAACAAATCTAAACAGGAAAAGGAAGCTGTTGGAGGTTGTCCACAAAAAGCACATGTGTAATTGTTATTGTTATATTATGAATTCTGGGACAAATTGGTAATTTCCCCTTTGTATCACACTCATTATCATGAAACAGTTGCCAACCTCCGCCTCCTCTGGAGAACTTCCCCGGTGAGGCCAGTCTCTCCTGTGGACAAAAGCACTTTTCAAATTATGGGTTTTCCAAAACTCTCAGTGTCAGTTACACAATGTTTAGAGGCACATTACTGCCATCTACAGACCAACACAATCGCAACAACTAGCAACTAACCACAAGTGAGCAGTGAGGGGTCATGTTTACTATGCATTTCTGCTGCACTACTCCTCGCTGCACAAAAGAAGCATACACTCCATGAGTTTGTCATTTCCTACAACATTAGCATATCAAAACAAATATATATTAGAATGTACTCACTCTCATCTTTGCAACACTACCATCTGCTGCAGACAGGATGGAGCTCAGCTGACTGTCCCAGCTCATGTCTGCTTAGATCTACAAAGAAATGCACCGAGTACATTGGTCAAGGGCATAATTCATCGGCATTAACGGGTCACTATTGATTCAAGGTGCGGGAGCGACGGTGTTGTGTGGCCTGTCAGTGATGTTACACCAAACACCAGTAACTTTAGACGCGTTTTGTTTTGTGGCTGGTTGGTGAGGTAACACGCCAGCTGAGATCTCCAACACTTTATGGCAGATTAAGTTGCAGCAGGTCCGGGTGTTAGCATGATTGTAGTGACACTACAATCAGCTACTGCTAATCAGGAAGCTGTGCGGAGACTGGCTGATAATATAGCAGCTCAGGCCTGGGGTGGTGTGGGGGCACGTAAGGACGGATAAACACACTTTACAAGGTAAAAACGAACAAGACACACGTTAAGGTAGCCTGTAATGACGTACTGCACACGTTAGATAGCTACTGTTCGCATAACCTAAGCTAGTTTTGTGGGGGAAACTGACTGAAACACACTAAATTATGACTGCGTTTTTTCTTTCACTTTAATAAATAACTCCCCACAAAGAAAAAAACGTACAAAGCTATAAGATAAATGTCTGAATGTTTATACTAGTTAGCTAATCGAGCTACTCACGGAATATCTTGCGACGCGCAATTTTCCCCTTTTTAAATCCAGGAGCCCATAACGGCGACGTGATTGCGTATGACGTAGCCGATAGAGAATTCTGGGTAAAGTAGTATGCGGTTATTCGACTATTTCTCCGTTAGTTGCACAGTCACGAAACGACCACACTGACGTTTCATCCCAAACACACTTTAATATGTATGCCATTGTGTCAGTACGTTTTAGCTGGAGAAAAAAAGACATGGTTTGTCATCATCTCTGACTCTGTGGACGCAAAAGAACAACATTACCCACAATTCCAGGGTGTAAACAACAATGGCGACGACCGCTATGAACGTGGAAACTGTTACGGGACTATTAGAGAACTGTTTATCAAAGCTGGGATTTGAAATCTACCCCTTAAAGGTTATGTGAAGCTAACAATAGCACCAGATATGATTTCTATAAGATTTTCGTGCCCGTGTGACATTCTGTCCCACTTTGTTTACAGGTCGGTTGGTACAACTCGGTGCTGCCTCCGTCACTGCGCCTGGCTTTCCCGGATGACAGCCTGGCTGTGGTGGTGCTCAGCAGCCCGGCCATGTTCGAACAGGCCTTCCTGCCCTTCATGGAGGAGAGGGGCTGCCAGGGCCTGTCGGACCCCATAGACCAGTGTGTCAGACACTGTGTCACGTCTGCTGTCTCTCAGGTGAGAGGTGTGGAGGGAGAGACAGACAGGTTCTGTAATGTTACCAGACACTCTGACACCATGAATTGTCTGAAATTTCAAATAAAATAATAAATGTCTACTTCTGGTTAATACAGAAAAAAACAACATACCATAAACACACTTATGCAGTTAAGCAGTCCTCATTAGATGGCTTTACAAAAATGTGCAGGTGTTGACAAATCTGCATTTGTTCTTATGTGAATATTTATTATTCACATATATTTTTACATTTCTGAGCGTTGTAGCTATAATGATAGTAGAAATATTTTCCTCTTCTTTTGCTGGCACAACAGTGTTTTCCAGGACAGAAGGTGGATGTGCTGTATGACTACGAGCTGCTGCCCAGCAGGAAACCCAAATTCTTAGCACAGACTGCAGCTCATGTGTCTGGAGCAGCTTTCTACTACCAACAAGCTGATGTTCTTGACCAGCCCTGGGGTGAAAAAGTAATTATCCAAAATTTATCCCATATAAACTCACTGGTTCCTACTCAGAAAAATGTCAGTGCTTTGTGGATCAGTATTCCCTCCCAAATTGAATTTTTGTGCGTTTCTTTCTGTCTGATGGCAGAAAATGTTTGGAGTGTGTGTACATCCGAGGTTCGGGGGCTGGTTTGCCATCAGGGCTCTGTTGGTGTTCGGCGAGGTGATGCTGGGCCCAGAGATGGCGCAGCCTGTTCCTCCTGATTGTGTGCCCACCAGAGAGGCCAGGGTACAGCTGTTGGAGGCTTTCAACTATCACTGGCAGGTACAGCACTTCATAATATCTGCTGCACACACATACTGTAAATAGACACCAGGGATATAAAAGTGCTTCATGTCAAAGACCACCTGACAGGTGGCCTTTAGATAAAAGACCACCCATGTGTTGAGGATATATCAGTTTATCATTCACTTTCTTCTGTACGGGAGGTGAGATGTGAAGAAAGCGTATTGCTAAACATTTATCTCATTCATCAGGACATGAAATGCCGTGTCAATGTTTTCTACTAAAAAATAAAGTTTTATAACTGAAAAGATAAAATAAGCATGTTTAAATTAGAACGGTGTTGTATTGTTTTTAATGATGACGATTCATTAAAAATATTGTGAAAATATTGTGAATCACTATCATTTTGGGAGATGTTGAATACAGTCAGTATGTCCCATTTTTTCTTTGTAGGATTGGAGTTACAGGGACATCGTCCGTCCAGTCCAGACGTACTCACAGAAACAGAGGGACTACTTTTCCACTCTGCCCGCTCAGCGCTTTGCTCTGCTCAGGACATGGGGCCTCTTGCCGAGGGATGACGATCAACTAGAAACTGAGTCAGACACACAGACACAGGTGAGCGGACATGGCTGAACAAAGAACGGCGGTAATGTGACAAATGTAAAGAAACAGAATGACACTACCTCCATCCATAGAATGACACTACCTCCATCCATAGAGAACAAGGAGTCATCAAATGGTTTGATGCATATGAAAAAGATGTGAATATGCTTATAGCTGACATAATTATGATATCAATATGATTTGATCACGTTAACACTACTTTTAAACACTGTGTTATATTTTACTCGGTAAAATACAACTTTTTTCATTGTGTCACTTTATGAAATGGCTTAAAAGGTGTCCTGAATCGTTGTCTCTCTGGGACAGTGGGGGGTTAATTGGTCTCTCTATAGGTTTAAATGGTACAGGATCAAAGACGTGAACTGTATCTATGAGCGGTTTGTTGCAGGTCATGTCTTTGCATCCACCACTAGATGTCACTCTTGTCTTTATATCTCAGTGCCTTTTGCGCTGCTGTCAACAGCAACCATCAATGTTTAATATTTAATAAAAGTAAATATGCAGATACCGAATGGCTGAATTTTAAAGTATATCATCGATTCACCTTTGCTCATTTGTAAATCTCACACAGCTCTTACATCTCACATTATGTACTTCGATTATTTACAATTTACATCCATATTTCCATTGTGCCCTCTTTCTTTATGCATTCAATTTTGAAAGCTGGTCCTGATGTGCTGCCATTTTTCCATTTTATATTTCCTGTATATTGCAAAACTTCATATCCCTTTCGGTGCATCCCTCTCCTCACCCCCTATTCCCCCTGTGCTTGTCTATCTGTGTACTGAATCAGCATTTCTGAGCAGTATGCCGCAGGCCTGCAGAGAGGCAGACCACGGAGTTAATTATACTCCCACAGATCTTGCTCCTATCCCCCTATGATGCTTTATGCTACTCCTCTCCCACTTTCTCTCTTTTGATATGCAGCATATGTCTCCAGGTTCAACTCTTGAGTCCCACCATAAACTTTGCAGTGTGATGAAATATCAATGATCACATCACAACTGTTCTTCTCGTTTTCCCGTCAATGCATTCATATTACATCACAGTTATGATGCATTTTTAGCAGAGTTAAGTCCGAGAATAAAAATTACATAACTAAAAGATTTGTTTACCGAAGGAACACATACACACATACACAGAAAAGGTTGTTAGATTGATGCTCTTCCTGCAGTTCTTGTTCTTATTACGCTCTGCAGCAGAGAATATAATGATATCGGTGATACAGGCGAGCATTTTGACTGCATATCAGAAATGAAGCAGTAAGATGTGGAGAGTCAGGTGATGCTCCCTGCTTCCCTCTGTTAAGTATCTTGCAGGAGGCAGATTTCTCCACAGTGCAGCTCGAGCCCTGGCAGACACAGCTACTCTGTCAAGCTCTCGTGGTTCCTGACTGCAGAGGCACTCTGACTGTTTGCTGCCAGCGTTTAGACCACTAGATAACAAACACGATGTCCACACAATGCACGCTGATGCATACAGTCTATTATGCAGAGGAAAAGTCGATTAAGAACTAACATATGTTGAATTCAATTGACTGAATGGTTCAGTAATAAACTTAACACCAAAGAACTGATGGTAGAAATAAATGAGTTTAGAATCAGTGTGTTGGGAGAAACGTTAAGTCCGCTGACTGCGGCTCTTTGGGAACCACAAAGAGAAAAATAACATCCTCGTGCGCGTCAAGCACGAGGAAGCGGTTTTAGGCGGAGATGAGAGGGAGGGGGGGGGGGTGTGGATCAGTATGAGAGGGAGGGGGGGGGGGTGTGGATCAGTGAGGCGGTGTTGTACGCCCACGGACATCAGTTAACGACGAGAGAGGGAAAAGGCCAGCAGCCTACCAGCTACAGACGGAGCTGAGCTCGGAGCTGTGAGCGAGGGGTGACCAGCATCCAGGGAAATGTAGACGTTACCACTGAGTGTTTGAAAATGTGGAGGAAAGAAAGGAAAACTTGTAACTTTGAACATTCAAACAGCGTGCCGAGATGTAGATTTATGAGAGACATGGAAGCGTTTAATTAAAACTCCGCTCTTCTCATGTTTTATCGCTGAGACGGTGCATATCTCTCATATGGCTCCAGATATGTTCAAGTTTCAAAATGTCTCCTCATCACTTTTCTTGGATTAGCATAATTAACTGGTCCTAATTCCCCCTGCAGCCAATCATTTGCAGAGGGCAATGGGCGTGTTGAAGAGGGAGTGGTCAACTGAGGGGGAAGGAGAGAGAGGAAGAGGTGGGAAAGAGGAAGACTGCCCTATATCTCATTATCAAACTCACTAGGCGATTAAATTATTCAAGCACATCTATAAAACGAATTGACATAAGATGTGACCCAAAATGACATGATATGACACATGCATGTGATACATTCCGACTCGGATCTTAACATGCCCACATGAACGTCTGAAAGCCATGAGTTCAGCCGTGAACCATCGTGGAGTCCGCACGCAATCAGAGACCTCGTTTTCATGACTAGCACGTCAGTAATGTGAAGCGGGGCAATGGCGAGACTACGGGATGATGGGCATTCATGTGGTGAAAGAAAATGCTGCAAGCAGCCCTGCAGCCGCTGACGTCTCCACATGTGAATATCATTGTATAATCAGTGGTGAACTTAAAGTAGTAAACTGGGAAGATGTTACAACAAGATTAATCCTGTTTCTTTGAGAGGACCAACATGATGACATCTGCCTGACATCCATTGTTTTGACTATAAACCGCCATCAAAGAACCGCCATCTGATTGGTCACACATTAATCCTGTGTGACCAATCAGAATGCAATCTCTCATTGCCATTAAGGCCAGGTACACTTGCACATTAAATGACTTAAAGGGTTGATTTTCCAGTTTCACTCTGCACATTCGGCACAGTCTGTGGAGGCATAGTTTACTTTCGTGGTCACGTAACCTTAGAGTAACAATGAATTACTGACCCCGTGACTTTATATTTGGGCAAATTAATTTAACTACCTCCATAAATCAGTCTATGGAAATTCAGTCTGGAAGGAGGTGCATGCTGATGGCACTGACATGCGATAATTAACCATCATCATCAACCCCCCAAGCTGCAAACATCAGAGAAATAAGAATGAAAAATAAGCCACATGTGAAAAAGGTCTATTGAAGCTTGAGGGTGATAATAAATTGCGTAAGCGTGTCACTTATTATTTATATTTAGGAAATACTATAGAGCACTTACAGTGACTGCTTTCTCCTTCTGATTGATTGCTCCAACCCACCATCCTGTGCAAACTGCTGTGGATCAGGCTCACATGGTAGTTCGCATGAGCTAATTTATAGCCGTGCATTAAGTATTACGTCACAGCTGTCGATGAACTCTAAATCTGGCTTTTATATGAGATTAGGCCCTGACTGTGGATCTGCATACACGAAACTGTGAGGGAAATAAAATTACCATCCATCTCTGGTCTGCACTTTGCTGCATTCCTCGTCCTTTTCTTCTGTTTTCTGCTGCTATAACCAAAGATTTAGCAGTAATATTGAACACATACAGTTTTCATACTGCTTCAATTGCATATTTCTTTTAATTAATGTAAAGCACCTTGTGATTTTGTATCTGCCATCTCTATGAACATAACTTACTTAATGACACTTAACTTTTCTTATCTAATGGCTGAAACAGCAAAAAAAAGAGTTGATTGGATGGTGTTTGTTGTTGAGTCACAGGCTAGGTCCAGGTGTTGACCTGAATGCCAGGAACAGTTGTGATCGGTCTCCACAGCTGGACATTAAAGCAAAGAAGATAGTGGGAATCAGGACTGGGAACCACTTACATGTGTAGGCATGTTTTCCACCCACACCATCATGGATCCTAACCATTGCATGACTGTAGAGTGCTGCAGGCTTAGAAAACACTAAGGGGAGCTCTATAGGTAGCCTACTTTGCATATGTGTTTCTGTGCATGTGGGTGCATTTTTATTTGTTAAATTATTTCCTCAGAGCTACACATGTCTTTACATTGTGTGACTGCCATTCACCTTTAACAGGTCAATATTCCATGCACCTGGGCATTAAAATTAAGTCAAATATGTAATAAATCCCCTTAAATTCAGCGCTGCTCCTGGATATCGTGAGACCTTTAGAGCCAGAAATGGGCCGGTGATTTAATCAGTATCAGTGATCAAGCGAGCGTGACAAAGTAAAATAACCCTTGTAAGGGAGACGGTCAAAGGTCAAAGCTCAATCCAAGCCAAACACTGAAATATTCACAGGCTGTTGTGGAATTTCATCTTAGAAAGTAAGAAGAGGCTGCGGGTTTTTGCTTTCAGTCCCTCGGCGCTTTGCACACCTGTCGTCCACCACTCAACATCGATAAGTGTAATGGGAGAACAGCTGGATTCATTAGGCTCAGACTGACCTGCTATGACGAGCAATTTGGTTTCAAACACAGTTGGGCACCTGCGGGAGAGCGGAAATTAGCATTTTAAATAGGGACAGTTATAGGCCAGGCCACTGTGTGCGTGTCTGTGTGTGAGTATGTGTGTGTGGAGACATCTCCCGTCGACGCACTTGCATGGCTTTGGTTTGTGCCACGTGAAATATTTACACAATCTAACGCTCTCCTCCCACTCCTCATCGCACTTTTTTTTTTTTTTTTTATAAATAGAGCCCCCGTGCTGAACGCAGCTGGAGAGCACTTCACACAGCACTTGAATCAAACCAACAGAAAGAAACCACTCTGCCCTACTCCTACATTTAGCTGGCAGGCTCGCTAAAGAGTTAACCGTGGGAGCATTTAAACTACAGATGGTTTTGATATGATAAGATACAGCAAATCCGCTTATTACTGACAGATTTGTGCTTGTAAAACTGATTTGGGGATCAAAACTTAAATTTTGTTAAATTGATCATTATTAAAAAAACGACCTTGGTTTTCTATTGACATTGTTTATTTATGTTAATCTCATGTCATTAAAAGTAAAATCGACTTATTGTGTGTAGCATATGTAATGTTTATGCCGATACATATGCGCTTCCATATGTAACTGTCCAGTGTGTTTGTGATGTCGGTTCTGCTTCAACCCACTGAGCTAAACCTGATTTGCAGTCATCAGGTATCTCACTCATCATTTTACATGAAGGAAAAATTCACTGAAACTCCATTCTATAAAACCTATGTTAAATGGCCCCAATAACCTAACATCCCACATTCCTCTACTATTTATATGCGCCAGCTGAAGAGGAAGCAGTAATACTGTAATTTCAACACAGGGAAGTGCACAAATAGCTTCCTGGAGTGAAGCGAGAGGGAAACTGTCAGAGTCCGAAAACGCACACGAGGAGGAGGGAGGAGAGACGAGAGGGAGAGCTGTGTCAGATCGATGGCAACGCATCTGGATGAACAGAGGAAGGCCCGCGTGGAGGAGAGGAAGCACAGACCTGTATCTCCCTTCATTTCCTCTCATCTTTTATCGTGTATTGATCCAAAATGGCTGTTTTTAGCTGCAGCCTCAGCGGTGACATCTGACCCTACGTTTAACAAGCGCTTCCCCCGTGTTCTCTCTTTACACTCTGTTTACAGCTCAGGCAGGGAAGGGCCGTCACTACACACATATAATGCTGATGTATGTAATTGCGCACATCACATTTGCAGCGAACAGTAAAAGGTAAAAAGTCCTTTTATTGCGTGTATTTCTCCTCAGGGAGATTGTTAAAGGTGAGGAAGTGGAGTGTGGATGGTTGTGAGACAGCAGTAATCTGTGCTTTGCGATCACTATGGAAGCAATAAACATCACCCAGCTCATCGGCCCACCACAGATTTGGACAGCAGGGGAAACTATCTGCAGCTGCAGTTTGCTACATTGTAAATGATCCAGTTTGTCCTCCTGAAACGGCAACGATGCTGCTGGAATAGGATACTATACATGTCGCACAGATTGTATCACGTCAGGCGTTTTCCAAAAAGTCAGCTGTACCCGTGCGACTGCGTGCAGAGCTGCTGTGTCACCTGAGCGGGTCTCCACGCGGCTATATTCGGTGTCTCCTGAGACGAGTCAGACCACACCTTTACCAGGAATTACCTGAGAGGCCATCCATCACGCAAACGCCGCTGCTATAATCAGCCCCACAAACTGCTGAGCCAGCAGTATCTCAGTGAGGGGAATGTAACATTTTATCCTTTGCTTGTGTTTTGATAAAATAAAAAAAGTGAGGTAAGCATAAATGCTGGACATTTCACCAAGAGTTGAACAGGTAGATGTTGTTGGATGATGCTGGATGTGCCTTTTCATTCCTGTCAATGCCTGTTGCTCTTTGTCTCCATGTTGCGCTGCTGCATCATAAAGGATATTAAAACTGGCATTTGCCAAAGTGAGGTTTGTAACATAACTTCCAAAAATCCACTGTATAATTGGGGCAAAGCAGGTAAACCCTCATTGGATGTAGCTTTTCATGCATCTTGATCTAAATTCCAAAAAGGCGTCGATTACTTTGCGCTAATGCTAATGCTTTAACGTGACACCTCATTAGTGCCACCAGAATGAAACGTATGACACTTGAGTGGGGACGAGGGAGAATAAAAAGACACAATGAGACCTCATTAAGGCAAAAAGCGAGAACGTGCACGCTCGTGCGCCGGTGTGCACAACGCAGCGAGCGTGATCCGGTGTGGGCTGTTTGAATGTGTGCGAGTGTGTGTGTGTGTGCGTGCCTGTGTGTCAGTCAGGGCGGATTTGGCCCCTGGGAGGGTTAAGTAGGGAAGCGGAAGAGATTGAGGTGGGGAATTCATCAGAAACGTCCAGATCAGGAAAGCTACGGAACGAGGAACGAGCGTAGGGAACGAGCGTAGGGAACGAGGGGTCATGTGTCTGACATAAGGGCGTCAGATATGATGCTGGAGGGGAAGTCAAAATACAAAAGTAGGAGTAATGGGAGTTACTTTAACATTACACTAAGATTAGCCGTTTAAAGGGGAGGGCGGGCTGTATTTATGAACACGCGCGTCATGAGGTCGCGCTGAGAGGGGTGACTTGCCGGTGATTGATGTGGGGGTCGTCCTCGGGGACAGTCCTGTGGTAATGAGCTGCTCCTCTCAGAGGAAGACGAGGCTCTATTAGAGGAACACTGAGCTGCTATTCTGAGGTTTCATCCGCGGCACAGGGGCTGGTTTCACCTTCTCATGCCGCCCAGCACAGATTCGCGCTGCCCCTCGACAACCTGCTGAGCGTAAAGGCTAGAGAACGTCACCGCTCTGCCCTGCATCCTCACATTGTGCTGACACAGCAGGACACAGAAAAAACAACAACAACATACTTTTAAAAAAAAAGAAAAAAGAATGAAACCACAGTCGCCGGTTAAACATCAGTCTATCGTTTTAATAATAGTAAAAGATAAAATGGTACTTAATATAAGTTACTGCAGTTTTTAAATAGCCAGAACCGCTAGTCATACAGAAGCAAGTTCTGTGAAGATTCATACACTGATATTTTGAGTGTGTGTGAGTGTGTGTGTGTGTGTGTGTGTGTGTGTGTGTGTGTGTGTGTGTTACTGCTAATTGCATTTGTTGCTGTTTGCCTGTGTGACTGCACGTGGTGTGTTTCTCGTGTACGGACAGTGTTCTATGTTCATATAAATACCAAACATTTGTCTCTAATCTAACCTTCTTGTGACCTCTGACCTCACTCAGAGTGTGTCACTCAGCGAGTCACAGTCTGGGCGTGTTGGGGGCAAAAAAGGCGCTTGTTTCTTGTTTCTCGTCTCGGTCTGAACATATTAAACCACAGCGTGAAGCATGAACAAGAACCACTACGACTAGTTCTGGCTCATTTGCAGATTTGTAGCTAATAAATATAGAATTATATAAATATTTGTCATCACTTCAAGTTTTAATCGTACTAAGTTGATTCTTCTAGGATGGACATCTAGACTGACAATGATTCTTTTCTCCTTTCTACTGACCGGTCTGTGTCTCCTTTCACAGTGCACTGTGTCTTCATTATCTTGTGAAGGCTCTGTTTACAAAGCTCTTGTTAATTCTGGACACTTTTTTTTTTAAAAGAAGGCCGGTGTGTCGAGACAGAATAATTGATCCTCTTTCTGGCAGAAGTCAGATGTAAGAACTTCCTGTTATGTCTGGTAGTTCTCCGCTCTCCTACAGCTGGACCAGCTGATGATGGTGTTGTCCACTATGAGACCATCTCCTCTCAGCTTCCAGTCAAGGGCAAGCAGGCAGAGGGAATCCCGCTGACAACCACACAATGTCATGTACTGAACAAGTGTGTGTGTGTGTGTGTGTGTGTATGTGATCTTATGTATGAGGACGTTTTGATTGGTTTTTCAAAGGGCTGTTTGAGAGTTGAAAATAAGGTTTAGGGTTCGGGTTCGGGGGTCACGCTGAAAGTGATGCAAAACATAATAGTTCTTTCGGACTTGTCGATTCTCCTGCCTCGGTTTAAATATTATTAAATAATATTAAACATCGCGTTTACCCTTCATGACAAGACTGTGATCGTGTAAATGAAAAATAATATGAAACGTCTCCCCCCTCTAGCTGACGCCTCCTACATGTGTACGCACAAACACACTGAAGTCGTATTAAAGCCCACAGCTTATTAGATCACTGATATTTTCGTCCTGTGACGAGTTTACACCCGAAAGAATAGCCTGTTGACCTCAGCCACTTACACACACACACACACACACACACAAAACTGATATTTTCTGTCTATACATTTGTCAATGACACAAGGCTGACAGTCAGCTGAGTGGAGAAGCTGCTTCCTCCAAACAGGAAGCACTGTGTTTATGGATATGTGTGTTCAGGTATGTAGCTGTGAGGTCATGTCTGCTCTTGTGGGTCACGCGTAGGTCAACTTTTTATACAAAGGTCCGGCGCAGCTCATGTCAAAGCCTGTGTGTTTCTAATCTTTGCTTTGAAGAGATGATCTGATAATGACAGCCTGAAGATTTGACAGATAATTTATAGTTCTCTGTGTGTGTATGTGTGTGTGTGTGTGTGTGTGTGTGTGTGTGGTGTGAGACAGTGTTGTATGAACACTGATGACAGTGTCAGAGTGGGGATGGAGGGGAGGATGAGAGGGTGTAGTAAAGCATCATATGAGACCAAAACAGGAGTGTTAATGTTCGCAGGCCTGCAGCTTTGACTTTCACTATGCCCTTGATATAATATCGTGCATATGTGTGAGGTGTGAGCCTGTGTGTGTGTGTGTGTGCGCGAGTGAGAGTGGGGTCGACGTGTGTGTTTGTCTGACATGCTTGATTCAAAGCTGCTGTCACCCACTCTTCTGCGTCTACATAAGATGTTCTGTCACACCACCAGTCACAAATCATGTTGGTATATAAACACACGCGTGTTCGCAATCGCGCTCACACGCGTAGACGCTCACTCACACACACAGACACACGCGCACACACACACGTGTTATCGTTCAGCTCTGCCAATTCATCACAGGCAAAGAATTTAGAGCCCAACTATCCATCAGTCTTTCAGTAACGCCGCCGTGTACGTCAGTCAGGATGAATTCCTTCTCCTGGTGGCGACTGCCCCTCCCCCTCCCTCTCCACCCCACCTCCGTCCAGAGTTTGTCGCTGATCATCTCTAAGCGCCCATCCGTTCCTGTGATGGACAGTGCGGAAGCACATCAGCGAGGAGGAGGAAGGGTTGGGATCTGTCTGAGCTCATGAATCACTCGTCCAAGCTACTTACAGCGATGCTCTGCGATCGCTCTGCTCCAATTAGACACACACACAAACACACACACACACAGAGTCACGCATACACGTCATACTACCACCAACACTAGTCCAGAGGCTTTACTTCCATCCTGACAGCAAGGCTATAGACTGCGGTGTGTTTGTGCACAACCTTACCATGAGGTCAACCAGGCGAGGCTTCCAGTCACGTAGCGTAGAGTCATTGTTTGCTATGGGACTGACTCAGTCTCCCTGACTCGTCTTCATGTGCAGCCACTGTGAACCTGCCCCATTTCTACAGCTGCACAATGAAACAAGCATCACACCGTGATGCTGCTGGTAGACTTCATCCGCCCATCTGAAATGTTCCTGGGTTCCCCTAATCTCTCTGACTCCCTGGTGTATCATTAAAAACCCAGCGTGATGATAAACGCAGACGTTCGTGAAGCTCGTGACCTCTACTCCTCATATTTGTAGAATCGTTTCTACCGATTACAATTTGTGCTGCGTTTGTATAGGAATTGAACCACCGGTGACTGTCGGTGGTTGTGCTCTGTTGCACCTGACATCAGACCCAGCATTGATGATGGGGGTCAAGTTGCTCTTTAACCCTGTGCGGTTTTCTTATCAGTGACAGAACAGGTATGTTGACATTCAGAATTCATCACATATGTAAATTCATCGGTTTGCATCATGGAGTCCTTACAAAAATGAGGCTAAAGCCATCAACGACTCTGTATCTAATGTGTTGCCTTAAGGCATTCAGAGAAAAACACACACGTTAGCAGAGGTAAGGCATCACTCTCTTCATGACCCCCAATATATTCCAATGTATTTTGGATATAGTGTGAGTGTATGTGTGTGTGTTTAGCTCACACAATGTGTCTAATTATACTCATCATTTATATTGTTAGTGAAGAGCACTTCACATAGTATGCAGGTACAGCCACCCACACAGGGAATTCAGGTCCATAGAGTATCTGTGTGTGTGTCTGTGTGTGTGTGTGTGTGTGTTGTTGTTGTGTGTTGTGTGGGGGTTATTGCTGTCAATAATCTCAGAGGTCATTCTGTACTCCTGATGTGAAGGCATAGTCATAGTTATTGCTGTCTCTGTCTTTCTTTCTCTCTCTCTCTCACACACACACACACACACACACACACACACACACACACACACACACACTTTCATGCTGAGCAAATTGCCATATCTAAAACTGTTACAAAGAGAGTCAGCCAGATCTTGGGTCATTGCCGAGCTTTCGGTGTCAGAGTCTTCCTGGTTCGTCCTCTCCACTGATGCTCTCCTCCTCCTCAGACCAGTATGTCACACCTGCATACCAGGCTTGCTCAGATCCCCATTCCCCTGGTTACCGCCTCCCCCTCTGTGGTCCTCGTCATCGCTGTCCAGCTGCTCGCTTTTCCGCTTGCTGTAACGCTCGTAGAGCACCATGAGCACTCCCATCACCCAGGCCGACACCGTGCCGGCCGAGAAGATGACAAAGCCGATGGCGATGAAGAAGAGGTAGTCCCAGTAGCCCAGGCCTTGGTGGCAGTCTGCTCGCAGCTGCATGCCAACCTCTGCCACCCGCTGGCCTGCCAGCTCTGGGGGGCTGTGGCAGACTGTCTGGCCTTCATCTGTTTGTATAGGAAAGAAGAGAGTGGACAACACATAAAGAGATGGAAAGATAGAGCTTCATAGGAGAGCAATGCCTGAGAATAAACTATGTATGTGGTGGAAGATAAAGGGCAGAGTATTCTGGGGTGGGGGGTGGGGGGGTCGAGGAAAAAACTTAATTAGTATAGAGAAAAAGGTGCAACAAACAAAAGCCAGGACCCCCCCCAACACACACACACACACACACACACACACACACACACATACACAACAGCACATGTTGTTAATACAGTGATAACCTCTGTGATAAATGATCCTTGGAGACATTATAGATTTCCTCTAGAGTAATGTGGGTCTTTGGTGTCTAGGACATCCTTACATTGTTATGCTGCACACACAGCAGCGCATGTACACATGCACCAAAAGGTGACTAGATTTGACTGCAAGCCTCTGACACATCATCACACACACACACCCCCACCCCAACCCCCCCCCACCCCTTCGTGCACATCATTATACCCCGACACGTCACTCTGCAGCATTCCAGAAACAAGGAGTCGCGTGTTTACCCTCATTAAGCAGCTGCAGCTCATAGTGAGGAATGTCACAATCCACACGACGGGGCAGAAATACAGGCAAAACAACCTGTTTCTATGTAGTAAAGAGTTTAATGATGCTGTTGTGTCATTTGCGACTGAGAGGTCAGAGGTCAGAGTTGGAGTGGGGGTGCTCAACACGCCCCCTGCTGCATGCCTTCACGTTGCTACAGTGACGTCACAGCATTAGCATATACAGTGCCCTCGCGTACATTAATTAGTATCAACGCAGAGTGTTGAGAAGCGGGTGGAGGGGAGGAGCTCTGACCGTATCTAATGGTGTGTTCAAAGACAAAAGGGGAAAGCAGGAAACAATTGGTGCTATTGTCTATCAGTTCATCTGACTTCATCTCTAGGTACGAGCACTGCGAGTTCCCCACGTTCCTCCGCTCTCCCTTCCTCTGCCTGCTTAATTGCGTTCTCCAAATGGTAAAGAAGCGATATGAAAGCTGAAGGAGAGACAGGCTGACTGACGGAGATGGAGAACATAGACAAGGAAGGGAAATAGCTGCGCAGGCGGTGGGAGCTCAGAAATAGTTTTGTGACAGTTAGAAAGCCAAGATGTGAGTGATGTGAGTCTGACCTCGGGAGATGGAAGATAAGGCAGAGAGAGAGAAATGGATCTGGCTGCGCTCCTCTCTGCTGATGGCTTACCGCTGTTAACGGTGTTAATTAAACTGCACTCGTCGACCAATGAAGCCAAAAGGTCTGGATGTGGAAATGAGTGATGGGGGAGGGATGGTGTTAACAGTCAGATATGATCTATTTGTTTCGGACGGCTTGCCAGGGCCTCACCGGTGCAGCAGCGCTAGAGGAGGTCTGCTGTGAAATTCTGAAACCATGTTTTTCACCTCAGAGCTCAGTTATGCAATCTGTACCTACGGTGACATAAAACTATACCCATCCTTTTCACGTGTCTGTTTATTCTCCAGATCAATGAAGCGAGGCAGATTAGTCTGCTGAGCAGATTATGTCGCCTGTTCGTCCCCGACGAATAAAAATACACTCAGCCTGCTCGGTGTTTGTCTGCAGATGGAAATGTTCAATTTGTAGCGCATCCACAGGGGTCTGATAAAGTTCAGGATCAATAGAGGTTTATTGATCACCTCACACGGGAGGTTTTCCCTCCACTCAGACAGTCAGACAGTCAGACAGTCAGACAGTCAGTCTGCGCTGATGCTGTTTTCATGTCTGCTGCGCCTGTTCAAAGAAATGTATAGAGACCTGTGTCTCCATGGAGATGTGGTGACATGGCAATAAAGGCCAGTATAAAGTGATTTTACAAATCATTTAAATTACATTTGATAGATAGATAGATAGATAGATAGATAGATAGATAGATAGATAGATAGATAGATAGATAGATAGATAGATAGATAGATAGATAGATAGATAGAACACTTTAATGAGCCAAGTTTATGTGTTTATATTTATTTATACTCTTTATTGTTTTGTTGTCTCGTTTCCTCCCATCAGGTCACATGACCTTCCCTCAGTCACCATCTGTGACCGCCTGGGCTCGCTAGCTGATATGCACCGTCTCATTACTCTGCCAAGCACGCCTCCAGCCAGGTGTGGGCATTTCTGCTTATGTGCCACGAGTGTGTGCGTGCGTGCGTGCGTGCGTGCGTGCGTGCGTGCGTGCGTGCGTGCGTGCGTGTGTGTGTGTGTGCACGCACACTATTACTACACAGTACAACATTTGTGGCTGGATGCTGGAAACAAAAGGTACAAACACTTAAGTATGCGTGTGGATATTTAACACTATATATAAGGTACATATGTTTTGTGTGTCTGAAAAAAAAGCTATTTGGCTTTTAACGATGTCATTTTGAAAAAACGATTTGTGACATGTTTTTTCTTTAACGCGAATGGTTTGGAGTTGAGTGTCTCGGTGAGTCCTGGCACGACTCGAGCCGCCGCATTTCACCTCACACTGGCACTCATCCCACTTGGAATTGAAATCGCTCGTAAATAAAAAACAGCCCTCGTGGTGGCAGGAGAAACTCGTTCCGGGTGCTGAAAGTATGAACGCGTGTATAGTGATGTGTGAGTGACATCTGCTCCTGCAGTCACTTAGCTGTGCAGTGTCGTCCCCAGTTGCTGCAGCCTCGAGAAACAACCACACTTTTTGTGCGTTGCTTGCTGCACTGCAGTTTCCACATTTGTCCAGCTGAAATAAAAGGGACATTCTGCAGTATAAATGGATGCAGGATGAGCTCCAACTTGATGAGTTAGAATGTGTGTGTTGGGGTGCCTGCTCATCTGTGTGTATGGGGGTGGCTGACACTGCGACTGGGTGATACAGTACACTAATCGTCAGCTGGATGCTTTCCGAGCTTGGCACTGACACAGTGCCAGAGAGCAAGGCTCATCACCTCCCTGCATGAGCGTCAAGCGCAGGAGCAAGGCGCCACTGAAAAACACTGATGAGTCTTGTATGGACTTGACTCGATGTCCCTCACTGGCAGCAGCGAGATGGAACGCCCGCGGTTTGAATGGGAGCGGATTCGCTCATTTGACACACATGCACGCGTGTTAAGATCGTAGTATGTACTGTGACGTAGGAACCTGCAGGGCAGAGAGCCTGTCCTGTGAACTGGGAGTAGAGCTAATTATAAGCAGATTAATTGTGCCAGTGCGTATGGTAATCAGTATGGTTGGCGTCCCATATAGAGGGGGGAGGTGGAAACTGTAGACACATATCTCCATGCATGACGTGTTGTACATTTCTTTTTGTATATGTAACCATATAATGAGCTCACCCTCCAACTAGACACTTTGTATACGAGACTTGGACCAATTTTCTTCACTGATTTCACGACTAATCTCTCGACATAGTTATAATAATAGTTTTTGTCCGTTATTGACGTGATAATGGTGTTCTGATTATGATCCATAATAGTGTAGCAGTTTGTTTGATATTGTGAACCCGATACAGAGGAAATATAACCTTGTCATTAACAGTATTTTTCCTGTAGATTCCCCATAGGTTCCCGGATGGGAATCAGACAACTTTAAAGGTTGACACATGGACATAAAAAAACCAAATTTGAAGGTCAAAGAGACAAAGTTTATCCTAATCGGTGCATTTGAGACATTCGGGGCCATTCTCTCGCAGTGAAGTCCAAATAGCTCACGCTAAAAACAGCCGACCTTTTCTCCAGCTCATCCACCAGTGCTGAATAACACAAGCCTTCACATTCCAAAATACAGCATTCGTCAGATTACCAACATCCCCCTTCCCATCGTTCCTCCATATGATCCTTTCTTCCTCTTCCCGAGGATGATGGAGAGAGAGTGAAGGTCAGATAGCAATAGCTCTCTCTCTCTCGCTCTCTCCCTTATCAGTCATGCTCCCTTTATCACCTCCCACTCGTCATTCCCACTCTGCCACATGAACGTTTATTCTCCCTTCATGTCTCCCCTTCAGTCTTTATCGGTCCATTTCCTTCTTCTTCTACATTCACCTCGGTTTTGCTCTGTCATCGTTACACTTTTTACCAATTTTACTCTCTCGGCTGGTGCACAGGGTTGGTAACACACACACACACACACACACAGACACACACACACAAGCATCACATCAGTCTTTTTGGTTTGGAGCTGGCGCAGACATAAAAATATATCCAGACTGCGCTGCACAAGTAGGCCAGTTGAATTCGATATGCTTCTACGCACCAGATGGGTCTGAGGAATAGTTGCAGCCACTAAATAATGCATCGCCTACCTGTATTAAATTGAATCGATGGCTCCCTGTCATAATGAACGTTTTAATGAATTTGAGTGATGGATCTGGGGCACAGACGATTGGTAACTCTCTTCAGGTCTGTATGTTGTTTCCTTCCTGTATCCAAAGTCCATCTGAACCTGTTTTTTTTTCTTTCTGTCTTATCTCAGCTTTCTGTCCTCTATTCCTCTATCGGACCGTTTCAGTCGCTCTCATCTCATCTCATCTCATCTCATCTCATCTCATCTCATCTCATCTCATCTCATCTCATCTCGCCAAAGTAATTGAAAATTCACTTTCGTCACAGACAAATCCAATTGCTGTGACAACATAACTTCTTTCTTTCATTCCTGCTTTCTTTGAATCCGTTGCCTTGCATCTGTCTTTATGAATATTTAACACATGCCCTGTGTGTGGCCCACTGCATTGGCGTTTTGCCTAAAGAGCCCATCCGGTGCTATACTTTCCCCCCCAACGCTGATGCCAGTCAAACCCGACCTACAGCCGGTCATTCACCGAGCTGAAACTCCATTACAGCATGACATTACAAGAAAATGTACCCAAGTACTGTCGTTTACTGTAGTAGTATTTAGGTGCTCATGACAGGAAAGTACAGATATGAGTTTTAAAAAAATACTTTTACTTGATGTAAAGTCATTGCCCTGCAGTCAGACCAGAAAACACACAACGCGTTCCTTCACACACAGACACACACACACGCTGTTGACCTGACCCCATTCATCAGGTTAAACCAGTAACTGTGTATGTATATAATACACAGTGCCATATTAGTACTTACACAGAGTGCGTTGCAGTGGAGCAGAGTTTTAAAAACTCTTGTCATATTTATACATTTTCAAAAATAGCTGTAATTTCATGGGGATTAACTGGGACTGAAAGCAGCGCAGCAGTGTGCATGTTGACTACACACTGGCTCGTCTGTGGGTGTTCTGTGTTGTGCCACTTTGGATTTTTTGACCACTGTTCTGAGTGCTGGTCTCTATTTTTTTGTGTGTGTTTGCATGAGGATGAGGGGAAGAAGCAGAGTGAGAAGGTCACGGGGCCCGTTTGTGGTGATTTTGTGGGTTGGTCAAATCCAATTGCCCCCCCCCCTCCCCCCTGTTGAGAGAACGCACAGCTGGGGCTGCTGCTGCTTTGCAGGTGACTGTAACACAAGTCTGCTGATGTGTCGTGGTAAACGTGAGACAATATGGAGACGTGAAGGGCAGTTTGGGAGTTTAAGTGGATTGTGTTGCAGACCTGAGCCGGGGAAACAAACTCAGATTGCCCCGATGCTGAACTCAAACCATTACAGTCTTTATGTGTGTGTGTGCGCGTGTGTGTCTCAGAAAGACCACCTGCATCTGCACACAGACTGCACAGTAGTGTCCCTGATCAAAAATGTGTGTGTGTGTCCAACTGTATCACAACCTAATATCAAGCATCTGAGCAGGAACAGGTGCAGACCTATAGGTATATGATGAAGCATGGTTTGGTGCAGTTGGAAGAACTATGTGCTGAACATCTCACCTTGGAATTTGAAGCCCTCTATCTGCACCCACAGACACAGGTCCTCCGTGTCACAGTCGCACCTCCAGGGGTTGCCGCTCAGGCCCAGGGAGCGCAGCGCAGGCAGGGCGATGAGGCTGCTGATGTTGAGGGCCGTCAGGTTGTTCCGGCTCACGTCCAGCACCTGCAGGGCCATGTTCTCAGAGAAGGCATCCGAGTGGATCTCAGCCAAGCTCGGGTTGTCCGTCAGCCGGAGCATCACCAGGGACGCCAGGGGCCCGAATGTCCGGTCCTCTATTTGCAGCAGGCCGTTAAAGGACAAGTCCAGGTAGGCCAGTTTGCGCAAGTTTCCGAAGGTGGACTCCGAGATCTCGGTCAGGGAGTTGTTGCTGCAGTCCAGGTAGACCAGGTCGGACAGGTAGTTGAGCTGCAGCGCCGGCAGGTCCCCGATGCGGTTGTTGGAGATGATGAGCTGCCGGGTGGCCAGGGGCAGGTCACTGGGGAACTGGGTGAGCTCCTGCCCGGCGCACTGGACCACCAGCTGGTCGTCACACACGCACCTGTCCGGGCAGCCGGCTGTGAGAACCGGGGAGGGCGCCACCCCCATCACGAAGATAAAGAGGAAGAGGAGTCGGAGGGATTGCGCGCTGGGCTCGGGCAGGAGACGCATGACGAGGCCGCCCAGCGCGTCATGAACTCGGGCTGAGCTGGACCAGGACTCCCCGGCGCTCCCCGCGCATCCTGCATGGGTCCGAGGAGCTGGGAGAGAGGCGAGACGGCTTCTCCGGGTGTCTGGCGGTCGCTGCCCGAAAGCCCGGCTGCTGTGTATATCCAGCCTCCCTGTCTCTCTCAAAGACCAGCGGGCAGTCACTCACACGCGCTCAGGCGCGCCGCGCACGTCGCCACGGGACATGGTTTCAGAAGGTGACCGCTCTGTGGGTGAGCACCGCGCGGCTCCGCGGACGCTGTCCAGCCAGAGGAGAGCCCGGTGCCGCGGCACGCTGCCGTCCATCCCCTCGGTGACTCATCTTTGTGGCTCCGCCGGTGCCGGTCGCGTAGTTTGGTCCAGTTTCCAAACAAATGACATGACGCGCGTAAAAGCCCCGAGTCCTGGAAGGCGAGACTCGTCAAGACGCACCGCGCGCACTTATGTCCTTGACTGGGTTTGTGTGTGTGTGTGTGTGATGTTCCCCGCTGTCCAGCAGACACTGTGTGTGTGTGTGTGTTTTGTCTCAGCTGTGAAAGGTGCGTCCTTCCCTCAGCTCCGCTCCGACAGCTGTGTGTGTGTGTGTGTGTGTGCGCGCGAGGCTCTGCTGCGCTGTGGCGGTGCTCTCTCTCTCTCCCTCCCTCCCTCCCTCCCGCTTCTCCATCCGCGCTCATATACCGCAGCTCTGCACACACACACACACACACACACACACCGCTTCTGTGTGCGCGTGTGTTGAGGAGGGTGTTATCAGCAACAGTGCTGACGTCACCAGGTGTTGCCCTCTCATCATGACCAGACGACTTGGGTCAGAAACTCTCTCTCTCTCTCTGTGTGTGTGTGTGTGTGTGCGTGTGTGTGTGTGTGTGATGAAGTAGTCAGTCATAACGTTGCCTAAAAGCAGCAGCCTCTTAACGAGGCGCAGATTGAACAGGCCTGATCTCACGTGCTCCACTGGCTCAGTTCTCCTCATCCTGTGCCCCAGCTGCTCGTTGCTGCCTGCTGACAACATAATGCGTTCACATTGAACTGTGTGGTTCTCAGTTATTACATTTTTTAAAAATTTGATTTGTTTTATTTGATTTTGTGGGAACGTTGGGCACCGGAAGGAGACTGACAGGGTTTTAGCCTCGTTTCACTGAGGTCACACAGAGGTCATTTGTCTTCAGGCAGCACAAATCGTTAAAACGACTTGAATGCTGTTTTCGAGGTAAGGTCATAATTGATTACAACAGGAAAGTTTGGGAGCAACAGTCTCATACTACAACCTTTAATATGGGTCTGGACCCTTATTAAAGGTTGTAATATGAAACAGAGGAGCCACAATGATGGTGATGAGTAGGAAAATGTTTCCCATTTGACTTTTTATTGTGAAATATTGTGCAATTTTCTGCTTCTTTAAGCCTTTAAAATGAACACAAAAATCAAATGAAATAAATCTCACAAGTTAAAATAAGTCCCCAGCTGAAGTTCTGTGATGAGAGCTGCGAGCAGACACAGCCGCGCAGTGAGAGGTCACACGGCCGGACAGGCTGTGGAATGTCAGGGATCTGACGCTGACATCCTTCTGTTTCAGAGAGATGCTGTGGTCAGGAGCAGAGATCTGTCCTCACAGTGATGTATCACAGTGCAGCCTGGGGGGAAATGAGCCCGTTTGATCAGTGTCAGTTTCTGTCTCCTCCCTCTGTCGCGGCTTCGCCGTCTTAATGGCCCCGTTGGACCGTGTTCAAACTGCCTGATGATCAGAATCACTAATGGAACTGTTCTCTGCCGCTGCTCCAACGTGTCAGCTTCCAAATGCACGTATGAGTGGGTGGGTTTAAGCCTTGTGGATATGTGAAATTTGTGTGTGTGTGTGTGTGTGTGTGTTAGACTCGAGCAGGCAAACATCTTTATTTTTTAATAAAGGGTTTGCAGTGTCAGCTGTCAACTGTCAGACGTTGGGTCTAATCCCAGTCCTAAGGTGCTGATGTCACTCACCTTTGCTTCACCACACCCATCACCCAACACTTTTGTGTTTTTTTGTGTGTTTTTTTTTTCCAAAATATTGTTGAGTCGTTCCTGAACCAAATAATGACAAGTGAATGTTTTCCACAGAGATGGAAAATATTCATTATCCACTGAGCTTTAGCATGAACTCCTCAGTGTGATGCTGTAACTCTTCTCTGCCTTTCCCATCCTGCTGCTCAGTATAGTCATCACCCCCCCGCTACAAGTGTCACAAACGTCATATCTTTATTCTGATGGCGTCACCAGCTGCTGCATCAAACCAACATATTTACCAGTCCTGATGGTTATTTTTTAAATTTAATTAATGTATGGATCAATAGATGAACCATACATCTGTGCGATAAAACCTTTGACACTAGGCTGAAAAACACTGTATATGTGCCCTAAACCAGATCACTGTGCCACCTCTGCCCGGTCCTGTTGCTGACCTCTGCAGGATTGGAGGGGTCTGTTTCCCCTCTCCCCCTCTTCTCCCCCCCCCCCTCACAAATCCCCCCCCCCCCCCCCCCCCCCCCGCTGCAAAGTCAGAGGCTCTTTTTTTCCCCTTTAGCACAGAACCAACTCCATCATTCTAATGTAATTGAACCAAGAGTACAGTCGTCTATCAGTCACCATCACTGCCTCCACACAAGGTGGTGTGTACTGTATGTGTGTGTGTGTGTGTGTGCATGTGTGCGTGTGCTGGGATTGGGAAAATCAAATGTAAAGAGGTGACATGTACATTTTATGTTTTGTTTATTTTGTATATAGTGTTGATTATTAGTAGATGTGCTACAAGTGTCACAAACGTCATATCTTTATTCTGATGGCGTCACCAGCTGCTGCATCAAACCAACATATTTACCAGTCCTGGTGGTTATGTTTTAAATTTAATGAATGTATGGTTCAATAGAGGAACCATACATCTGTGCGATAAAACCTTTGACACTAGGCTGAAAAACACTGTATATGTGCCCTAAACCAGATTACTGTGCCACCTCTGCCCGGTCCTGTTGCTGACCTCTGCAGGATTGGAGGGGAAATGTGTGATCGGGATCAGGTAACATTTCAATATTTCATTTCAATGTTTACGGACAGAGCTGTTGTGGAGTTGTGGATCTGTAAGAAAATGGTGACGTAAACAGGGCTTAAAGGAAGAAGAACACAAGACGCAACATCTCCTCTTCTCTTCTCTGTCCCTTTTGATGACTTTAATGGCAATCTTGGCATGTGTGTGTGTGTCGGTGTGTCCAAACTGGGTGTCTGCACGTCAGACAAAGTGCTCTGTTTCTGTCACTCACACATGCTCACGCTCAAACAGACGTTTCTGTCTCCAGGGACGTACACCTGAGACGAGCAACAGGCACCTGTCAGACATCAGACCTAAACAACCTGTTGCCCTGTAAATCCACCAGGTGACATTTCACTCCCCTGTAACAGAACCTGCAGACCAGCACAAATGGTGAAAGCTCTTTAACTTATCAGGCCTAGCGTTTCATTTCCACACAGCACTCCTTTGACCTGTCTATTTTATCCATTATTTCTTTGACCAGTGGTTATATTTTCATAAACATTATTAATGTGCGTCCATGCAGTTGTAGTTTCACCATCACAGTTTGTCTCGTGGTGACCCGGAAACCCTGCAGCAAACACAGCCGCATCCATAACAAATGACAATGATTCACATGGACACGGAGTCGTTTGTGTCCGTGTTCATGAAAAATGGAGAATGGAAATGGCTGATCGGATCAATACAAATGTAATGAGAGTCACCTGGATGCCAAAATGACTCTAATATTTCATAAATGACTAGTTTCTATTACAAAGTCGGAATCACGTGCGCACGCACACACACACACACACACAAATTTGGCTCTCAGACTGCAGTGTCATCAGACCTGAGTAATTGCATAACCTGTAAAGTCCTGCTCAATAATGCATGGTCAGGCAGCCGGACGGAAAACCTTACCTCAACGCCCCGCTTTGTCCGGACACTCCAGAGACAGGCAGGCCTGAGGGTAGTGCATGTGTGGGAGTGTGCGTTTGCTTGTGTTTGTGTGGTTGTGAGGACAACAGTGTGGTTCAGTTCAGTCTTTTGTTGTAGGTGAAGAAACAGGTTTAGGTTAAGGCAGTGGTTCCCATAATTTCTCTACTGGCCCCTCCTTTGGTTAATAAGAAATGTTTCAGCCCCCTCCCCCCTGCTTCTATGTTATGCTAGCAGTGTTCAGGCATTCAATTAGTTCTTTAGCCGCCCCCCCTGCAATGGCACTTCGCCCCCTGTGGGGACGCGCCCCTCAGTTTTGGAAACACTGGGATAAGGGATAGTGAAGGAGTTAGTGGTTGAGTTGTAATGATTAAGAAGGGGGGCTGGTGTTGCATTATGCCTGTGAGTGTGTGTGCGCGCGCGCATGCGAATGGTTAACCAAGAAAGCAGAAGCTCAGCATTTGCAAAATTTTAACTTTGAGTCACTTTGTTTGTCACTGTCTCAGTTTCCGGTTGCACTTTTTTTTAAATCCTCCTTTAAAAAAAACATTACAATTAAACTTTCAACATTCAACAATTCGGATTATTTTTACAAACTTAAAAAAAAAATTAAAACCAACTTTTTAATAGAACTTTGCTCCGCCGTTGTTGACTTGAAGCCGAGTCCCTCCTCTTTTCCTCGACCTACGTCATGTGACGTCTGTTTCGAAGAGTACACTTTCAGGCAACATCATGGCGACACTCCTCCACAGACTGGCCGGACCCAGGTGTTTGTCCTGGTCGTGTTCGGGGGCAGGTCTGCGGGGAGCGCACATCCGGCCCGCTCGTGCGCTTCTCCGGATCTGCGCGCAGACGCCTGCCGCTGACAGTCGCCCTGTACCGGTGCACAGTGGCGCACAGAGACGCAGGCTGCACACGGAGACTGCACATCCCGTGGAAGTGGATTTAAAGCGGCTAGAAGACGGAGACAAAGGTACTGGTTAGATTCACCTCACTATTGTACAGATATTATATTGTCCAACAACATTATTGACCCACATCACGTTGACCCACATCACGTGAGGCTCCTGAAACCAGTTCCTGAAAATGTTCCACTTGCAGAACTTGTTATTGAAAACAGATGTAAATCAGATCTCACTGGGGGACACTCTGTGCTTAGAATGAACACAAACAATCAATCAATAACCAATGGATCAGGTTGTTCTTGTCCTCCATGTCTCTTATGAACTATCTTTTCCCACAGGAATAGTGGAGGTGCTGATGTGCCAACACAGAGCAAGAAACGCACTGGGCCACGTGTTTGTGTCGCAGGTGTGTAGATCTCTACATCTCTCTCTCTCTCTCACACACACACACACACACACACAGAGTGATTGAGACACACCGTGTCCTGTGAGTGCAGATGAGGGAGCTGGTGTCCACGCTGTCCTGTGACTCTGGGGTGCGAGTGGTCGTCTTCAGGAGCTCGGTGCCGAGGGTTTTCTGTGCAGGTGAGTGTTGTCTGTAACACGTGTGAAACCTGTCGCCGGTCCACGCCTGGGATTGTGACCACACCTGTCCGCGTCACGTGTGCTGCAGGTGCAGACCTGAAGGAGAGGGCTTTGATGAGCGACAGTGAGTCCGATCTGTTTGTTCACGGCCTGCGTTCCCTCATGACTCAGATAGGTGAGTAGGAGAACTGATCGACCAACATCTTGTATGTTTACACACAGTTATGAACTCTCCCTTGTTTGCTGTAGCATCACTGCCCATGCCAACCATTGCAGCCATTGATGGCGTTGCCCTGGGAGGTGGGCTGGAGCTAGCCTTGGCCTGTGACCTCCGCACTGCTGGTGAGAGTGACGCCTGAATCTTCACCTATCATAACATGCGAACACCTTTCTTTCAGGTGACAGTTATGGGGTTATATCAGGTTCGCTGTCACAGCTGTCACACATGTGGTCATATCAAAAGAGTGGAGGATAACAGCGCCCACTCCAGGTCACTTCTCTAGACTGACCACTCCCTGGCTCCCCAGGGGTCAAGACAGAAATGTCTTCCATCTCGCCTATTTAATAGCTTATAAAATATTTATTCTTGTTTTTTATTTTATTTTATTTTTTTTTGTTTTTGTTTCATGAGATTTGAGTCTGTCTTGTCTCTGAGACGCCGACATTCACAGACCCTCCGTTAATGATCCGTAGACGAGCTCAGGGATTGATGACAGCCGTTGAGGTCAGACACATCCGCTCAGCGGTCTGTGAGGAGGAATCTGATTGGTCGTGTTCCGTAGCTCAGTGATTGGCTGAGGGCAGACATTGTAGTTAAGAAGGCGATTGCGTTGGTCGCTCTAACAGAGGCATCATCAGTTGGACTTTAACCCCTCCTTTGTTTATTGGCGACTCAGACCCTCATCTGTCCTCTGCATGTGTGTGTGTGTGTGTGTGTGTTTCAGCGTACTCGGCACAAATGGGTCTGATTGAGACGACGCGGGGGCTGCTCCCAGGGGCGGGTAAGACACACAGAGGTCACAAAAAACGACCTTGTGCAGTGCCAAGTGTCTTTAAGTGGAGAAACCAAGTTGCTGTGAGAGGTTGACCTTTGAGGCGTTTGTCCTGCAGGGGGCAGTCAGCGGCTGCCAAGGACAGTTGGCATCACTCTGGCCAAAGAGCTCATCTTTACAGGTGACGCTACAGAAACGCTGACCTGTTGCTATTTGCTGCTTATTGCGTTGTGAGCCTTGAATGCATCACGCTCCCCACTGACTGACTGTTATCAGGTAAACGCGTGGGAGGGCAGACGGCTCTGCAGATGGGGCTCGTAAACAGAGCTGCGGAGCAGAACCAGACAGGAGATGCAGCCTACAGAGAGGCTCTCAGCCTGGCCAGAGAGATACTGCCTCAGGTTCGAATACAAACACACACTTTTTCCAGGTGGACCGACGCCATCGCCATCTCTTCTTCCTCTTGTCCACCTCTTTTCATCCTGCCCTCCTCTCCCTCTGGTGTCGTCTTCCCATCTTCCCCTCGCGCCCTCTCCCTCCTGTCTGTCTCTCCAGGCCTCTGTCGTTCCGTATTTCTTTCACTCCAGTTCAGATGCCTGCAGTCGGGGCAGGGCCAGAGTGGCAGTCAAGTGGAGAAATGGATCACAAATAGCACACACACACACACACACAGACCCATGCTCGTGTTGGTGTGGGATGAGGTTTATTGTACCTTCAGCATGTTTTTGTTTCCAACAGGTGGTTAAGCACATTTCTCGTATTATTTGGTTATTCCTTTTACACGTTTATTGACTTTTACATAGTAATACTGTATGTCATGCATGTATAAGTTCATGTTTCATTTTGTCTTGTCCAGGCTCCTATTGCTGTGCGAATGGCAAAAGAAGCAATGAACCGAGGCACAGAGGTACACAGTGATTCATACGTCATGTTTTTTCATTATTACTCCATCAGTGCCCATTCTGGCTGTAATCTCTCTCTTACAGGTTGACATCACCTCTTCAATGGCTATAGAAAGGATGTGCTATGCTCAGGTAAGACTTCCGGTGTTTACTTAGTATATGTTTATTGAAATTCTAGAGTAAGGGCATGTTTCCTTTATATTCTTAAGTAACGAAAAGAACATTTTTAAAGGTCATCCCCACACGGGACCGACGGGAGGGTATGGCTGCCTTCATCGAGAAGAGAGCTCCATGCTACACTGGGGAATAGACTCCTCTGAGGTACTGACTCAGAGGGGGCGGGGCTGAATAAAATGCCGACACAAGTTTCATTTCCAGTTAATGGGAATGTACATTCTTTATTACTCCAAACTTGAAAACATGACTCTCAGCAGCAACATGACACAACAGTATTTTTTTTTACGTTTTGCGTTTTCCTGCCTGCATTGAATTCTTGTTACAAACGGGACAGGGTCAACTAAACAATGCAACATTGTAGACAGAGCAACAGAAACAGTCCTGTGTCATCTGCTGCTCTCAGGATGAAACTAATGAGAGGCCAGGGGTGTTCATAATAGCTTATGAAATCAAAATTCATGAGCTAATACAACAATTAATTTACAGGAATCAAGGCCATGATTCACTTATCAGATGAGGTGGTATGAACTCTGCTAATAGCTATTTCGGAGTACCACTTGCACCAGCAACAGTAATTTTCCATTCAAGTCTTCGGACCCATAACGCTTGAAAATTATGAATTTGAAAAGTCATTATTGTTGTGAGAGCAGTTTATAAAAGAAAAGTTAGCTTTGTTTGCATAGAGAATAGAGAAAGGAGCCATGACGAATGTGGGAATTCTTGGTCATATTATTAATATCAGATATGGAAAGAAATATCTTTGAATAATTTCAATAAAACAGCTTAATCACTCCACAGTAAACAAAGTTCCTTGTACATTTTCCCTCCTTTGTTCTGTAAGTGTATCAGAGTCAGACAAACTGAAAAAGACAAACAGTGGAACATACAGTTGAATTGTTTCCATGCAGCCAATTCTGAACAACGACTGTTTCTTTCCAACTTCTGTTATGTACAAATTACATACACGCTTGAGTTGCAGATACTTGTACAGCTGCACATACACACACATGCTCACAGAGACAAAGTGCTGTCTCTTGTCTTTAAGACACGTGGACGTGTTAGGAAGCACAGCTAACATATCAATATATATACACCAGTTTCTCAAAAAGAAACCAGCTGTTGCTTAATTCATAATTGTACATCCATCATCACTTTACTGACAACTGCATTATTGCCATTTGAGTCCAAACTGGACATTTGAATGGAGCCAGAAATATTTGACTGTAGTATTTCATAATTTAAGGTAATCCTGATATTCATGGGTTTACAGCTTGCCACTGCTGCAAATGATACTGGCCTGTGTGTTTGGTACAGAAATAGCACTGGAAGCTTCAGTCATTCTCTGTAATTTAGGTTTTCAACTGTAATATTACATTAGAACCCACTGAACAACGCCTCAGAAAATGTCCTGTCACAACAAATCAAAGTCATTAGCTGATAAGACTAAATGAAGAGGAGAGCAACAGTACTTTTGCAGACCCGGAGGAGCAGGTTTCAGTGATTTCGAACACCGCTATAAACAAACAAGCAGGCATTTCTAAAATGAACAGCACAAGCATTTAGACAAATTCCAGCATGCTTGAGCTCACAGCAGCATCATGCGTAATAGTTAATGAGCTTATCAACCAATTCAGACAACCAGAGCCCTCTGAACTTTTGAGGTTTCAACCCCAAACTGAGATTTGTATGTGTGCGCTGATGTTTTTGGTACGGAAATCATCACGATGCCAAAGTCGCGCTAACAGGCGCGAGCACAGACACAAACCTCACAATGAGATTTGAGCCCAACAGCTTATCATATTTAAATTTTTCATCACAACATTAGCACACAGAAATATACTTGTTTTGGTACGAACACAAAGAAAATAAATAAGGTTAGTGTGTCTGTGCAAAGAACTGCGTAGTCTCTGTCCTTAAATGAAGACCTTCAGGGGGTTTTTGATAAAGGGTGTTTGTGCGTTAGATATGCATACAGACACACACATACAAAATCCCCTTGGTGGTGGCACGCCCCATTTAAATATCTCCAATTCTCCTGTTCAGGGAATCTCATTTTCTGAAAGAGAAAATGTTACAAAAAAAAAAATCAAATAACTAGAGTCAATGTGACACTAAAATGCAAATGAGCAGTGCTGTGGGTCGCTGTACCTTGATGACATCATTGTAGAGAGCGACGACCTGTGTGTGTGTGTGCTGGCTGGCCGGTGCGGGCTCTGTGGCGCTGCAGGCTCTCCAGGATGCTCTCAGCCAGCAGTTTGACATCTCTGTGGGTCTGTGGGTGTGTATGAACCTGCTCCAGCTGCTGCAGGCCGCCCTCCTCCAACAACATGCTGCAATAGCGAGCAGCTGCAGACACAATGGTTCATATTAAATCTGCGAGCGGTCTGAGTAGGTGAGTCGGTGGATGACTTGACTTAACTTAAGAACACTTGGGTTTGTACTTCCGTGTATTGCATCTGTGACTCACCGTTCTTGCTGCAGACGTGCTGCATAGCCCATGCTGCCCACAGCTGGACACCAGGGGTGTGAAAGCACTCCAGAAGAGGGAAGAAGGGGTTAAATGACCTACAAAGCAAGAGAATATGATGCATGGCGTTTGATGATTAGGGCCAGTGTATACTATAGCATAGAATCAACACTATAGATAAGGCACAGATGCATATCATACATTGTAGCATCTGCTTTTTTTTCTCCTGCAGCAAGAACATTTATTTTAAAGACCTGGTTATAAAATTGTGTACTTCATATTTTTGTAATGACATAAGAGTTGCTGCTCACCTATAGGCAACCATTTCACATTCTGGTGTGGGCCACTTCATAATGACAGCATGCTGCAGAGAGACAGACATGTATACCTCAAACCAAATTTTCTAAAAAAAATAAATAAAGTGGGTTCAATATTTGTACGCATATGTACGAGTGGTTTTGTTTATTTCTACCAGTTGCTCCAGCAGCGTGGATCGCAGATTTGTACTGAGTGTCCAGGCCTCCTCTCCTCGTGACGTCAGATGTGCAAGGATGCCTGCGGCAAAGTAGCTGACCTCCACTTCTGGGCTGTGCAGCAGAGTGCTAATGTGGTCCAGGAACCCCTGCACCATCAGCTCTCCATGCAACTCCCCGACCTCTGCAATGTTGTTCTACACAACAAAAGGTGAAAGAGGAACGGTGACTTATTGTTGTAAATGTATTCAACATTAATTTCTTCTTCGGAGTAATATCAGAGCAGTTAACTCACCAGCAGACCAAGAACCTTCTGCTGGATAGAAGACTCATTGGGGAAGGACTACACGGAGCATGGTGGGAGTGGGGGGTGGGGGCAGACACAAAACAGCAATGAGTCAGCTTGCCCCAAAGGCATACGTACATTTAACCGTACTGAGAAACACAAGATTAAGTGTGATGATTGGCCAATATGGTTATCTGCCCTAGATTAGTGGTACTGTTACAGGTTGACCTTTCTGTGTACCTCTAGAACTTTGATAAACAGATCCAGCCCCTGATTCTCAATAAAATGGCGGCAGGTTGTTGGTGACTCATCCGTGAGATTCCACAGTGCGCTCAGTGTAAATTTGAGGGTGGCATCCACCACGCCCTGAGTAGCTTTCTGACGCACGATGTGGAGCAATTGCTGTGGGGTAAAAATGAAATGATCAGTCTTTATTAACAGTGGAGGCGAATGATGATACAAGTGATGATACTAGAATCTTACCTTCACTATGAACAGCTCTGTTCCCAGCTGTGCCGTTTGCTCTGTGGACAACTTGAAAAAGCAAAAAAATTAAGAGGTTTAAGCCCTGCAACTATTCAAGGAATGCATTATCATCCCTGCATGTGATATTGATAAAACACAGCATATAGTGAACCTTTGCGGCCAGTATGGAAATGATAGCCACAGCCATCCTCTGCATGTTCTGATCCTCATGGTTGCAGAGCCACTGCATCACAAGTTTGGCAGCTTCAAACCTGATATAAATAAATGAATGAATAAGTAAAATAACGAGTGACCGATGACACATTTTCATACTTTGGTTTTCTGCATTGCCTCATAATATATTGTTCTTTTTCACCCAGTAACCATTTGAATGTGCTTTGTTAAACTGGCATTTGCAGTACTGCTGTAAATGTTTCATGTGTAAATTATTACATTTCACACCTGTTGAATGGGACCTCCTGTAAAATGCGGTCACTGCACAGGGACAGCAGGCAGTTCTTCTGCAGCTGTAGACACAGGATACAAGTGGTTATCAGTGCTTCAAGACTCCAAGTAATATGCACATACAGAAATATTCCTATTTGTAACACAAGATTGCTTGTGTTGTTCTCCTTGTGCCTCTTAATACAATTATTATACAATAATAATGACAAGTGATGTCACGTAACATAATTGAACATCATTATATGTATCATATATAAGATCTTTCGCTGCTCTACATATTTTATTTGCTTTTCTCAAGACTTTATTTTTGTAACAAAGAAGGGAAGCTCTGCTTCTTTGGTGGCAGGAAGTGTCTCAACATGAGAATTTACAGGCTATCACAATTCACGTCAATTGCACATATTTCGTCATCCTTTGGTTATTTTCTAACTTGCGCTGTCTCTCTCCATTAACTGCAGGCCCTCGTCACAAATCCTGCTGTTTATTAGAACTTCTGTTTATTGGAAGCAAGAAAGCTACCTGCTGGTGGTTTGGGAAAGTCCTCATGGCCTCCAGTAAGAGCTGAGTGACAGTGCTCAAGAGTCGGACTGGCATCCCAGCTGCCAGGTCCTGCTTTGTCAGGTTGAATACACAGGCACTTGCTGCCAACTGGACATTCAAAGTGGCAGGGTGATTCTTCATACCCAAAACTACCAACTATAAAAAAAACATGAGAAAAAAAGGTTAAGTAATAATGCATTAATTGCTAATTGATCCGGTGCAAAATATAATGAGAGTGGAAGGGGAAGTGTTGGTTCACCTTCAGGATGTCAGGTCGTGGTTTCTCCATGACGTGGGTCAGGCTGAACAGATGAAACAGAGCTTCTCTCACAAAACCCTCTCTCTCACTGTAACGACGCAGTGCCTCACAGATCTGTGTCTCATTGGCTTCTCCCGTTACCTGTTCACACACAAAATACAGTTTAGAAATCCAAACGTTAGCCCTATGCACAGGAGTGTGAGTGTTGATTTAGGTATCTATACTACCTTTAGATTCCCTTCTCCAGAGAGAAAGTCAGAAAAACCAGCGTCTGTGGCCAGAAGTCCCACAAAGGTCATTCCTGGTCTCTTTTCAATGAATGCTTTCACAGCTGCATCTGTAACCTGCAACATTCACACATATAAGAACTGGAAACTGACTTGGCATCCTGTATGTTTTCTTTGAACTGTAAACAAATACAGAAACACACTGACCTGTTTCCTCCCGGACACATCGAGGGACACAAGAGCGGGCAGGATTCCCGGCTGTCCGAGCAGCTGACGAGCAACATCGGAGGTAAACTGCTTATCGTCGCTGATGTCCAGGTGCTACAATGACAGGGATTACAAACATTACAAAAACGCAAACATAAAAAAAATCACAAAGACGGCAAAGATAACCACATACAAACAAACGTGACAACAGACACAACCTGTAATACATCCAACTGGCGGATCACTCCAAGTAACTGAGCAGTGCTCATTTCCAGCCTCTTCAGCTGGTGCAGTGTCAGCGAGCGGAGCCGTTCCTTCAGGCCCAGCAGTGGACTGAGGTTGGTAATTGAGGTGTTTGAGATATCGAGACTCTCCAATCGCGGCAGGGAACACACGTCGACTAGCCCAGAGTCGTAGAAGTCTACATTGGCCAGAGAGAGTGAGCGCAGGCCTTGGAGGGAGCTGAAGCGATACCGGATGGGTTCCTCCAGAGAGGACATGGTGAGACCTGTCAAGCTGAGGCGCTGAAGAGACTCCTGTAGGGTGTTTGAGAAATAACAGAACAAGAAGTTATTTTATTTAATGTCAATCTGCAGAGGGCTGGGTAGTCAACGCAGCTTAACGCAATTTCACTTTACCTGGCAGTATTTATTGGTGGCCAGCCCCTGTAGAATATCATGGATGGTGAGGTCTGCATTGACCCTGGCAGCATCCAGCTCCAACAGTCTGTGCGGACAGAGAGCTTTCTGGAAGGCCTCCGCGGAGATGCGCGCCGTACGGATGCAGGCTCGTCGCAGCCGCAGGTATTCACAGTTCCGAAATACACCCACTGTGCTGTCATTCAAAAGACCTGTAGCGTAAGGAACACATTAGGCTTTGGATCCATACCGAGCTGATCCGAACTGAGTTTTCTGGCGTTGTACCTCATTTAACCTGGGGTAGGTTGAGCTGGCAACATTATTGTGCAAGTTAAGTGGTTTCATTTCCAAAAGTGATGGTTTTGGTAGGTATCCACAGATCAAGAAATTAAAAATCAACGCAGAAAAACAATTACTAATCTGAGCTGCAGTGGTTACTGGGTTCAGAAATGATCAACTGTAGTGTCAGTCATGTCCTCAGGTGTCTGTGTTTACCTTCAGTGGCCATCTTGGCCAGCAGCTGGTCTGCAAGCTCCTGTGGGAAGAGCACAGCCTCTCTGAAGCACAGGGAACCGTCAGGGCGCTTCAGACAGAAACACTCCAGATTCTGGCTCACGTAGGTCAGACACAGGTCAGTCAGAGCCGCGGGAGATGCCTCGTCCTGAAAACAAAAATATATATATATATATATATGTTCTCTGCTCATACTGATGCTCGTATTTACCATTGATAGAATGCTGGTTATTTAATTGCCACGAGCGCCCTAAACTTACCGTGTTAAGGAAAGCAGAGGCCATGGTCACAGTTTTAAAAACGGAAAATAACTCTAACACTATAGTTTTAGCTTATGTAACAGGCAGTGACGTCTTTTTCACCACGAAACACGACGCTTATCTTTCTCGGCTCCGTTTTTAGCCGCTTCGGTGAAACAGTGTCTGGGAGCCTGGCGTTGTGTTAATCTGTCACCGACCAGCGCTAGCGGCGATCCAGCTAGCTAGCTCACTTGTTGTCGCCTCCTTTGTGGAAAATCGCTCTCGGTGCAAACATGTCGGCAGCAATGTGGTGTGGCGGAATTCATGTTCAGGAGATGTCGGGTAATCACTGCAGGGGCCTCAGCTCTGGATCGAGGAACTGGTTTGATGGAGTTGGTTTTCACAGCGGGCAACTGGTTCTATTTTTACCTGGGCAGACCGTAAACAAAGGTCAGCGCACCGGAAGTACATTATCCAGGGGGCTGGGCTACGGAAGCCTGCTAGCGGGGATTATGAAACAGGAACACATTGAAAGGGACTCTTCTTTGGCTTTCTTCTTCGGAAATATTATTAAATATGAATTGTAGGTGAGCGTTTATCGCAAATTTACTGTTACCAATAACCAAATATTATTATTTTGTTTTTTTTACTTAATGATTTTTTTAAAAACTCGATCATTAACTCGTGCACCAAGGTCAAAAGTAGCAGTGGGTGTAGGGAGAGCTAACTCAAAGATACATGTAATCCGGTGAAAACGGTGAGGTGCTGGCGGAAGACATGGCAGGACTTATCAACTTTGAAGATGAGAATGAAGTGAAGCAGTTTCTGGACAACCTTGGAGTGGAATATAGCTTCCAGTGCCACAAAGAGAAGGACCCTGAAGGTAACACATGCTCTCTCTGTTCACAGAGCAGTGGTGCTGGAGATCAGCTCCACATGGAGACTGAATGGTTGATCTGTGTCAGTGTGTTTGACTTGTGGCCTGTTTTCACTCAGGGTGCCAGCGGCTGGCAGACTACTTGGAGGGGGTAAAGAAAAACTATGAATCTGCGGCACATGTGCTCAAACATAACTGTGAAACGCATGGACACGGGGAGAGCTGCTACAAACTGGGGGCTTACCATGTCACAGGAAAAGGTAATACAGCCGCTTATTTCTTACTCACCCTCTCTGGTGTTCAGGAGTCATTTTATAAAGCTACAATGAAGATGTGATACTTAAAACAAGTGGTACTGATACTTAACTTGTATGGATAAGAAGAAGAAGCACCCTTATTAATCCACACAATGGGGATTAATAATTAATAATAATTAATAATAATTTCAGCCAATCCGGAGTATAAACCGGCAACCTCACATTCCCAAGCTTGATGGTAGCCCGGTCTGGTACGGTCCCGCTTCACCCAAATCTTCAACCAACCTGGGGTTCAAGCCGGCGACCTCCCGGTCCCAAGCCCGATTCTCGAGCCTCTTCGCCACCACTCCCTAGGATTGATACTTTGACTTTACTAAATACAGCCTACCAATGTTATTGGTTACAGTGCATGATACAGTTTTACAATGTTTGCAATAATAATAATAATACAGTGGAACGGCTGTTTAAATCATGTCTTTGCGCAAAGTGTTTAAAGATCTCCAGCGAAAGACATCTGTCAATTTCTTAATTCTCTCCTCCAGGTGGGGTAACTGAGTGTCTGAAAACTGCCTACTCTTACTTTATGCGCTCCTGCAATGCTGGAGGAAAAAGGTCTGTAGATGCCTGTCATAACATTGGCCTGTTAGCCCACGATGGACGAGCTATGGAAGGAGGACCTGACTCTTCGATAGCAAGGGAGTACTATGAGAAGGCCTGCGCCGGTGGCTTCGCTCCTTCCTGCTTTAATCTTAGTGCTTTGTTCATCAAGGGCAACTCCACAGGACTGGCACCGGATATGAAACAAGCATTGATGTACGCCAACAGGGCTTGTGAGCTGGGACATGTGTGGGGTTGTGCCAATGCAAGTCGCATGTATAAACTTGGGGACGGGACAGAGAAGGATGAGAAGAGAGCAGAAGAGCTGAAAAATCGAGCAAAGCAGCTGCATGGTTTGGAGAAGGAAAGGCAGCTGAAATTTGGGGAATGAGTTTGACACACTCCCAACACATGATATCTTTTTTTTTTGGTTTGTCTGCACATAATTTAAGTCAGCAAACAAATCTGACAAAGGGGTTCAAAGACTGGAGGTGGTCTGGTGTTGGTCTGCTATTTGTTTTGGTAGAGTTCATCTCATGCAAAAACAATAAAAAGAGTTTTGGTTTAATTTCAGTAGTTTGATATTTATGCCTCGCTCAGTGATTTAAAAACATGTTTCAGCAAAACTCATTTTAAGAGCATTTGGAAATCTGACATTGTGCATCAGCTTTCATGCAGGATTATATCCACAGGGATGATTGGCTCTCCAAATAAAATTTTCAAGAAATAGACAACTTTGTGAATCATGCAATGTTAAAATAGAATAGAGTAGCTTTATTGTCATTATACGTCACATATAATGAAATTACTGGTGCCCCAGATTGTGAAGAGATTGTTTTGTAAAATTAGGAGTTATCAGTGAAACCGCTTGTAAATAATATACGTGGTTTATACTGCTGGGGGAGTTATTGCTGAGCATTACAGTGTTTGGACCACAAGGGGGAGTCACAATCCAAGACATGAACTTTTCGTCCGTTCCGAATCTCTTTACCCTGAGGTCAGTTCACTATTCGGGGGGCAACCAAGCCCTTACATTATGAGAAACAATTACACAACGTGGGCACAATATGTCCGCAAATAAAAAGGAGCTCTGCTCCGGACTGATTAGCGGACTGGTCCGCTGACTCCTCTGCAAGCTCCGCCCGTTATCGGCGCGTCTCCTGAGCCCTCATTCAAAACAGAGGACAGCTGTTGCGAGGCGCATCGTCGTGTCCTGAGCGTTAGCCTGAAAGCTGTTAGCCGTGTGCTGTGCTGTCTTCCCATGTACCCGCTGGAATATCAGGAGACGACGGGAGAAAACGGCGCACCCCGGTGAGTTACCGAACAGCGTGGGGCAAAGTTTGTTATTATTGGACACCGTTTAGCGAACCCATCCACAGCCGTTGTGTTTAGCTAGCTTTAATGACGTGAAGCCCCACGAACGGTTTGGGTGTGTTTGTTTTTGTATGCAGGGTGCTCCCTTATCAGAGTAAATCGGCATCCATCAAGAGGTGGGGACAAGGGGATGTGGGAGAAACGATTAGCCCAACATAAGGACTGGTCCGCGCTTTTCTAATGTAGAGTAACTGTAGCCGGGTGCCATCATTTATTTCAGTTTTTTGTTGTTGTTTTTTCTCACCACCCACGTGAAGACACAGTCAGCCCGCACACACGCCAGGAAGCCGCACCGAGGAGTTTGATATAATGCTAGTAATAAATCATGCGCTCCCTTACCAAGCTAACGATTCGAGCTAGCGAGAGTTGCATATGCTATTACAGAGACGTTTGAGAAACGAGTGGGTAGAAGCACTTTGTTAGCATTCCGTGATTCAGCCCGTGCAGTCCCACTTTGTTTACTCCACTCCCCACACAGTTTTGCTTTGTTGCTTCCTCTTCTTTTTCATGTCGACCTTTTATTTTATTATTTTTTTTCTTTTTTTGCTGTTAGCCCAGCAAAGCCCCTTTAGCAGTCATACCCACTGCAGGCTCTGCGCTGTGGATAGCTCATTGGCGGTGAACCCCCTGCACTGTTACCCTCCGGGGAGTGTTTTGGGTGTGGCGTGGGTTCACCCACGAACAATACTATGAACAGTCGGGCCTGTCCTCTCTCAGCCGTAGCGCGTCTTTAACATAGAGCAGACACAAAAGACGAGTAATGAAGGGGTGTGTGAGGGGGTGAGCAGCAGCTTTCGACCATGGCGGCCTGAATTTAATGAAATGAGGTGAACTTTCAGAGCAGGCAAGACAGGACCCCCCCATCTCCAAGTTCAGCCGGTAGGTGACTCTTCAATAAGACTTTAACATTTTATAAACAAAACTCAGATACTGTGAAATACTGTGCCTCTTAACTATCAAACCACATTTACAGCTTTTGTGGATCAATAGTTGAGTTCAAATGGGTGATGAGTTCATTCTAGTGTCTTCAGTTCTATTCTATTCCAGTTCTATTTCATCACCAGTCTTTAGGTTCTACCACAACTGAAGTTAAACTTAAACCCTTAATCAAATTAATCTGTGATTGTAGTCCCATAGCAGTTGCCACACTTTCATGTTAACTTGGGTGTCTGTATCTGCTGATATGCACTGGTGAGTGATAGTGTAGATAACTGCACAATCCCACTCAGGCATGAGAGGGGTTTCTACTCAAATATTTGTCAAACATAGATTTGAGCAGAACTCACTGTCACTGCACTGTCTTTTTTTTTTTGTCATTTTCATTTTCATCTGACATGTTCTTTGTCAACGTCAATGTGTGACGTTGCCGTTGCTCACCCCTCTCATTCCTATTTTGTAAGGCTCTAAGGAATGTTCACTATCGATATTTAGTGTGGCTGTGTGGAGCTGCTGTTCTCAACCCTTAACATATGACCCACAGGTCACTGGTTCAGACTCATGACTTGCATGCCTTTACAGTGCCGCGGTGTTGTGTCATGCAGGATGGCCCAACAGAATCTAATTTTCTCAAGCGCACCCCTTTTTAATATTACGCTCAAAATTTATTTATTCATTAGTCCGTGTCCACAATTGCAGTTTTTTCATTTCTAAGTGTATTGTTTGGTTGGAAGCTTAGTGTGCAGATTTGCAGCACAAGACTGACACAACATGCCCCAGCTGTATACCCGTTTAAAAATGTTTCATTAAATGTATCAATTAGTATTTAGGGGTTTGGTTCTTTATTTCTCTTCCTCATTCCGAATAAATGTGTCAAGTTGCATACTAAAACTGTTGCTTGCCAACAGACAACAGTGTGACCACCTGGAGGTTTTCGCTGAAGCTCACTTGGTTAGAGTGCTGTTTATTTTTAATGGCACCACTTTGTGTATAACACATAACCATCTGCAGCTAAACGCTTTGCCTTTTCAAGGATGTAGGCCAATATGTCTCTGTCCATTGTGTATCATTCAGATGATATATGTTTATGGACATGTTTCCAGTTTTCTATTACTGAATGATTACAAGTATTCCCCCAACGTTATTTAAGCACTAGGGAGTGTTAAGAAACAGTCCCACGGTAACTCCACATACCACGTCCATCTTCCAGGCCAGGCTAATCCCAGAGATGCATTGTGTACATGGGCCCATCTGCTCATCACTGTGGTGTAGTTGCCCTGACCAGGGCCTCCAAATGTGATTAGTACAAGATTACATCTGTGAGTGTGAAATTAAACTCCCCACTCACTATCAGAGCAGTGTGTTTGTAGAAGAAAGGGATAAGTCACTACCGGGGTTTTGCGTCATCATGATCAGCCCCCGGTGTTCCTCAGGTTATATTTCCCTGCTCTGCATTACATCATGTTACTCCTGAATTTATGTAAAATCGTCCTCGAAGTGCTCATACTTCAGCCTCCCCCTGGTTTTTATACATATTCTAGAGGTGTTTTGGTCTGCATCAGGCTTTTTTGCTATGTGACCTCCGATCAGTGCTATCGCTCAGTTGCCAAGGTAACTTTGTACATTTGTCTGGCACATCTATGCAGCACAGATGGAACTGCAAAGTCACATGGTTCTTCCTCATGATGCCTTCCTATCCATGCCTGCTTCGCTACTTGAACAAATGCAAAGTTATTTTATGTTTGTTAATTTTCTGACAACACTAAAAATACTATGAGTAATGTAAAAGTTCTTTGCATCCAACAAACTGATACTACTAATAATAGTGCATACAGTTTGATAAAGATTTTTTCTATATACAAGGTGTGTCTCATATTGCTGGCAGTTGGTTGAAGTGGGTGTTGTAGACGTGAGCATGGGTAGCACCTGATTAAATGACTATGTGCGTGAGTATGTGAGAAAGAGATAAAGGACCAGGATAATGTGTGTCCCAGTGTAAACTTCAGAAATCTGAGTGGCAGCCAATACTTCACTGGATACACTGAACACCCTTTTTGTTGTCCTCAGAGCAGCCTTAGAGGAAGTAGGGAAACACCACCTCTTCTTATTGTCCTGTGTGTATGCAATGTGGTTCCTGCTGTTTTGTAATCACAGCTCTTGTGAAGGGGAAGTATACGTCACTGAGAGCAGTCAGACAGAAACAGTGTTGAAACGGGACAGTGGTCATATAGAGCTACTTTTGACTGAATCTCTGTCACAAAAAGATATAAATCCTACTTAGCAGTGGTGAGTAGTGGCAGGAGGCCTGGAGCTTTGAGGATAGTTTAGCCTGAATTAAATACTGTTGCAGCCTCAGTTTCATCCCTGTATACATATTGTATACTCATTTCTCCAACCCATAGACCCCACTTCCTGCTTCCAAATGCTCGTCTTGCATTTATAACACAGTTACTGGGATCTTGTCTGAATGTTGTCCATTTCACCATAACCATTAGTTTAAAGTATATTTTTATTCCAGAATGTATGATTGTAATCACGAAAAAATGATCAGCGAATAATCAAACACAACCAAACCTCTCTGTGCCAACTTTCTTGGCTAGCTTTTGGTTTATGACCAAGTTTTTTTTTATACTTAGTGCAAAGGATGTAAGATTGCTTAAATAACACTAATGTTTGATATCAAGCCTTACTTGTAAACTGGTTGTGGTTGAATGGAACTGCATTGAGTCGCAGCCGATCTTAAATAATAGATCTTTTCTGCCCTTATCAATTACAAATGCTCTTTTACTGCAACTGCCATACACATGGCATACTAATAGCCGTATGAAAGAATTGATGTTGGTCGTAATGTTTTGAGCATGTAGCTGGAAAGGAGTATAAAATATCACTGTGTATCTGGTGATATGTTGTGGAAGTCTAACCAGAGTATTGCTATAATGGTGTGACAACACAACCTTATTTTTCTCTGATATTTAGTGTAATTTCTCTTTGTGTGTTGTTCTGTAGAACAGCTATTGTTGAAATATCAGTTTACAGTCTGGAAATTATTGCCTCATTTCAGCCCTGCCATCTTTCATTAACTGGATCCTTATCAAGTAGGTCCAGATTTTTTAAAAAAAAGAGAAATTACAAATATAGAGTTTCTGCTTGCCAAATTACAGTAAAAACCTGTTGGATAGATCAGGACTGCAACCTAACAAGGTCTTCTTTCAAATCTTTGTACCTGGAATTCACCATTTGCTTCCGTTGACTCTTCAAAGATCCCATCAAAATGAAAACATGGCTTTGTTCTGAGCAGCTTGGTTTCAGGCTATTTGTTTTCCTGACACAGTTGGTGTCTCAGTTAACTGGTTTCGTTCTTATTCCTGCTTGTCCACCGCCTAGATGGTTATCATGCATTTCTTTTCATCTGTGCGCATTTGCATCATTATTGTATCTTCTTACATATATCATATATTGTTGAATTTTAAAGATTGGTGCAAAGCTAAGATAAACAGGCTACTTATAGACAGCTTTTGTTTTAGCTTTTGCATTACGATTTGTTATTAGCAGTGCTGTGATTGTGGCAAAGCACATGGAAATATTTGTTTTCTACCTTTCCCTTTCTGTAACGTGAAAAGCGGAGTCCCTTCCTAGGTCAAACTATAAGATCAAAAAATGACAGTGAAACATGGTTTAAAAAACCTCTCAGTTCATTTTCACTTTTCGTGTACAGGAAAAAAACACTTGAGTCAGGTTTTAGGCACTTGAAGTCAAGGGGTCAAAGGTCAAATGTGAGTTCAGGGACACATTTGTAGTAAAACGGCCTAGCTTTTAAGGCATGCAGAATGCCAGCTATGAGGGTCGCGTTCCACCCAACATTTCCAGGCTGGTCTTTGCATCCTGTGTCAGCTGGTATTTTTCTTTACATATTCCAAATATTTCCACTAGAGCAACGTTAATATTGGATGTATAGCTGAGTGCAATAGCTAAGGCAATAAAGCTATTAAATAGGATTTAAATGTGCCTAAGCTTTATGCTGTATGATACTTCTTTGTTCTTTCTGTCCTGGAGCAATGCCTTTGCTCAGGTGTACAGATTCTACAATGACAAAATGAGGAACAGACTTTAAACCTCCACTGGCCCTGTTAAATGTAAACAGACAATTGCCGCACCCATTCACTTCCCTTGCATATTGTCCTGATCCACCAGTCTGTATCAGTCTCTGTGGTCTCACAACACAGACCTCATTTATCTGTCTAAACCTTAGAGTGTTTTGGCTTGGGAACTAAACTGAGAGCAGAGCCTTGGTTGGTTGTGTCATGGAAACTCGTGAACTTGGTCCTGAACCCTGCCAAAGACAATAGATCAGATACAGACAAACACGAGTCCACCTCTCTCCTCTTTTGCTTTCTCTTGCTTTTTGTTTTCTTTTTCTTCTTCCAACATTTTCTTTTGTATTTTTCCCTCACGTCAGACTTAATTGTCAGGTACACAGTGGACTTTTTGGCTTTAGGAACACTATGACTAAAAGGCTGCGCTCTCACCACCTGCCCTGCTCTTTGCCTGCCTTTTAGCTTTGGTGAATAAAAGGTGATGATTCACTTCTTAAGCAAATGCCTTTTTCGGTGTCACCTTAAAGAGTCCATTTAGATTTCTGTGTGACTGAGACAACCAGTTTCCTGTCGCTTTTGTCAGGGTTCCCACAGGCTGCGTCCTGACATGCCGATATAGACTTGCACTTACATGCCTGCAGCTCCAGTCTTTAGATCCCAAACTGTCAGAATAGGTATTAATTCATTTTGTTCACACCATTTTCAGTATAATTGTAATCTGAACTTGAATCGTGTTTTTAGGATTTTTAGGACAAATGCAACATGTCCCTTCTGTAAAAACAAGCGGAAGGAACGCAGAGATGTGACTGTTAGTTATTAGTATACTAGTAATTAGTGCATCAACAAAACCCATTGTGAGATAAAGACTGGCTGCTGACAAAAAAACTAGTACCTCGAAAGACTTGGTTGACCTGCCAGTGTTTGACTGTGCATTGCCTGTGGAAGTGTAACCTGGATGTTTATCTGTCTTTGTCTTTTTTTATACGTAGATTCTGATCAAGTTGGGGGGTTTGAGGGATTCGGGAAGAGAAGAGGGAGGGCGACATTGCCCCTGGAAACAATGTCTTTCCTATTTTTAGTCAATAGACAAATGTTTTGTAGCACATACATCCTGTCTCTACTTGTCTTCAGAAAGCGGAAGCGACGCTTGAACCAGTAGTGTCGGTGTAACTCTGACAAAAACTGTAATGTGTGTGTGTGTGTGTGCGTGTGTTAGTGTGCATGTGCACACAGTGTAGCCCCTGGTTATGCTGCTCTGTGGGAAAGAAGGATCAGAAAAGGGGTGTGAGGGGCTCATTCAGGGAGAGAAGTGATGAGGGAGAGGGGGAAGGGAGCAGCGCAGGCCTGGAAGAGATACAGCTGTTTCTCCAGTCTCAGCTGTTGCTCCTCTTCCATTAGATTCAGGCTCGGTTTCCCTCCCTCTCTCTCTCCTTCAAACACGTACACACACATACATACGCACACAGTAACTTGAAGACAGTGTAACATTGTGCTGCCTTGTGGGAGAAAGATGAAAGAATCAATCTTTCATAGCTGCTATCAGATGGGAATAGTACTCGCCATATTAGTAAGAGAGACAGTCGTGGCCAGAAAAGGCAAAACCCGTCTCTGTTTTCATCACATTTTCTTGTTGCTTCTCCTTCGCTCCTTTTTTGCCATGAAGTCAGGCCCACATGTATTTTTTGAAAGAATTCAATAACGCCTATGTTTCTCCCCCTTTTATTTCTCTTGTTTTATCCTTAATCTCCCGATTTTATGGGTATCATGTTTGATTCTCCCTCATGACCTCTGACCCAGTGAACTCTGAGTGCAAACAGCTATGTGGGTGTATAGTTCACATCTCTCTTTGACCATCTCTGGGTGTTAGAAGACATGTAGTGTAGGGTCTCCTGCTTATACTCTGCACAAGCTGTGTGCAGGGACGACTTCTTATTCATCTAAGTCACTGAGTTCTATCTCTGCTTTCCCATCTCTGTAGTGTTTTCACTTTTGGTTTAAAAGCTGTTTTACTATGCCCTCTGAACCACGTTTATCTACACATTACACTAAATTGCTGTTTATAAGACCCCTCTTTATGTAACCTTCACTTGTTTAGGCTGAACCAAACAAGCTGGTATATCATTGCCATAAATGTGTTTTTACTTACTTACTTACTTACTTACTTACTTACTTACTCTCAGTTTTTACTTAGTATGCCAACATATTGGAATTAGGTATGATGAATAACACGGTGTGTGATGAATGACAGTGTGTGTTACAGTATGGGGCGAGGTAGGGTTTTCACAGTCTTGCTCACTTAAGCAGCTTCAAAGTGATTTGAGTTCTGGATCAAAAAAAGTATCTGAGCAAATATTCAAAAGTGAAGCTCAACAGGGGACCACAGGACTATGTTCAAATGCATAACACTCCCACTTTTTAAAAACACAACTCTACAGATCTGAAACACATGATCTAAGGCTTAACAATAGCTAGCCTACTGCACGATTGCTTTTTTTAAAGACAGTGGAGCGTCTGCGTTTCGATGCACTGTTTTTTGGGTCAAGTATCTGGCAGAGTAGGCCAATCTCAAGGAGAACAGAAAAACATGTTTGAGGAGGATGAGCTCATCGTTACACAGATGATACCCTGTGCACACAGGAGATCCAACGTGTTTGGTATATTCACCGTATAAATACATTGGTTAATGATCAAATAATCTATGTAAATCACTTTATAGGAGTTTTAATCTGCTGTCTGTGGTTACATGCCTGTGCTAGCTCACTGGAAGCAAAGTGATTTATGTCTCAGCAATTACTGGTTTGCCAGACCTGAGAGGGGGAGCATTCAGGATGCTCGGTGTTTGTGTGTGTGTTTGCCATCGAATAATTGCACCGTTTGTGAGACAGTGTCTCACTCAGAAGCCTCGAGGGCCATCTTGAACCTGGTGCCGCTTGTTCATCTTTGTTGTGCTATCAGTGTTATGGCGAAAGAACAAAGGATTCACACACTGTGTCTTGTATCCATAAACCTCAGCTTTATCTGTAACACCATCATGTTTTTTTCCTATATATGTGAGATGAAGTGTCATTCATGCCCCAGATGGGTGTTGAGCCCCGAGGAGTAGTTTTGCTGCTATATGTTTGACGTGTCAGTCCTCAGAGGCTCATAGAGGAAGACATAGAGATCATATCAGTTTCCTCTGAACAGCACTGCTCCGACTGACTGCTCTTTTGCCCCTTATTGTTTGTCTTGCCCTTTCCTTGTTAATAGTCCGTGCAGAGAATGACCACAGACGTCAGCGCGGCTGCCAGCTTCACACTTCCTCCGTTTCCTCTCCCACCCCCCACCCCCCCCCCAAGTCGTCTGCCTCCATGCTCGGGTCGCTTGGGCTTTAGCAGCAGAGTTGAACTTGCGCTGGGCTGCCTGCCCGCTCCTGTTTGGACCACAAATCAGGCGGCAGCCAGCACACACATAGACATGGATATACACACACACACACACACACACACACACACACACACACACAGTGCTCTGCCCACACGTGACAGCCCACTGCGCTGGGGCCCTGCCACATGCCTCCACTCACTAGCTTGGCACTGCAGCATCTCTTTGGTTTATTTGATGCAATATCACATACTGTTATCAAGACAGTTTTACAAAAGCTGCCGGTCAAACAGCAAGTTACTCATTTAAGTCCAGGCAACTACTTCATCACCATAACGTTTGATTTTAATGAAAGCTGTGATTTGCTAGGCTTATATGTTTTGGTGGCCGAGTACCAGCCACCACTTGTGAGGAGAAGTGTGAGGAGACATGCCATCATCACCCTGGTTTCATTTTCTCCATTTGCTGACCTCTACATATCCCTTTTAAAGGCCCTAGAGTACGACCATTCTGGCCTGTTTCTCGGTTCATTCCTGTATTTATTCATTTTAAACGCTGCTTCTTGCTGTATGCTTCGGGAAGGCCCCTCAAAGTGTTGAGTGTGTAGGTCTAGGTTTGCAATAGTTGTACATACTGTGTCTAGTTTGTCTGTGTCACGGAGGGATGTGCCAAGAGAAACGACAGAAGCAGGGACAGGCCTGAACAGCCAGTTTGTTAAGCCTGAGCTCTAATTATCAACCCAAAGAGCTATAGGGATCAAGGGAGAAGAAGAGAAAGAGAGAGAGAGGCATCTAAAAAAAGCATAATCACACCCCACGGTGTAGGCTGCAGCTACATGACACTGATTTAGAACTAGTGGAATTGCACAAGCATGGTAGATGGGTACAACTAAACTACAGTATAATATTCAGAATCAAGTGGACTGCACTACATGCACAATCATGTTCATCTAGCTGGTGTTTGTGTACATTTTGCATGAAAAATTAGGAAAAATCTGTACATACAAGAAGGTGTTCTTAATGAAGCTGATTGCAGCCATAAGACTTTAGACAATACAGCATTTTTTCCTGGTGAGAAATCTTTTTTCCCTCAGTCTCCGAAGGGAGTTATGTGTTCTGATTGCTTGTCTCTGACAGTTAACATTTACATTTCGACTGTCGCAGATATGAATTTAAGGTATTTTATGTTCCGAATATGTTACGTAAAAATATGTTACATAAGATAAGATTTTATGACTTTGTTTGGTAAGATTATGCAATCTTCTTACACATTGTTTATTATATCAACACGTTTTGTTCTTCATGTCTTGTTTGTTTTAAGAAGTACTTTATCCTTAGGGGTTCTGGTTGTGTTCGTTTGAGCTATTTTCCAGCTATGGACAGACATACATATTCATCAACTGATTGTACAATGTGTTTGAGCACATTTTGTTCATTGGCAGGCTATCTATTTAACTCACTATTTTCTCTGTTTCATTCCATTGATATGATAAATCAGATATGCAGTCTGTAGGTCTTCTGTCTGGCATTGTTCTGTGTGAGCGGATAAAAATGAAGAACAAAGCATTGGGCAAAGAATGGTCTTTAAAATATGAACAAAATATAAATGTATTCATTTTATTAATGCATACATGCCCTTTGTACATGTAGGCATGCTCTCATTCCCACCGGTCCAAATTATCATGTGGCTGCCACCTTCATAAGGATCTGAACATTATAGGCATGTTAAGTGATGGTGTGAAGGGTCTGTTAGTCATGTCCCTCATCAGCAGCACACAAACACACATTGCGTCCCCTTACAGTCCGTGCCACCAATCTCTGCTTGAACAGCCAACCTGCTGAGTGAAAGCAGGATATCGAACTGCTGTGACATGCAGCTACATGCTCTGCTCCTGTCTGTGTGTGCAGGTCATTAGAGAGCATGTGTGATCGGCTTGCCCCCTCTTAGCTTTAGATCAATAGTCTTCTCTTGACTGGCGCTCAGGGAGAGTGAGAATCGACATGTAGCCATCATTGACATAGTGTTACTGAAACACCACTAACTGGCTCTCCAGTGATTAATTTCTTTTTGTTGTTGTAAAACAAACAACAAAACGAAATTATATAAATGTGTGTGTGTGTGTGTGTGTGTATATATATATATATATATATAACTGGGACCTTGTAGGCCTACAGCTCCTAGCAGTATGAATGCGCTGCGTGCGTGCGTGTACCAAAGAGACAAAGAGGGCACAGCTTAATGGACTAGCACATCTCTCACTGCTCGGCTCAACACACTGACCCACTTTGGTTCCCTGACTTTGGTGCATCTGCAGCATGGTTTTCAAAATTCATCAACCCCCGAATGCTTCTAGGCGAAATAGAGGACATGTCTGCACAGTGCAATCATGATGCAGACCGTGATATAGAAGAGGTACTGTAAGTTTTGTAATGAACCACAATTGAAAGAAGAAATAGATTATCTTATTTATCTATTAGTATATTTTGCTAATGTTTGTGTCAAACTAAGTCAGAACTGTGTTCTCTGTTTATGATTTGGCAATCTGTGAGTCTTGCTGTTAGCATGGGATGGACATTTGTGGTTCTCTCTCTCTCTCACACACAAACACTGTAGCAGCCTGAGAAGCAAAGCTTTTGCGGCTGTTAGATGTCACAGACAGGCCTTCAGAGATCCAGGCAGGGACTGACAGAGGTGTCAAAGCTGTTCAGGCCCCACAACACTGTGTTATAGCTGGACACTACAGAAATCCCACCTCTGATATTATTCACTGTTTAAGCTCATCAACAAATGTGTTCCCTTCCCTCCATCATACACACACACACACACTCACACACACACACACACACAAACACACACACACACACACACACACACACACACACACACGCACACGCACACACACACACACACACACACACTAATCCTTTGTGTCTGTCTAGGTACATGGTAGCTTGCGTCCCTCCCATGTACAGAATTTCCCGCAAGGGATTAATAAAGTATATCTGATTCTGATTCTGATTCTGATGCTGGGATAAAAACACACAGTAACAAAAGTAAACATACACTAACCGTAAACCTACACATGCAAAGAGGTAATTTCACACAAATTAAATGACTCAACAATTTTCTATTTGACAGAGTGAAGCAGAAATCTATGTGATATTGGAAGTCGATGGTGTTGGGTCTTTTGCTTGATTTTCTATCAGTAATTTAGTTACCTGATGAAAAACACCCTGTTCTGAAATGAGGCCAAGGTGAACAGGAAAAGGACAGGAGATGATCAGTGCAGGGCGGACAGGGGACACGACAAGTGCAGGTGGGAGAGACCTGTTTTCAGGGCCACTGGAGACAGGAATGTAAAGGGTCAGTGTAGGATGTGGAATGTGTTGTCACACGCACAGATATGCTGGCATGTGCATGACAACACACAGAAACATTTGCGAGTAAGCATTGTGCCCCTCAGCAGCAAGGCCTGTTTGGCTAGCAGTGCCTTTGCGAACCACTGCGTGTGAATTTCAAAACGCAAACTGGTAACGCGAAGGAGGAAGAAGCAACTGCTTCAAAGAGGCCCGTTTCGGCAACACTTGCTATGTTGTGGAATGAGTCACGCTTAGTTTAGCAACACATCCTCCGCTGTAACATGAAGCTTGTCACTTTCTGTCATTCGTTCTGTTATCTGCTTTCTTCTCAAATCCCTCATGTCTCCTTTACCAGTCCCAGTCACTGTCATATACACACCTATACTTTACCACTACCCACATGATATTTCTTCAGCTAAACCCTCCACCGACTTCAACGTGAGGAGGCAAAGCTTGGTATGGTATAAACACGCGTAATTATGACACGAAAATCAACACAACACATTTCAGCTTGGCTTAGCGTAAGAGGTGCAGTGATGTGACTAAGTGAAATAAATGGTGACTGTCTAGGATTGGATAGAGAGGGCGTAGTGGAGTAGCATAGCTGGAGGTGTGGGCGTAGAAGGGAGCTGTAAAGTTACATGCAAATTGGTGTGGGATGGTTGGGTTCACAACTGAGACAGAGCAAACTGACTGACGACACAAAAGCAGAGTGTTTACACTGCTCGCCGTAAAGGCAGATAAACACTCTGCCATGTGACAATGACAGAGACTAATACACGCGAGAACAGTCTCTGTTAAGTTTGTGTACAGAAGTGTTTCTGTTCCTTAAGCACAGCACTACACACCGGCTCAGCTTGAGCTTTGAGGCAGTATGTTGTTAGTCGGGGCTGTTGTGGATGTGAAACTTTCTTGGTCAAGAAAGTCTGTCTTTGAAAGAAAATATAGGCCTGTGTAAGCAATGGTTTAAAATTAACTGTGCCCAGTGGAAATCTTAATCTGCTGTTTGTTCTGCTGCTGAGCTTTGTACCCCTATCCGGCGTGATAAGGGGTTTGAGGGGATGACAATTTCTTAGCCCTTCTATAAAGACAACTTCTGTCCACCAACATGTCATAATATTCATCTGTAGTTTTTCTCAGTTATATACAGGATTTATTTTTGAGAGAAGTGAGACACCTGCTGGCTACTGCTAGTCATGTAATGTCATGTTTAGACTGAAGGCACAAAGCAAGACAGGATTCATGCTTGACACATGAGGTTGGCTGCAAACACTGAGGAGAATATTTGTACACTGTTTGTCAAATCTTAAGTCATTGCTTCCCACACACACATTAATACATAAGACTAGCATGAGCTAGATAAGTGTAAAACAAACAACAGCACTGCGCCCCTCTGAGCCAAGATGCAAGAAAAACAGAAAATATAAATTCGAGTTAAGAAGATAACATTTCTTCATTATTTTTCCGAGCCGTCTGGTGGTTTGATAGGCACTTACACAAATCAGATCAGCATTTGGATTTTTTTTGTGACTGATTGCTGCGTGGGTTTTCCTCATGTTCATAAGAATCATTCCGCGTCTCTGCTTTTCTTGTTCTTTTGGCTTTCACACAGACAACAGGAACACGCCTCACAGAAAGACAGGACTTGATAGACAAAGACAGCGCAAGAGAACAACAGGCTAACCTCACTTCCAGCACAATGGCCATCTGACACACAAAGGGTACGTACAGCATAATCTTTGCATGCTTCTTTTTTTAAGGTGGGGTGATGTATTTGTGTGTGTTTGTGCGTGCAGAAATTCAGTCTTTCTGTGTTTTAATTACATTAATATATAACAGTAGAGTGTAATTAGTGAGTGTACTTTGATTTTTGCAGACATGAGTGTACATTGTGGAGCCAAAGTGGAATGAAGACAGAGTCCAATAAACAATATAAATGAACGTGTCTCAATCTCGGTGAATACAGTATAAACATTTTTAGTTTGTAAGGTGTTGAGTCATGTCTATGCTGAGATATTATTTAGAAAACAAGATGATCTCTGGTTATGTGGGACAGTTCAAATGTAATGCTTACATTTATTAGTCTACATGTCCAACTTTTAAAGACCCTGAGCTTTGTGTTGGCATGTAAGTTAAAGTCGTAAGTGGTATGTTATATAATTATCTAGGGTAAGACAGACATAGATATTAAGCCAGGAAGTACGGTAATTGCAGATGTAGGTCTTTTTAAACAGCAGACAGACTTGTAAACACAGACTAGCTATTGCTTCCTGTGCAATTATACAATGCTGTCAGTAAGTTGACGTGATGTAATGCTGTTTGTTCTTGTATAAGCAGAATGCGACTGTGAAAGGCAGCTAATGGTTGTTGAAGCACAGGCCATTTTAGCTTGAGCTTGAGGCCAAACAATATGACAGGCAGACGCACGCATGCACGCACGCACACACACACACATGCACACACACACGGTGTGCTTTTCCCGGCTTTCAGGATTCTTTGAAGCTCCATATTTCTCGTTACTCTGTGTGCTTTTGGCAAAGAATAGTCTGATGTATTTTCACTTGTGGGCTGAGAAGAATATTGTGAAATATCATCCTAATAAAAAGCATTTGCATTTGAAATTTCAGACTATCTGTATCAACACTAGATACCAATCAAGCCAATCGAACATTTATGATTTGTATTTAGAATAATCTTTTGTTGTCTTTCTGTCAGCAGAGTAATGTATAGGTCGAGTGGAAAACTCTAAAAATGCAGACTGTGCAACATTCAATGATTGATGCAAATGCTGAACTCATTGAATGGCAATTGGACACACTCTTGTGCTGTGTAAGCTGTTAACGCTGTGGCTGTACCAGACAGCTGGCCTTACTCAACCCCCTGTGAGAGAAGATCTCTCGTTAATGCTAAGCTCCTTCTGTCCTCTCCTGCCTAATGTGTAGAGTGAAGCAGGCTGTCAAAGTGTATATCTCATTGGCATACACTGGCCCACTTAGACAATATCAGAAATTTTATATTCAACCTGGCAACACCTACATCAACATTACGCACATCACCATTATAACCGGTAGGTGGTGCTGCTGCTGCAACAGGAGTAATATACTGTATCTGCTATGTATGCATGGTCATCATATGCTGCCAGATTTACCCACTGTATATATATTTTGTTGTGTCTTTTTCCAGAGGGCCAGGTGGACTTCGCTGCATTTGAAGATGATGACTGGTCTCCTGTGCTAGAGCGAGAGGGTGTGGGAATGATGGACCTCCCAAATGGCCAATCAAGCATCACCACCACTGCTGCAACAGTCTCTGAGGTGAGGCCACACCCATTTACTGGGCCTTCATCTATATTGTTGAATTCTTGGGAACTGTAGTGTATAATTATTGAGTGACAGTTAGGATGGAAACATTAAATCACCACATTTTGGCCCGTCAAGTCTTTTGTTCAACGACAGCACCACAGTCGTATTAATTGTGCCTCCCTCTTAAACCCTCCATACCCTAGCTACAACTGCATTTTCATTCCCCCGATACAGTACCCCAGCTATTAATTATATATATTACGGCATTTTAATGTGTGAATATGTGTTTGTGTGTTTGCCCTGCGTCAGAAGAGCAGCAGCTCAGAATCCCTCAGTGATAAGGGTTCTTCAGAGCTGAAGAAGAGTTTCGATGCCGTCGTGTTTGATGTGCTGAAAGTCACTCCTGAAGAATATGCAGTAAGTGAAGCTTTTGTGTGTTGCACTTAGTCTTTCTTGTCCTTGTCTGCTTACCATGAATATATGAGTGTATAAATCAGATGTGATCTAGTGACCTGTGACAGGAGTCACATTGCCGTTAAAAATATTCTAATTGTGTGGGAAAATGTTTTCCCAAAACAATTGAACATAAGGGAGGAAATGAATTTACCCCCATGGCGGTTGACTGTTCCTCATGTTGTGTGTGTCTTATACTATCCCATTCAACCATGAGAGGGCACTCTTTACCTTTATGTCACTTTTTCCCTGGTAGATCATGATGAAAAGTCATAATAGGCAGTTCATAGAGTATGCAGTAACATAGAGTGCAAGAGGCAGTATTTGAACTGTTGCATAATTTGTCTTAAATTGCAGAGTGGGATTTGGGGCAATGCAACTGTTATCACTGTGGCTACTACAATAAAAATAAGTCTTACCATCTGTGTGTTTCATCTCCTGTAGGGCCAGATTACTCTCATGGATGCTCCTGTGTTCAAAGCCATCCAGCCAGAGGTAAGTAACACAAACAGTTCTTCAATCAGCAACCTCGTGCATTTACCATGCAGTTGACATCTCAATAGTGGCATTGATAAAAGCTCCCATACAAAGCCACAAATCACAGTTGTATATTAAAGCTCACCACTGTGGCCTTATAAAAGAATGGCACAGGCCATAGCCCAGCATGGTGATGTGCAGCCCGACTCCTGCTGTTGCACTTGTGCAACACTTGGCTCATCTCAGCTAACACGCACACTCTTCTGGCATTATATCGTTCCCAGACGCGTGCTGTGTTTCAACGAAGTCATAGTGCAGCTTGACCTTTTTGAGTCTTGTAAATAGTTTGTTGTGTCTGAGTAATGGAAAAAATAAAAAAATACTGCAGTCTTTCCCACAGAATTAGATTTTACTTATGGAGGGTAAACTCTTGATACATCAAGCACTGATTAAAGTACCAGTACAGCAGTGTCCATCATAAAAATGTTTTGCTGGCTTCCTGGTCCAACAGCCAAAAATTTTAAATGAACACTTTTTGGTATAATGCAATTATACATTATAAAATACAAGTATAAAGATATATATATTTTAAATTTTCAGTGCCAGAATGATCAGACAGTAACCTGTCAGTCAACTTTCACCTTTACTGTCCCCATTTATTTCTTTAAAATATCTTCTGGATTGGACATTCCCATTGTCTTAACTCTACCTCGCCAAGATCACACAGGGTCTACTAGAGGTTTTCATAAATGCAAAATGACTCCTTTGTTCAGTCTAGTTTGACTGACTGGCTGACAATATGGGATTTACAGGCCTACTGAAAATATGTTCCTGTATTTCAGTCCAGTGTGGCAATTTGGAAAATTATGGTCCAGGGTGATAATGTAAGCATCGAGTGGGAGGGGATGTGGTTTCACTTGTTGCAGAGACTCATGTAAGAAGATTACATGAGTAGAGGGATTAGAAGTTGGATTGAAGAAGGATGAAAGGGAAAGTGAGCAAGAGGAAGGAATTTTATTTTCTCGCTGGCCTGACTGAGGGAGAAGAGCTAACAAGAAGATGGGTGGCAGTCCCGAGTTAGCAAAGGAACAGAGAGCGCATACAGAGTAACCCAGCAACTTCCTGGGCACTTGTGGAGCTTTTCCTGCTCTCACTGTGCTTTTGTCTCACAACACCCAGCTGAAAAGAGAAACTACACAGCTACGGCTGAAATAACTCAGCTAGAGTTTCCACTGCTGTCAGTCTCACAGATACATGATGGTAAAATCAGGTGTGTGTGTGTGTGTGTCTGAATAGGAAAATATTAGATAACTTGGTAAAAGGTTTGAGTTGTGTAATAGTGTTTTTACTGACATGCAGCCCATTTTGCCCTTTAAGCACCCTATAAATGCTGTAATGCACCAAAACTCGGAACACGGAATCCAAAGTAGGGTTTACAGATGAATTAAAGTAAATGGACATAATAATCCAAGTTAAAAATTAACATTAACAAACAGCAAATATTTACATTTTTGGTATCATTTTGTACATGTAAGTGAGAGATTGGTTGCTTTAATTTCCATAACCATACCAACTACTTAAAATAAAGAGCCCTTGTTAAATATTAGTTCAGAAATGTTTCTATGTGCACGTGTTGTACATGTTAATGTGTGTATATGACACATAAACAGGCATATTCCCATGTGCTGGGACTGTACTCCCAGACAAGACTCACTTTCCAACACTGACTTACAGCAGATGTATGGAGGGGGGCCTGAAAGGTCCAACTGAACCATCTGTATGAGGCCGAAACGATAACCGCCACAATGGCAATAAAAGATGACACGGGAACTGTGCATGGAGACTCTGTAAATGATGTGAGGAGATGGTGTTACGTCTGGCCAAACCCTCTGAGCAAAAAAATATGGTTCATTCTTATTCTCATTCCACTGTGGATATATATATAAAGTGGGAAAAGTAATAGATCATAACTGGAGAGGCCAGCGTTTCTAAATAAATTTTTCATGTTGGAAAGTTTTTGGGAAGCCAAGGTGGGATCTTGCCAGTCTGGCACATCGGTCTCAAACGACAAACACAGAATCCAAACATGTGGATTAAATAGTACATAAGTGACCGCTCATAAGACACTGCACTCTATGAGGATTAATGAATATGTCCTTCACATTTGACACATCAGCGCAACACTTTCGTGAACAGAGAAAAAGAAAATGTCATTGTCAGAGTGTTTTCTCTTTGGAGTTAAAGTGCAGATAAAGTTATTTTTGATCGTAGAATCCTCTATAGTTGCAGAACAATCTACCACCCTCATCTGAATCCCTGATGTGCTCTTTGGCTCTTGGTTTGCAAAGTGAAGTGCCATTAAAATGACAAGGTGGATTAAAGAATGAGAGAGAAGAATGGAAAAGGAAGTAAGGGACTTGTAGCTAAATCTTGTTCTCCCATCTGAATTTCTCATGTAGTGATTCCTCATGGTTTTTTCACGCTCACTGTTTCTGTGAAGGAAAATGATGTTCATGTACGTAGGAGCTATATTGGAGTAAAAGGCGTAGGACAAAGTTCTTTTCCAGTCGCAGCGGACCATTTCTAATTTTATAATTAGACATGCAGCTGATGATCTGCAGTTGGATGTTTATGAAATAGAGGCTGAAAGGAAAAGAGACACTGAGTGATGTAAGGGGACATGAATGGGCTGAGGGTTGCATTTGAGTGAAACACTCGGTCAGGAGAGCAGCCAGCTAAGTAATTTACTGGCTTCGACTGGCAAGTTTCACTTAAGCTCTTAGGGAATAGCTATCAGGTTGCATCGTACATACTGCTGCGAAGTATGTCAGTCCCTCACATCTGAGCACTCAGCATAGACATCCTCTGAACAGAATGACATTCTCATATGTGTCACAAAGGTAATGACGACTTGTAGTTGAAGACAAGTAATGCACCATGGAGGCTAATTTTTCTTCCAGTAGAGCTTATTAAATAGAACATTTAAAAACCTGACTCAGATATTCCTTTTTCTGTCATCCAGTCACTAATGTTAGTACACATTGTGGCTCTGTAAGAACCAACCAGATTTTGTTATTCTGGTGAAGGGCTTCCTTAGTAATTGCTACACAACACAAAAATCCCACCCACACTGTTGGTGTGGTTCATGATTCAAGATGAGGAAATAAAATAAAATAAAATAAAATATAAACCACAATTACCACGTTTTCCCTTATTTTAGTAGTGGACATCTACATCAAAACAAATGATTATGTTTCATATTTATTTTTGGATATTACTATTAAATGTTTGTTTAGAACCCTATAGAATTAATACCAAGTGTGATAACTAGCCATTGCAGATAGCCTGTCCTACCGTAAGAAACATATGGAGTACATGTACAAAAACAGCTTCTGGAAAAGTAATTGTTTCCATGAGGTGCATGCAGAGTAAACATGGCTGCTGTGTGCGGTTTGTACGTCTCTGTTATGGCTGTAGTTACTGATATCAGACTCGGACATTATTGCATTTCATTATGTCCTGTTTTTAATGGGGTTTTTTTCACATATAATTTTTGGTTCTTTTACCTGTTTCTAATGTGTGCTGCGGCACAACTGCTTATCTTTTTTGGCAATTTCTTTTAATCCTTCTTCCCCCTTACCTCATCTTCCTTCTTTTCCATCCGGCTTTCATCTTCATCGGTCCTTCCTTCCATCTTAGCCTGTGGCGTCTCTTTGTTATTCTCTCGGCCCCCAATGGTTGGTTTTTCCATTCACTAAGTTCACCAAAAAACAAAAGGAATAATTTTGGTATCTCACAGCAACTAGTGGTTTAGTTGCAGCCGGTAGTTTTCTTTAATTCACCCTTTGCCTGTTTGTATGATTATTCTTACAATTTCTTTGTCAAGCAGAGTCCAATTATACTTACACAAAAGCTTCATTGAGCAATAATAAGACTTAAAGGAAATTTTGTTTTGCAGATTAAATGACATCGTCTTCCGGTTTAGCCAATCAGCCATCCGGATGGATGGTTAGATTAGAGGACAAGCCTAGGTGGTCCAGTGTTGAAGGACTAGTGACTGTTATGAAATGTTGTGGTCTTTTTGAGTAAGGGAGGTGCAGGAGCGTCTCTTCTTGTGTGTGCCACCTACCTGGGTGGTCAGGTGGTGGTCCAGGCTCTGAAACACACAAACACACCCAACTCTCAGGAAATGTGGAAAGTTTTGTTTGAGACTCATCACCAAAATTGTGTTGAAAGTTGAAGAAAATAATGATTGACATGGTGGCAGGAAGGAGAGCAGTGCTTATTTAAAATGTTAAACAAATAACATTTTTTCCTTGGTGAGACAGACTGGAGTCTACTACAGACATGATATAGATACATCCTGTCTCAAGGATAACGCGCTTAAAAACGGAATATGCTCCACACCGCTTGTAAAACTTGTGGGAAAACACTGCTTGGTCTTCTACAGAATTTACATTTCTTTCTTTTATGTTCTTAGCACTGTCCCTTCATCTTCTCTTTTGGCTCTGCTCTTACACTTACCCTGACTCAGGCAATTTAGGCCCAGGAGGCAATGCCTCGCCCACGCACAAACGTCTGATTTTAACATCTGTATTCGATATGTTGCCTCCTTACCCCGGCTGGCTGCCTCTAACGACAGGCTCACCCTTGAATGAGCATGACTTATCTTTGCAAGCAGATATCCTGATGGGTTGTGAGTGGTTTGAGGGGAGTTAGATTTAGTCTCTCGGGGGGAGAAACGTGTGCAGGAGATGGAGCCTGATTCAGCTGATCAAACTGTAGCCCAAGTCGGCCGGCCAGGCTGGCAGGGATTAGGAGGAGACCTTGCACACTGTTTTTCCTACTGTTACGTCAGTGTCCCTGGCCTCTGGACAGCCTGCGGGGCCAGAGGAGGGTCTGGCCCCCATGCAGTGTCTGTGTGGTCTCCTGTCTTTACCCCAGAACTGAGGACAGTGGCTGAGGCCAAACTGAGTTTTGTCATTTGGATGTTCTTTATGAAGTAAATAAATCAAATATTCCCTTAATACAACTTGTCAAATATGCAGTTTTGCTGGATTTCTCTGCTTGTGCCACTGTAAATTAAAAAGCCTTATTCAGTTTTTTTGGATAGATGGCAGAAAAAATATTTATCTTTTATCCTTGATCACAGTAAATATTTCTAATGGTGGTAATGTCCTTGATGGCTCATTAACTTTTCTGTCATGGTTAATTTGGATTTATCTGCCATGTTATTTTACTAGTTTGACCTTTCCCTGCTACCACAACTGAAAAGCCCCAGTGGTCAAGTGATTCCAGGCCTCTGCAGGACACACACCATCATGGTTTATGAACATTTTAGGAGCCTTCTTTTTAGTCCCACAAAACATGCCACAGGAATCATCTACTGGATAGCTTCATAGAGGCAGAACATTGTACCTTCATTAGTGTACCTGTTTTTGCAGTCATTTATCACTAGGTCTGTGCATTTGCCTGAATCCTTATCCCAGCCTTTCTCTCTCCCTCTTCATCTGGTTTTCTCTGCTATGATAGAAACTGTTCTCTTCGGCTTCTCTCCACTTCCCTCTGAGTGACCCCTCGACTAGACTGTTAAAGAGCATTCAGTAAAATGTAGATATATATACACAATTGTTCCATATACCAATGTACAATGTCAAGTTCCTGTTGTTTGTCTGCTTTTAGGAGCTGTCAAGCTGTGGCTGGAACAAGAAGGAGAAACACAGCTCTGCTCCAAACGTTGTGGCCTTCACGCGCAGGTTCAATCAGGTGAGGTACATAAGATTGCACAGTTTTTCAATGAGAGTAGAGGAAGAGAAAACGGTCCCCCTTGTATTGTTGTCGTGATCTCTGGTCATTATGTTTTTTTACATGTTGGTGCAGGGTGAGTCAAACATTTCCAAATGTTTGCACTAGTGTGTGACGTACTCCCTCAGCGCCCTGTGAAATCTTTCACAGAAAGCTGTGGGTGATGATGTAAGGGGGCCGCAATGGCCTTTAATCCCCTTCCAATGTCTCTGCCAGGTTCCTCCAAGACCCACTTTTTTGCCCTCCCGTAAAAATATGAGATAATCTAATAAGAATGTATTGCTGTGGAAAGTTCTTCACAAGTAGCAGATCCTAAACGGTGATTCATGATGCTAGCTGCACACATTTTAGATTCTGAGAGCCAAAGAAAATTAACTTTTTTTGATAATAGGACATGGATTGGTAGAACTGAGACTCCCAGAGGCCCCAGTAGCATGAGGTGAAGCCATATTTCTCTTCCCTCAGTCTGTTTTGACAGATGTGGAATCCAATTCAGCAGAAGAATACTAGATTGTCTGTTCATCTGACAGGAAATTATTCAGAATATTATTGTGTATTGATTGTATAATTCATATTAACAATACATTAGTTTTATGCAGTGACACATTGGCAACTTTAATAGCAGTAACATTGGAAATATTTTTCACAGTTATTGTAAGAGGAATAGTAAACCAAAATGAGAACAGATTGTATTCTCACAGGAAGGGGGACCTGAAGTACTATTATTTTCATTGTAAACAGTGTATATCACACATACAGCTACTCTGTAATTATAAATCAAATAACCATAAACAAATAATATGTATTCTCAGTTCTCAATACCATTTAATAAGAGAAGCAAAAGCAACAACTTATTCCATGTCAGTGACTCTTGATTCTTAAATCATCACCTAAAGTCTGTCAGCCATTAATCCTTCCTGTCTTTAGCCATATCCTTAGCTGTGTTGATCCAAAACTGTAAGTTTGTAGTTGCTTAATTATGATTATTGAGGAATGGGCGTCTCAGCTCTTTTGTGGAGGTCATGAACACAGCACATCTATACAGACAGGTCCTCAACTGTACAGCCATTCTTCGCTCTCTCATACCACACTCATGTTTGTAACGAGTGTGGAACAGTGTCATCATTTGCGACCATATCGTTGTGCAGCTTTAGAGACTGAAGCAGACTCGGACACATGGACTGTGACGACCCCCTGTGGAGTAGTGAATTTTGTCCAGGCTGGCCTCAGATATCAAGTTAAAACACTAAAGAATCTAAATGTGAAGCTGCAGCGTGTTTCCGCTCCCAGACTGAAATCACATTTTACAGTCAATGGAAACTCCAGTCTACTGTACGGTGGGGGTGGAAGGATAGATTTTGGGATTTAGTTTTAATTTTATTGTCCCAGAGAGTTGGATGTTTATTTTGGGCTTTTTACCAATGGTGTAATGCTTAAGATGTCAAAAGAAAATGTGTACAAAAAATAACAAGGTTCAAAAGTACCTAAACCACATTCCTGTTAACAAATAGAGGAAGAATACAACCACATCTATAAAAAAGAGAAAACCTCTTTTAAAATTTTAAACCTTATAAAATACATAATCCAGTGCTCATTCTGCTCATATCTCTCAGTATTAGAACATCTACTGGACACCATGATAATTACATTTTAAACATATTTAATCTGCCTCAGAGGAATAAGAACCAGTGCTTCTGGTAATGTCCCAGATATTAATGTTTTTGTATTGAGGTCACTGTCTCTAAGAAAGAAATGCAAATGAAAGTTGAGGCCAGTGGAGATCAGTTTTTACCATCTGTCTTCTGTCCATTTTCATTACTTCCTTTTCTCCTCAGACATCCCCCTGTGAAATACTGAAAATTAAACTCTCACAGCTCTGTCTTCTTGTAGCACTCTACCAGAGTAGATTGAATTTAGTTTGATGTGTGTATCATGCATTTCTAAGACCAATAAGAAGAACAGTTATTAAAAAAATAATAATTCATTACAAAGCCACCTGGCTGTCAACAATCATCATCAGTTGAATGTGATTCTTTTGGAAACACTGAGAACAAAATGTGCAGACAGCTAGCAGTGGGCTCAGAGCCCTGTGGCATTGGAGCTAACTTCCCCTCCCGTTAGCTCCTCTCTCCCTCACTCTCCTCCCTTTTCCTCTTTCCATTCTCTCGCTCCCCAGAGCTTAAACACTGATTGATGCACTTACTTATCCTTGTGTGTGTATGTGTAATCAGAACTTTGGCTTTCCAGCACTCTCCCTAGAGAGACAAGTTTCCGACATTGCTTTTGGTCTGGCCAAGTACCCCTAACACACGCACATATACACACACAACATCCTCTCTGGATCTCTCGCTCCCCCTCTCTCTGTTGATATGTTAGGAGTGACACTATATGTCAGTTGTGTAATCTGCTGGCATTAGATTTTCCTGCAGCTCTCTTGTTTTCTTTCAAAGGCTAATTTCTAATTGACTCTAATAAGATGTTCCTTTTAGCAGTCTGCCCAGTGCTCTCCTGCTCTGCATTATAGTAGTTTGTGCCTGGAGATGATATGACTGTCTGCAGACCTGTTCTGTGTCTTCAGTACTTTTGTATCCGGTTCTGTTTTTAGTGTGTTTGAGTCTCATTCGGTGTCATCATCCCTTTTGTGTTTGTTTTTTTCTCTAGACAAGTTTTTGGGTGGTAAGAGAAATCCTCCATGCACAGACGCTAAAGATCAGAGCAGAAGTCCTGAGTCTTTACATTCGCACTGCCAAGGTACACAGGCTTACACACAGCATGACATTGTTTTCCTATACTGATAAAAGTTTGCCGTGCATACTCAACTTGTATGCTCCATATACTTTTTTTTATAGAAACTGTGTGACATGAACAACCTCCATGCGGTTATGGCTGTGGTGTCCGGATTACAAAGTGCTCCCATCTTCAGGCTTTCCAAAACATGGGCGGTGAGTATATTTACCTTACTTTGAAAGTCTGGTTTATTTGTGGGGAGCAGTCAATAAACAGGAATGTCTGGAAAAGACCCACCAATGGGTTGGTAACCAAACAAACATTATTTTTAGAGTAACTGTCTATAGAGACAAATAACGTGATAGAGGACTGATCATACTTTTTCTAACACGTTATCTATTTAGTTTAAGTGATTTCTTTCTCTTTGCTTTTCCCTTTCTGTTCCCTTTTATTTCACAGTTACTGAGTCGGAAGGACAGGGCAACGTTTGATCGACTCGACTACCTGATGTCCAAAGAAGACAACTATAAACGCCTGAGAGACTGCATAAGCAGCCAGAGCATGGTCTCTTGTATTCCATACCTAGGTAACAGACACAAACACACATGCACAGTCACAGACACACTCAGACATAACGCAAATGTGATCTTTGAACCGTGCATTGATCTTCCCGGCTGTCCTATCTGTATGGACTGCTTATGGGCTAAGGGTTTATGTGAGGACAAGTGTCTGGGTTTATGAAACAGACTTCCTGTGCACATGTGTCTGGCATAAAATGGGGCATGAGAAGTGTTTTTTTTTACTCTCTTGTGTTATTAACTCATTCATTATTCATTGCCTGTTGTTCTGCTGTTTCTCTGCCTCCTGTTGTCTGCTCTTTTGACCTGCTCTGATGTGAAACATCTCAAAGTTGCCTTTACTTGGAACAAGCACAGGAATCACTGAGAAAAACTAGAACATAACTATAATAAGGTCTAGCCTTTTCTTAATTATTTATGCCCCTGCTCTCTTAGGATCTTCAGTATGACATCACACAGGAATCCCTTATGAGTTGTGCAATGAACACTCATGTCCACATGTGTGGTTTATCGCTGTACTGTTTGTTCTTCTTTTGACTTGATGATGACTTTGATGTTCTTTACGCCCACAAGTTTTTCCTCTTACCATCAGACTTGTATTATTGCTACTGCTCTGAGATTCAAACGTAGATGCTCAAGTATGTGCAAACAAACACGGAGCTCGGAAATCTGTTTGTCATTACAGAAACTTTTATCCACCCATTATCCCCAGTGTGCTCCGTCATGGATGTCTGGACATAATGACAGACTTTAAGATGAATGTAAAGTTAATGCTGCGTAATGGCACACATTTGGCAGTAGATGGCCTCACCATGTGTGTGTGCGAGTAAGGAAACACTTTCTGTTTCAGTGATGTGTGATGAACTGGCTATTTTCGAGGGTATTTTTTGTATTCCCAGTCTAAGTATGAATGTGATTTGTCTTGCACTCTTAGCATGTCAGTGATGAGTGCGGATGTGTGATGTGCGACCAGCTGGCTGTTCTCAGAGTTGCACCAAGCCAGATTGGCACACAGGATGGAAATCACCACTCTCTTGTTCTCAGACATTCCCCTTTTCGTCATAAATTCACCAGATCCTCTAGAGAGAGAGTGAATGAATCAACTAGTGCTGTGTGTGTGCGTAATTTGAGTTGGAGTGTCTGCTGATGTATTTATCTCATTGCATACAAAACAAAGTACCTGTTGAAGTTGGAATGCAGAGCAGAGGGTTTAAAGGATTTTTTTCTGATGCCCCGACATATTTCTATCTTTGCTCAATTTTAATGTTCATAGGTGTGATGCATATCTATGGTGATAATAAGGCTAAAGAAAGGACCTGGTGTCTGCTCTATAGTTACTGAGCCTTGATTTTTGCACAGTGATATGTTTGTACAAAATTGTGTGTGCGTGCGTGCGTGAGTGAGTGAGACAGCATGAACTCTGACCTGTTAATTTCACCGAGCAGACATAGTCACCCCCTGTCTGTGCTCACTACAGTGTCAGTCTGTGAAATACTCAAATGATCTTGTTCCTGTCCTCTAGCCGATCACACAAGAACAAAGAGCCCACAGAAACGTATGGCTCCAGTTGTTGCCCCACAGCTTAGACACAACTTGTCTAAGCTGACCCTTTAGCATAGGCAGAGGTGAGACTGATAGCTGCAGTCCTTCATCTGTGTTTTAACAGTGTGATCACATCTCTATGGAAAAAACACACTATGTGCAATTCAGTACAGATGTTAATTCCCAGTCTGAACCCAATTCCTGTAAAATTTTCATACTCCTGTACTTGTAAGAGAAGTGCAAGTGAGGACCAGAGAGAGAAGGTCAAACCCATTGTCCATTCCCACCTCGACAAACCTGGCTATTCTGGTGTGTAATTGATGGTTCACTGGAAGGTCGCAGAAATAGCCGGACACAGTCTGAGATACTTGAGGAGAGATATTCCAAAGCTTACCAACCATCAGACAAGCTGTTCACAGTGTACTGGTCCCTAAGGGGTTTTTAAAGTACCATAATTGCCTCAATGAGGTGTGTGTCTTGTACAATAACTAGCGTCCTGTTGTTTTTAGAGCACTAACATTTCCTCACTAACTGTTCCTCTCACCTATTGAAATGTTTGCATCACTACTGTCCCTTCACAACTCCATTTCTACGCATAACCTTTAAACCTGTGTGTCAAGAGAAAGCACTTCTGAAATTTTTTCTTCGTATTTTCGCGTAAGCAAATTTCCCAAAAGGCATCATTTGGATACATTGGCCACCTGTTGTCGCTGGTTGGCTGTGCACTGCATCCACTGCAATGGATATTGCTCCTCTTCCTCTCCTTCTCCAGCTGCTCCAATCTGTCACATATCTTTTATCAGTTTTACTCTCTCTATCTTATACTGTTTAGTCAAAGTTCTTGTATAGCAGCTTCATTTGATATTGCAATTGTTATCTATTTTTGGACCTCCATTGATATAGTTTGATTTGCATCTCCAAATCATATCTTTTCCCCTCACATAACCATCTTCTTTGCTTAAGATTTACATTTAAATGCAGTCTTTCACTGTGGTCACAGTCCATTTTTTTACCACTGGATGGCATTGTAACTGATACTTTATACAATATTTCAAGTTTTACATTCATGTTTGAATTAATTTTATTTTAAAGTTCAGATTCACACTGGTTTGCAGCTGAGTGAAGACCGAAAGACTGTATGATGTTTATAAAGGACTTTAATTTGACTTGTAAACTGGCGGTGCATGTCACATTCTCCAAACTTACCCTCCTCTTTGACATTCACATTGAATTTGTTTGTCTGTTATCTCCTTCTCTCTTTAGAGAGAGAGTGTGTGAGTGAGTGCGTGCGTGCGCACCCATGCGCACCGCACACATGCATGTTTGCCATCTTCTGCTATCAGTTAATCTATGTTGGATAAACAATATTTGTATGGTTATAGGGATAGATATAAAATGGGAATAGCTATACTTACTATAAATACACTGATAAATAACAAACATTGTCAGCATGACAACATTGTGAACATTTGGCCTGAGTAAAATCACACCTTTTAAATTAACTGTCACAAATAAAGCGAAACATATTTACATACCAAAGCCATCTCAACCACATAGCACATTGAACAAGCACTTTAGGGGAAACCCCAAATGTCTAAACAAATCTCAAGTGGATGGTAGGTTTATTAAGACCTGTCCCCTAACCATATGTTGATTTAAAATTGCATTTTTTTTGCTACTAATATTTCACATCCCCAAACATCCAGTAACCCTTGGTATGGGCACCAGTACCTTCAACAAAAAAAAAGGAAACATTAGCTGCTCAGAAGAAATCTCAAGTCTTAAGTAAATGACCATTTCCCTTTATTACACACTAAGCTCTAAAATAAAACATTTGATATTAATACTGTATGGTTTCAGGGAATTTTATGGACCTTTACTGTCCAGACTGGAAGGTGTATAAGAGCAGTTCCTTAATACAGGGCAGTTGCATAAGTCTTGATCTCCAAATCATTTTTGGAGTATGTCACTGCACAGACTGTTAGAGTCATTATCTTCTGGCTTTAAATGTATGCCCCAGTCTCTTTGTCCATTCTGTTTTACAAGGCACAGTGCTTTTACAGAATCTTTTTATGGGTAAATAAAGATAAGGAAGGAGACTGTGCTGCATTTGATGAAAAGTCAGAGGTTTCAGTCAATTGGCCGGATCATGAGGCGAACTGACTTAAGCGAGTAGAAACCTCCGCCATAATCTGCCCAGAAAATTCCATCCTGAAATTTGCTGCGGTAAACTCCCCCGCTGTACCATACACCATTTAAGTTGGTCTGGCCACAGGCATTGTACCACCACCCACCCTTATGAAAGTGGGCACAGTTTCCTACGGGGGAAGGACACATCATCAGAAAATGTGCAATGGAAAAAATAAAGGGTTCAGTCTCTATTTTGAAATTAATCTGACATTAATGAGTAAACCTGAGAAAATGCATTTGCAACTTTTTTAACATACCTGAAAAAGCATCCTTATCGCGATCAAGTGTGGTGAACTGTTTGCCATTGTGACTGCTGAAGGAGTCCCCGGCATTTCCTTGGTAGGTACCAAGCCTTAGCCTATAACCCTCGCTCTCGGACTCCAGGTGGAAGCTGCTGTATTCTGCGTACACCTTCTTTCCTGCCCAGTCCTCCAACTCTATCATCAGCTTGTAGTCACCCTGTTTCCCCAGGTTGTAGATATTGTCCAGTCCAAGCCAGTGTTCACCGTCTATGTTGCCAAAGCCTTTCTATAGAGGGAGAAGCCCAGCAATATGGTCTGTGTTACTGTTTTAAATTGTGGTCTGTTTAAAATCTCATTGCACTGTGGTATCAACAAAGTACATTAGTAGAGTTAGTTGACACAGTTGGTTAGTAACCATAAAAAGAATAGATCTTTTTATTCTGGGTTTAGTCAAATCACGTCCACAAAACACAAACAGTCAAGTGAAGTGAGATTAATAAGATTTCATCGCTGAGTTGAGAAGAGTGTGGCCTCTGCAATCAAGTAAATGAAACCAGATCTGCCCTGTTAGATCATAGATCACATCTTAATTGCAAAGTATGACACATGGGAAGAAAAGGACAAAACATCATGTTCACTGGGGTTGAAAGCCAAGCTGCATTAATATTCTTTTTAGCCCACCAGGGCTCTGTGATAGTGTATGTCATTGGCAACACTTTCTGGCTGTGATTTTGGTGAGAGTATATCTAACATGCTGTTTTCATTAATGAAGCAAGTGCTTGCTCGCAGTCCAAAATAATTAACTGCTTGGACCGAGGTGTGTACCAGAGTGGAAAAGAAAACCTGCAAAACCTTATCTCTAAAGATAAAGTTGTCGGATTAAACCATGCCATTTCCCATTCAGCTGTTTTTTTTTTTCAGTAAACCTACCTTGTAGTTTTCCCAGTTTCGAAAGAAGTTTACAGAACCATCTTTCCTTCTTTGTAATACGGTCCATCCTCCATTGTCAAGGGCATGTTCACACCAGGCTTGGATCAGCCGGTCACTCTTGTCTGTCTTAAGCAGGTACATACCACTTGTTGTATGACCTGCCTGGCGTACCTGGAAACAGTCCCTGAAGGGACCTGTGGTCAAGAAGATCAATGCAGAAAAAGAGGAAGTCAAAAGTTGAGTTGGAAAAGAGAATGTGCTCATGACTTTGATTTTTTTTTTTTAAATCCCATTGCAACATCAACACTGGACACACTCCATTTCAATATTTAGATTTTCTGATTAAAGAATTAATCAAAATATTATCATGACCAGTTTGCCAAGTGCAAGTATCCAAATTTCAGGAGCAGCAATTATTCTAATTAAAGTCTGATTTGTTACTAGTATCGATGAAAATTATGGTTTCACAGAAACTATTCACAGCCTTGTTCTTCACATCACATTTTGTAGATGTAGATGCAAGGCAACATGCTTTTTGGCACAAACCCCCAAAATCATAACATTATTTTACAAGTTTTGGGATGCAAAGCTACCACTTAAATTCTAACTCATATTTCATTCATATTATTTATAATTGCAATAGTCTTTCTAATTATTAATTAATTTACAGTTACTTATAGATAAATTCTCTCAAGCAAGTGAATCATGCTGAACGCCACATATTCTTTTCTAACTGCATATGCAAAAGCCATTATCAGTATAGGGGCTTCAGACAACAGATGAGGAAAAAGGGAGAAAAAAGTAGCAAAGGAGCAGTTTGAGGGATGTGTTATTGTTGCCACATTCTTTGGAAAAGATCTCCCCCACTGTCAAGAAATTACACACACTTCTAAATGCTGATTAGATTGTTATATGAATATTCACTCAGAGTTTATCTTCAGATTACACTATGCGCTAGTACTACACTCGGTGCTGAGGCAGCTGAATCTCAATCCAGGTTATTTCCTCTGTTTTCCCCTGTGTGAATATGTATTAAACCAGTATGAACACAGGCATTGTGTGGTGGAATCCAGGGTCTAAAGGACCATGGAAAATGGTTTTCTCCGCTGTACGCAGTATAGTACCATGTTACAGGTACCTAGAAGTGCCTAACGCAATCTGTTTTTCCAGTAATGATATGCCTCCACTGGTGCTGTCAATAAAAGGGTTCCCTTACAAATCCCCCTTTTATCTCTTCTCCTGTAAAAATTTTGTCTGTTTTCTTCAAACACCGCTTCAAGTGTTCGACGTTAAAAATAAATTGACTCATCAGGCCACAGTGGTTTATAAAAGGCTCAACTAGACCAAATTGTGGTTAGACAGTGTCTGAGTTCAACAGTAAAGTAGTAAACCTTCAAGAGGAAGAGGAGAGTCCATGAGTGCTCCCTGGTAACTGAGCTCTGAGTTCGAAGTTTTACCTATTCGGATATTCAATTAATTGCATCATTCAAAGTAGATTCACAACAATTTTACCCTCTTAACCACATCTGCACGTCTTTCTGTTCTTTTCACCCGCAGCTCTATTTCATTGAGGCTTATGCAACATGGCTCTTTGTTCTCCTTCTTTTTGAGCTAGACACCGGCTTTGTTTCAGTCTGTGTTAACCTGATATTTTTGCATAAATCTATCTTTATAGTAGATGCATAGTGTTATTAAAAAGAGGTTTTTTTAATGCTGTCCAAAAAAGGCCAGTCTTTTGATTTAGTGCCAAAGCCAGAGCAGACATACAAGGAGGAATCATAGGAATGTATGATTTCATTACCTCAGTAGCATGCCAAGAATGAACCAACTGTGCCCCTACAATACCAACTGTTGCTATAAATTAAGTTTTGATTTGCATTGTGCATGTAATGTCCTAGTAGTTGTGTGTACAGTTAATAGGACAATTATTGCTGTAGTTGGCCATTACTTTCAGAGAAGTGTATTTTTGTTCTGCTTCCTTCTCCTAAACACTTTAAAATAAGTACCTACCATCCGAGGTAAGTGTCCCTTGTGGTGGTGGGGGATTGATCCCAAAGGGGCTTTCCGTAGGGGAGTCCATTCTTGATCCTCGGGGAAAGGCTCGCTTGTTATTATCCCTCTGTATCTCATTGGTGAAACGATTGTTAATGGGAATATTTTGTGGTACCACATGTACGAGTGGAGGCACCACAGGCAGCTCGCTACGTCCCAGTGTCCTCAAACACTGGTCTTCTAGTTCAGAGATAAGAATGGACTGGTTGTTGACCACTGCAGCCATCATGGCGAACCGGGCCTCCAGGTCTTTGTACCTGGAAGCCAATCGCATCATCTCAGAGGTCACATTAAGGACGCGGTTCTCCAGCTGGGCCAACTCCAGAGAGTTGTCTCTCTTCCTGATGATCTCATGCAACAGCTGCATATAGAGCTGGGTCACTCTAGAGTTCATGTTCCGGCTCTCTTTCCGCAGCAGCTTCATCTCATTCACCATGTTACCATCCACATCCACCACCAGCTGCAGAGTCTCAATCTCACGTCGCTGTTTGTTAAGCACCTCCCGAACATCTGCTATGTCCATACGGGTCACTCTGTCCTTGTCTTGTTCAGGGCCTGTAGTGCTGGCACATATTGGGCCTGTTGAAAGATATAAAAGAGATCACTTGGCAGGTTCTGTGGGATATAGAAGCAAATTGATAATAAAGTCTAGTCAATATGTTATATGAACCTGTGATTCTCTGCTCAGGTACAAGAAAGGTGTAGGAACATTTTTTTGCATTAGGATCCAGTGGAGCTCTTTTACTCCTGTGGAGTGAGGGCTCTTTGGTCCTCTGGGCTTCCCTGGAACTCCTGCAGTAACTTTCCTCCCACAGGGAGAGGCAAAACATAACACACAGGCTCCACAACAGCCCCTGCATTGCTGCTGGCTGCTTAGATGAATAGATGGACAGCTATTGGTGCTCCCTTCAAGTCTCTCCAGGCCTTCCTGCAGGAATGTAAGACCTCAGGAGTTAAAAGTCAGAAACAACAACGTCTTTGTCTAAAGTTAACAACTGGTATCTTAACAGCAGGGGTGTTGATTGTATACTTCTCAAGAGTAGAGGAAATTACTGACATATGGTTTTAATGAAAAATAATTTAGCAAATAACTACAGATGCTCAATAACTATTTGGAAAGTGTTTGAAATGTTATGTCACTGTTGCACATAATGATGTTTATATTGAAAGGCTAAAAGAGAGAACACTTTTTCTGACCAGCCAGATGCAGAAGGTCTGCTTTCCATCTCAGTTAGTTCCCCTGCTGACTGACACACCTTTTTTTCTGAGGCCGTGTTGGTTTCCTCACCATTTAGTGGTCTGATACGTGGCAGCTGGCTGTGTTTTATCTTAGGTATTTACCCTTATTCGTACCTCATCTTCTTTTGTCTTAGAAAGAGCTTTTATTTTATCAAACTATCATCCCTTGTCCTGTGGAGTATGCATTCGCCTGGTCTTTCCACAGACAATTTTGGACAAACCCATTTTAAGAAATCCAGGACTTTTGGACCACATTGAGTTTTGTCAGAGTAGTTTCAGTAGTTTTAACAAAGTTTTGTTTAACTTAGCCTACTTCTGGGTTAGTCTAAAATTGTGTGGATCGTAGCGTACTTAACCCTACGATCCAATCTCTTTCTGTGGTTGCATAGTAAAACCCATGCAGAGTCTGTACGTTTCATATGACACACTCAGGTACATGAGATAAATTCAGAAACAGTGTGCAAAGAGTGTGTCTTCAGCTTTGTGTAATCTGAGGGGAGACTTTTGGCACTTTGTCACCTTCGTTATCCCTAACGATTCTGTTTCCCATCAGTGTACAAGATCTACACACATAGATAAATACACAACCCCAATTAACATCCCGGCCTGAGCCTGTGCAAGGCCAGGACTTTCTAGTCCTCTAAATCTACTCCATCACTCTTAAGTCTACTCAGTGCCACATGAGCTTCTTCAGGAATTCTTGAAAATTTGTCACTTGGAACAGTGTGGAGTACAGTATAGCTAGTACTGCAGATTTGTAGTGTGCCTTGCTGGTATGCATAATCTTATGTGGTCATCTGTATGATTGAATACTGTGTGTGCAAGGCAATCCAAAGAAGTTTATTAATTTTCATGGTGTGTTTTTCCAGCAGCTGGTGTATCACAGCGTAACCAGTACGATTTGCTAATGACTTTAACAGTAGCATCAGCAGTATCAGTTCTCAAGTCTGTCTTCTCCTTCAACTATAACTGGGTTTTTGCCGTTGCTGTGAGTGTCATACAAGTGACCATACTCAGCAATGTTACAGCTCATCCATCTGCTCTCACCTCCTTAATTTCCCACTTCTTTCTTGTCGTCCTTGTCTTTTTTCATCTTTTCATTTTCATTATTTCTCTCTTTCCTGTCATGTGAATTATGGTTTTCCCCCTGGGTGGGTGGTTCTGAGTACAAGGGGCCTAGTCTATTTCATAGAAACACAACATATCAAAGACATTCAAGTGAGCATAGAGAGATCCCCAGTGTGTTGAGAAGGTACATTTGCAGTGTTTTTGCCAAGCAAGCTGAACAGCTCTCTTTGATTTATAGAGTCACATGGTTATTGAGTGTAAAACAATTAGTTGTAGGAGTTTACCTTCACTCACACAAACGTGCCATCATATCCCGTGGTTGCAGTCAGTACACTAATAACTTTGCTATATAGATTACAACAGTTGTACACAGAAATGACAGAGAAGCAGTCATGTTCATCAGTGTCTGGTATTTTTTTCCTCCTTTTTGTAAACTACATTGAAATACCTTAGTTAAAGACATGGAATTTATGAGCTGTGATAAAAGAGATAGGGATATTTAAACTAGCACTAGTTTTTTGGTATTAATAGGATTTCTCAAATTCCTTGTTGGCTCAGGCCTCCTGACGGGCTGTATTCCATAGTCATCCATGTGAACCCTCTGAAACTATGTGGACTAAAGGATTTGAAGTAAGCCTCTAACTCTTCATACTCTGACCACTTCATATTTTGGCAACAGTGTGAGCATCGTAAGTCTTCCTAATTGCTCTGTAGGGTCATCTTTCCACTCATGGTTATATATAGTCAGGAGACATATGACAGTGGATTTTTAATTCCCCACTCACAGAGCAATGGTTTATTTTTTCGTGGCTGTTATTGGAACAGTCTAAGGACAGACGGCGTAGCTTATTTCCTTTGCTCCTTTTACCACACATCCATTCATCCAAGTGGGAACAATTTTCATTGGAGCAAGACACAATAATTTTACTGTTTAAGGTTGAAAGTAGCTCTGTCATCTGAAGACAAACTTTCAGATGTGCCATATAGGTTTGCAGCTCTCACAGCCCTGTATATTTTGTTTATGGTTTTTGCACTACTTGTTTTGCCATTAAAGTTAAAGGATCTTCTGTTCAGGATGAACGGCTCTGTCAGTTTTTATTAAACGCATCTCCTTGACTTGGATTGGAGAGGTAAAAAGAATATATGTAGCTAATAATATTTAAAGAACCATGTTGACAGGTACGTGGAACACCTCATGCACACAGCTATTTTCTTCAGACACAACTGCACACAACACCCATACAAAGACACACAAACACAAAGTGCAGGCTTCACCCCAGAGCTGAATAATTGTTTCTGGTTGAGCTCAGCTGACTTGTTAATTCACCACACTACTCATTCTAGATATGTGTATACACTGCCTTTCATAAACCATGGTTTTCTGTGTCTCGACTGATACAGTATTTACATGAATGGTGATTAGCTTTTGGCCTGATTAGAAGAAATAATTCTGTTTTGTCTGTTGTAAGAGAGGAAACAACCAGAGAACTCATCAAGCAAGATGACGGCACCGCTAACTTTACTCCTAGACAGGAAACATTTATTTTGCCTTGTTAGTTAAACAGTGTAATTAATGATGGCTCACTGCAGGTGGTTAACATGTGGTGTGCTGTTTAGGATGAACTCTTTACATTCACTGTCTTTAGCATTTTTAAATGTTTGTGTTTATGGTTTCTTGAGGATCATACAAGTAAGCACATGAGTCAGATCAGCTGTTCATACTGTGTAGTTAAATAAACAGCCACTGCAGCTCCTATTCAGTTTAATTAATCTTTACCAAATAAAGTTTAAGAGCAAAGATGCATGAAAGATATGTTGAATGTATTGGGTGAAAATATCTATATTATGAAAACAGGCTTGATAGGATTTTCTGATACTTGGGTGCTTTGAACAGTTTGCTCATGTGCCAGATAGTGAGCATGAACTAGAGCCCATTAAAATGTAAAACTAGGTTCAGGGGTGTTCACTGCCAGAAATGTCATTTGATTTAGTTGTTTGTTTGACGTTGCCTGGTCAGTGTGCCGTGACCTACAGTTCTGATGTTTCGGACTCTAGCTTGATAGATAACAGGTTGACAACTGTGGGAGAAAGACTTGGCTCAAATGTATTTATGTTTTCATAGCCAATGTATTTCCCAGCCTTAAGAAAAACTTCAGCTTTCACTCCCCCATCACTTCCTCAGACTTTCCCACAACACGTCCAAAGTGCTGTAAAACACACAACACACTATCACTGGTCACAAGCAATGTTAAAAACAAAACAGTGCGAGTGAAGGAGGGGGCTTAGATTTAGAGGAGCAGCAATAAACAGCAACACTACTTTACGTGAAAACATGAATTTCAGTCAGACCCTCCACCACCTTCGTTCCTTACGTGTCATCCATATGTGATGTCACCAGTCACCGTTGCTATCAACATAGCATCGCACATATATCCTGTCCCTTTAAACACACAGGTTGACTCATACTTGCATGCTTACCGACACAGCTTGTTACATGGCCACAAGCGGGAAAAGGAATTGGAACAGAAAGATACTAAATTAACCACAGAATGAAAATCACAATGACTAAATATCTCAAATGAGGTTATAGGGGGCAGGTGCTGCCGAGCAGAACGCAGCATGAGTGGGGAAGTAGTCAAACCATCAATGGCAACATGAAAACAACAGCAGTCATACCACAGTGGAACAGCAAATAGATGCCTCAACATTAATGATGCTGTTTTATATCCTTATTTAACTGTGCATGTTGAAAGTATTTAAAAAGGAAATCAAATCAGGAACAAGGGGATAGGAAAGTATTTTCCTCCCTATTTATAACTTGAGCCAGTAATAAACTGACGGATGCGGTACAAATGTGAGGATGCTGTGATAAATTAAGTGGTTCGGTTTAGGAATTCATTATCCTGTGGTTAGATTACAACCAACCCAATAATAAATCCAGAAGTACTTCCTGCGTCCCTTTTTCTAGCTACTGAGTTGCCTACTGTCATAATGCCATATTACTGAGGGATCCCCCAAACCCCCCTGAGGCCCAACGGGGCCCAATCTGTTTTCCTTTTTCTGTAGTGAAACTCTAAACATGTGAGCTGATGTTAGGGTCAGAGGTCTCTGTGGGGATTATGGTGCAGGCCCACCCTTCCTCTACCCCCTACCCCTATTGGTTTGCAAACCCCTCCAATCAATCAGTCTTTGTAGAAAATGCGCACCCCCTCCTCTTTTAGCACATCACATAAACACAAACACACACAGGAGCACAGACACTTCATTCTTATGGTTGAGGTGGGAGAGGATAAAGGTAATATATGGCTGCACTCCATCTGTCATACTTAGTCAAGATAAGGACTGACAACTCACCAACGTCCTTGTCCATCACTCCACTGCAGTAATACCCTTACATTGCCATCACAAAACACAAACACACAGCTTGCTCATCACATTGAATACACATGTCCTTGTGCACAATGATATATGCACACACACACACATAATTATTATTATTCTTGCATAGGCAAAGTATCCTCCCCAGTAATTTATTACTCAGGCTGACAGATAAGCAGTTACCTCACCCCCTCAGGTGGCTATTTTCCCTAGATATAAAAGTAGTTAAATGGCACTTGGCTTTGAATTAACATTTGCTAAAGTTTTATTTTTTTCAAACAGTAGAAAACAGCCAGAGGAGGATAGGGGGAGAAGGGAGAGCCAGGAGGGGGGGTATTAAATAGTTACACCTTTTTATTAATGTTTGTTTGGCTGGTTAGTGTACATTTTCAGACCTGAGCTGCTCCTGGTAACCAGTCTCACAAAGGGTCTTATTTCTCCTCTGGGTCACACATCATCTTAAGCTCATGCCACTGACTGCACATGCTTTCTATTAGTTGAATCAATACAATAGTCCCTCACACACACTCTCACTCTGAGACGCACTCACACTCAGAGACACACACACCCACACCCTGACCAATTGCCCACTGGCTCTCCTGAGTAACATGCCTCTACTTCTCCTGTCTGTTTATCCTGACCTCATGGCTGACCTCTTCCTCCCTATAGTGACCTGTCCATTCAGCTGTGTCCAAGCTCTCATTAGGGGGATTCCAAATGAGCTTTGTAGAGGGGTTTTTCTGTTGAATTGTTTTAGTCCAATATTTCCGTTATTGTTTTTCCAGTATTTTACTTTATCCCCGTGTCTAATAATGTTCAGTTGAGTTTTGAGTGATAAAAATGCTGCTGTGGTTAAATGTAATCACACGTGGTCAGTACAGCGCAGGGGCAGTGTTTTTGGACAAGGCCACGTCTGTATCCTGTGTGTGTTTATGATATCAGTGTCTGTTTCTACATATGGCTCCGTCTTGACAGATAAGATCTGACGAGCTGGCCATTACACATCTGTGTCTGAGATGGGTCCGCGCACAGCCTCAGGTTTAGCAGTGAGATACAGTTGGCTGCATGCCGGTCGCCTCAACACTGCTGCTGGCGGAGTAAGCTGTCAGTCTCCTGCTGAGTTACAGCATAGTCTGTGACGGGACTGCTCCGACGGTGCTTCTCTGCACTACCTGAGCGCTATTTATTGGCTTGTCCAGGGAGTTTTAAAGTTTAAACAGCAGAAACATCAAACATTTCCTGTTGTGATTTACAGTCTGTGGTGAGGGTTAAGAGAATGGTTAGTTTATGTGTGGATTGGTCGTAATGACCCATTAAAGCTTTCTCACAGGCCTTCCCCCCGTGCTCCGACGTTTCAGGTGAACCAGAGGGCCAACTACTGCTGATCAGCACAGTATGTTCTGGATATTTCCCAGCCAGCTGTGCCTGCTTTCTGTTTATCTTTTTAACTGTCTCCACTCTTTTCTAGCCCGAGTTATTGGAGGTATTGATATTTTGATTTATTGCTCAATGGGAAAAACAAGCAAGCACACTAAATGTTTTTTTAGCCTTTTGCCTTATTTGTTCCTTTGCCTTTTACTTCAAGCACAGGCTTTTTGAAGGTGAGTGTGTGTGTCTGCGTTTGAGTGTGTCTTTCATGGACCTTCACAACATTCACAGATGTGGCTTTGTGGCAAAGAGAACATTTTCCACAGATCCCACTGACGGACTAGGACATAAGTGAAAACATTTGAAGGTAACTGTGAGTTGTTGATATCGAGGTGCAGCAGATTGATGCTGTTAGTGATCAAAGATTTTGCTATTATGATAAGGTTGACTGAAGTGTTTTGTGTCCATGGGGTATATTTGATAGAGGATGTGGTTAGAGTTGTATTTCATTGTATCATCACTTTTCATTAAACCTGACAATGTATAGGAGACTTATATGCTCACAGAAACCCTCTGTTGGAGTATTCCACAAAATGAAATGTAGTGTTGTGAGTGTTTAATAATGTATAAAATATTATTGACATTACTCCTGATTTCTGTCAGTTAACTCCGCTTTAACACTACATGCCTGTAGGCTCAGGTCCTGCTGTACTGGAAAACAAAAATTCGAAAGAAAAATAAACAAGCCAGGACCCACAGCTCAAATCTCACCATCTGATCAGGAGGGACATCACCTTCCCTCAAGTGTTTTCTAACCTTCTCTTTAACTCATTTTCTTTTCCTCATTAACTTGTTTTTTTTTTTCTCGCCACCTCAGGCGTTTCTTAGATTTGACAAAAGAATTGACCAAGTGGCAAAAACACACTGAAATATCAATGACAAAAAACATTTTAATTATTCTGTGTTTTTTTTTCTATTTGATATTTATTATAGGTGCCTATCAAACATCATATTTTATAAATTCATCCCTGTGCTATGCGTACAAAGTTGTTATCCAACTCGCCGTTTGGACCCTTGGTCTCTAATACTTATATGTCACATTGTGTTACATGTATCTAAATAATAAATCATTCATTCTGTTATGTAAAGTAAATGTCAGTTCCCAGACTGCGGAGGAAAACCAAAGAAGCGTTGCTAAGTCTTTCTGTCTGCAGCAGGAGCCTCAAGTCATGAAAAGTCTTCAACCTTTCAGCCAGAGCTCGTCTAATTGTCCAGACATACTCATACACATTTAAACACACACACTTGCTGACACACTCCAGTATCAAACTTGTAAACAGACTGAACTCAGGCAGCATTTACCTTTTTGTTACCAGTAGTGGGGGAGTGTTCCCTGCAGTTATAGTTTCACCTGTGTGTTGTATTGCGCCTTCACCGAGGTACAGTGCTCAGGACTCATCTCTCTGTCTCTCCCGCTCTCTTTGTCCAGTCTTCTGAGGTGAACCCCTCCACTCACTCCTTCTCAATATCAAAATATACGGCCTTTCGTCTGGGCCCTACTTCCCAAAGATGTCCTCTCCTCTCCTCTCCTCTGTGGACTCAGCTGTCCCCGGGTTTGGACTGGGGCATGGTTCAAAAGCCGGGCACTTCAACAGACTGAGCTCTCATTACTGATGGTTTGAGTTTTTCACAAAGGATGGGGGAGACTGGGGGAGGGGAGGGGAAGGAGGGAGAGAGGGGAGGAGAAGGGGAATGAGGGTGTGGGAGTTGGAGATTGCCTTTTTTTTTTCTTTGATTTTTTTTTTCCCCTCCGGAGTGGCCCAGCCTACCTCTGATGTCACTCTTTAGGAAAAAACAGACAGAAAAGGAGAATAACAGGGCCACCTCATTAAGTTTCCCATCCTCAGCAGTGAAGAAGAAGAGGTTTTGCAGAGTTTGGAGCGCATGCTCGAGCTGCGTTCGACCCCCCCTTCCTCCATTACAACTTCCGATTCTCCTCCTTTTTTTTTCTTTCTTTTTCTTTAGAAGAGCTGATTGTTATTCTCCTGAGGTTTCTCAGCAGCTTCCTGTTGAGTTTCAACTGCATATTAGTGGAGACTGACGCAGGCAGATAAAGCTGACTTGTGCTTTTGTTGTAAGAGAAAGCTTCAGGTGTCGTCTGATCTTGTCTGGAGTTAGCTTGCTCTTTATCACTGTTGTCATTAACTTTATTGAGACAATGACAGATTTTGTTTTGCTTTTTTCTGCTGAAATATTTGTTAGATCTCTTAAATCACCAATAAGGAGCAGGATGACGACTACATCTCATGTTCTTATACTTAGACTTCTACCTTGATCCTTTATTACAGGTTTTATCACATGCAAACATGTGTCTCTGTGTCCTAACCACAGGTTCTCTGAGCACGCATCTGTCTGTGGGTGTTCCAGGCCACGTGGCTTTGTGCATGACTAACTGCTGTTATCCCTGACATGCTCTCAGAAGAGCAGCTATCGCAGTTAAGCCTTCGGTATCCCTGTCTTCCTCCTCTTCTCCTCATCTCGCCCTACTGCCCACCCCCCACCCCACAGCTGAGTCCTCAAACACTTGTAAACCACTCTCACACTTCCTCCCTGTCTGATTCTAATCAGATGGTTTTAGGCTTGTGTGTGTGTATGGTACCAGGTACCCTTAATACAAGGTTTGGCCCTTTTATCATTTGATCTGGTCTTGCAGTGCAGCGTAGTTTCTCATTAGTGCACCTGGGCATATGTCCGTGCGTTCCAAAAAGTAGAGATGTGGGTGTTGTGTGAAACATCTGCACTTAGTCACTCTTAATGCAGGCATATGAAAGAAAGACAGGACAGGCATGGAGGAGCACCATCATTTCTCCTCTAAAGCTTGTTGTGTGTCTTGTGTCTTTTCAGAATGGTTTGAAGCTGCTTTTGGGTTTGTCTCTCTTAATCTTAATATTTATATATTAAGAGACTAAGAATTTCAGCATTGCTCCACATCTGCAGTGTCCAGCTGGTCTTCACACCAGGGGAACCCACAGCTGCATATCACTTCTATCATGCATTATAGTAAATTAAGGCCTGTCACGATATCTAACCTTGTTTGTGTCCATATGGATGGCACGAGGGGGAAATCCTCATGTTACACTCGGGTGTTTAAAAATACCACCTCTGATGGATGGATACTATTCACATTCTGGTATACAGTGAGGGGCCCTCCTCTCAACTCTCTGAGCGAGTCAGGCAAAGTGGGTTGTATATTCGACCTGATTTCAGGAAACATCTTGTATCTTTTTGTCTTTCAGGTATGTACCTGTCTGATCTGACCTACATAGACTCAGCCTACCCCTCCACAGGCAGCATCCTGGAGAATGAACAGAGATCAAACTTGATGAACAACATTCTCAGAATCATTTCGGACCTGCAGAGATCCTGTACCTATGGTGAGATTATATTCACACACTCAGTCCCATGTACATGATTAGAGGACTTGGATGAAGGATGGAGTCTGGAAGAAAACAGTATTATATCCCCGCTGGTGCATTTTTTTGTTGCTTTGCAGATACTATGAAAGAGCAATTCTTAATTCTCAGTGCAGACACACAGTATTAGTCCACACATATGTACACACACATTCAAATTAAATCATCATCACACTTCTCTTTCAGATATACCAGTGTTGCCTCATGTACAGAAGTATCTCAACTCAGTCAGGTATATCGAGGAGCTGCAGAAATTTGTGGAGGATGACAATTACAAGTAAGAAAAAAAAGAAGAATCACCACACACTTTATCACAGGGTGAATACAAGCCTTTTGATTCATGATTATTTATTTAGGTTGTCACAGAAGATTGAGCCAGGCACCAGCACACCACGAGCGAACGCCTCCAAAGAGGATCTTGTCGGTGAGTTTCTGTTCAGATCTCTGGTGGGTGTTAGCTAAACACAAAATAAATCTGTGTATCATCTCTTTATCACTATGTTCTTCCTAACTAACAGGTCAGGAAGCGTCATCATCTCCTCTCTGTGGCCGTAAATGTACAGTAGCAAGTGAAGGACCCAAAGTCCCAGCCACTCCGCCCTCCCCCAGGAATCTGCTACCCTATGGACACAGGAAGTGCCACAGCCTGGGCTACAAGTCAGAACCAGTTCTTTAATAATTGATGTGGATGATGCGTACACACAGCAAATGTCCGAAACTAAAAATACTGACACCCCTCTCTTAATATCCCTGTGCCTAATGTCTGCTATCTTTGTGTCTCCACAGCTTTATTCATAAAATGAATACAGTAGAGTTTAAAAGTGCTACTTTCCCCAATGCTGGCTCTCGTCATCTGCTGGACGACAGTGTGATGGAGAGTCAAAGCCCCACCAGAGGACACGCAGAGAGTTCCACTTTGTCCAGTGGTATTTCATTGGGTGAGATAATTTAAGCATTTACACTTCCTAACGATGCACAGATGTTTTTCGTCAATGCGACAGTCTTTGTGCTGATTCTTGTCTGTGTGTTCAGGGAGCAGTGAAGGCTCAGAGCTCAGTGAAGAGGTGTCTTGGCCAGCTTTTGAGAGGTAAGGTTCATACGTCCTATTCAGTGGCACTTTTCTTCATGACATTAACATCTATAATCGTGAAATGCCCCCATCCCCGAAGAAATTGTAAAATTTCCAAAGTTCTAGTTTTCAGACGCAGCTATTTAAGAATTATGCGCCGTCAAATCTCATACATGCATAACCTTGCTTTTAACCTCCGCAATTAAGGCCGACATGCATCATCACTTCACCGCTGCTTTCAGATGCTTGAGCTTCTCCAGCTGCCTTACATATATGTATAAACTGACTGACTTTAAAATTCCCCAACTAGTAGTCCCACTGGGCCTACAAGTGTCTGGAGCCAAACCCATTAGTTGTGAAGTAAAAACTTTTAGCTCCACAATTTATTGGCGTTGAAGTCAGCCTATTCTTCTTTCCAAAAAGCCATTCAACGCTTGAATAACTCTGTAAATATGCATCCATCTGTAACTCTTCTAACCAAATGACCGCTCCTCATCTAACTCTAACTCATGCAATTTGAAAGGGAAAAACAATAGCAACACAAAAAACAGCCAAACAGCCTTAACAGTGTCCCGTGCCCCCTATTCTATCCTATTTTATCCTATTCTGAACAGGACTCGGTTCTATCATTCTCTGGGCCCAGTGACCCGAGTGGCCCGCATCCCCTACAGAGGAGTCATGAGGCCCAGCAGGTACACACATCCCGACGGAACCAACCTGACCTGAATCAAACCCGCTCTTATTCTCACCTCATGTCCTTCGGTCCCTGCGGGGGGTCACTCTGTGCTGATGCTTAGCGTGTGTGTAGCACCTGGTTAAATTATGGTGGGAATTGTGTATGGGGGTGTGTGTGTATGGTGCGTAAATGCGTGTGTGCGTGTTGGTAAAATCACAAATCTGGGAAAGGACAAACGATCTGTTTGAGGTTACGATTCTGTTGCTGCGCATCATCAATCTACCTTCTGCTTTCTTGAATTTCTTGCATGTTTGCCTCGCACACCCACAATAACACACAAACTGAGCTCAAACTCTACAAAGACGTCCTCTTGTGGTGGTTTTCCAAGATATTTCACAGCTTGCAGCTAAAAAGAGTTTCCACAGTCACACTGAGCTCCATGTGTTACTGGAAACAAACTGTTACATCCTCATTCCTAAAGTAGAGAAGAACAGACTCTTCAGGATTATTAGAGCCAGTTCTCATGGATGCTGCATATTAGACATCCCTTGTGGTTAGGGATGGTCTCTCTCTCTCTCTGTTTCTTTACTAGGCTCCTGCACTGGGCTTCCTGCTCTGATCCTCCAGACAGACACAATCTGCACACCACCTTGCCCGTCTCTGCTCTTTTTTTTTTTTCTGTGAAGAGCCGTGTTAGGATTTATATCTATTAAATCCAACACATGCATGATGAGCCAGAATTAACTGTGGTTTCTTATTCGTGTGGCAGAGGTTAAGGTGTCTTCCGTAGATTGTGTCTGCCTTTGCTATTGGTGAATCTCTGATTTGAGCACATGCGCATGCATGAGAGCATGCATGTTTTCTCGTGTGTGTATTTGTTGATAAAGCTTTTAATTTCCGTCTTTGCCCTCTTGCAGCTCTGCGGAATCAGAGGAGCTCGCGGTTCACTTGTATCCTGGAGCAGTCACGGTGCAGGGGGTGTTGAGAAGAAAGACTGTACTCAAGGAGGGCAAGAAACCAACAGTGAGAACCCACACATAACTAACGACTATACATATGCATGTGTCCGTTTGCTGTTCATACACCTATACCTTGTACCGCACAGCAACAGATGGACAATAAATGCTGGAGAGCACAAATAGGACCTTAGAGACTCCTTAACATCCAGGACATCTTTGTTTCTGTCTGTTTCTGATAGTCATTGTATTTCTCTTCGCTCTCTGGCTATGCTTGCTTTTCTTTCCACTGCTTTTGTTTTCCCCGTTCTGCTCCAGTCATTTTATATTTGCAATGAGATTATCCTATTCTGTTATGGCTGGAAACAAATCTGGAGCCCCTCTCACTGCTAAAATAACTTAAAACGGTCATAAGTCATGTGAATGATTTACGAGCTTCTTTGATGACGTAACGAGTCGAAAACCTTTTCCCCAGTCTGGATAAGTATTCAGGAAAAACCAGGAGTAATAATTAGCAGGTTTCTTTAACTACTTTTTTCCGCAAGTGTCAATGATTTCTACTTTGCGCCTTTAGGTGGCATCTTGGACCAAATACTGGGTTGCCCTTTGTGGAACCCAGCTCTACTATTACCCTGCCAAGTCCCTGAAGGCCACAGAGAGAAAACATGTAAGTCTCATTCACTGACCCATCACTATTCTCTTATTTAAAAATTCTAGAGGTTTTACTATGTTATTTTATTGCGGCCGGTGATGAGAGCTGGCACATAACAGCCGTAAGACGTTGTAAAGTCTCACACCACTTCCATATTAACTGCAGCTGTTGATAGATGTGATAGTAAATCAGCCATGGTATCCTGAAACGCGCTCTGTTTTCTAAAGAGAAAAACACCTGATAGAAATCACATACTCGCAATAAAAAGTTTACCTATGGAATGAGCTTAGTGTTTGTGCTTTTTTGTGTGTCGGTGATCATAGACAAGAAATGCTGCACATATGTGGGTCATTACAGACTCAAAAATAACAGCGTGTCAGGCTGGACATGCGATTTTGTCTTAGCACTCTGACTGCCTCACCTTTACAGGAATGTTCACTGAAACTGGACAGGAGCTCGGAGGAGAGCGTAGGGAAGAGAGTAAAAGAAAAACTGGAGATGCAGTATGTGGGTGGGGGTGGAGAGCGATGTGGAGGGGAACAGACAGATGGTAGCACTCATTGAATAATGAGACCAATGACTTCACTGCAGTCTTGTGTGTCACTCATGGGCTAATTAGAACCTTGTGGAGTACACATGGAGGCTCACTAGCAGAAAACACACACACACACACAAACCCAAATGAGGTCTGTGTTAATATTCAGACACCACAGATGATTCAGTTTCTTTTCATCCACTTAGTTCAAGTCAACGTCCAGTAAGAGCGTGTGTGTGGTGGGTCTGATGGCCATGATGGCTGATGATCCAGAGCATCCTGATGTCTTCTTGCTGACTGACTCAGAGCAAGGTGAGAATAACACATGCACAATAAAAAAACACAGGGAAACAACCCCTGGCTCCACACACACACACACAGCTCAGTCGCAGCAGGTATAAATTACACCACTGTTTGCAAGTCATACTTTTCATGTTTATATACAGCTGTTTATGCACACACATTCAAATGCAGTCCATCTGACTGTGTCCTGAACTTTTCCACTGTGTCTTTTTTTTATTTTACTGGGGGAGCCAAAGTCAAGCAAGGCTTCAACCATCTTTCCAGAGTGTTACAAAAAGCATGTGGAAACAAGAGACTTGGCAACTAATGCTGTTTGTCTCCGCTGCCTAGGTAACACCTACAAGTACCAAGCAGGGAACAGAATGAACGCGTTGCTGTGGTTCAAACATCTGAGTGCTGCCTGTCAGAGCAATAGGCAACAGGTATGTGGAAACAAAAACAATAAACATACTCGCACAAAAACACAGGCACGGCTGAGCGTTGTGAGGCTTTACAAATCTCTCTCGTTTCCCAGGTGCCAGCCAATCTGATGTCGTTTGAGTGACCTATGCTGGGATGTGTGAATGAGCGGAGCGAAGGATGAGGAAACAGACGAGGAGGATGGGGAGGAGTACTGACTCAGTAGTGGGAGCTTTCACTGCCATGAGCCCTGCCCTCTGATTCTCCGTTTCTAGCTCTGGCCTCAGCCTCACCTGCCACCACTGCCTTAACTAGAATCCCTGTGTGTGTGTTTGTGTGTGTGTGTGTGTGTGTGTGTGCTTGTATATGTGAGAGTGTGTGTGTGTAGACGGATGGGACTATTTCGGATGTATTAACTACTGAACAAGGACCTTGACCACTGCTCTTGTCTCCCGTTTGCTCTCAGTGTCTTTTATTTTTACTGTGAGTGTTCAGCACTTCAGTGGAGCCATTCGACTTCTCTCCTCTCCGCTCTCACAGATGAACTTTCCTCAGATGGACAAACATAGTCTTTTCCTTTTGGTTTTCTTAACACAAATTCACAACACTCACAAACACGGTGGACTTTGGTGGGTTGGGGAAAACACTTTTTTTACTTTTTCGGTTCACACTTTTAATGGTTCGTGTCTCTACATTCACTTGAGTTGGCTTGGAGCCACAGGATTATTGACATGAACCACACATTCTGTATTTTTCTCTCTTTCACACACACATATATGCACATACAAGCAAACATATTTGATTGCATGGTTGTAAACGCAAGGGCTCTGATTCGCAGTTGATTCCAGCAGAAACAGTAGTCTCACTTTCTGATTTTTTTTTTTATAACAGTGCATAGCCCCACCTTGTTGCCATTGACTTGCTAAGTTGTTTTGTATGCATGTGTGTGTGTCAGTATAACTGCATTGGGTGAAAAGGGGGCTTAGGGAAGATGTTTGTGTAAATTACAGGAACCTTGTCTTGAGCTCCACGTAGGTACGATAATCCCAGAATCTAAGCTAAGACAAGTCCATCGTTAAGTAGACAAGAGTTTCTCCATTACAAACCCGCAATTCTTTGTTCTCCAGTATTGTCTGCTCCCTGTCATTGCTGCCTTCAGCTCAGACGGGTGACACTTGGTTTACCACACTCACCTACACTAAACACTAAAAGACTTTAAACTGTGAAAGAGTCCAAGAGAAAGCAGCAAGAACACGATTTTATCTCCTCTTCCTCTCCTTGTTCATATGGTTAGATCCTCTGGTCTGGAGCAGACATTTAAAGCTACCTGGAGCCATACAAGTCCATTTTTAAATCTTGTTTGTTGAAATTGTTTTGTGATGTTAGTTTCTTTTTCTTTTTGGGACAGACGGTGCAGTTCACAGTATTACCATGTCGTAGATGATTGCACGTCAATGTAGATTTGTTGTCTGTTACATATGAATGTTGAATTTCTGTTGCCGTGTTTATCTCCTATTTGGAGCAGTTATTTTGAATATTTTATGTACATGTGAATTTTAATTTTTCATTTTTTTATGCTTTTTTTCTTTCTTTCTTTTTTGCTTGTTCTTCTATTAACCAGGACCCAGTTTAGTTAATGCCCTAACACTTTTACATCTGATTTGGAGATAGCATAAGCACCCTGGTTGTAATTAGTGCCAAGTGATGATTTTTGATAAAAAAAAAAAAAGATTACGAAGAGTAGAGCTGCAGTGAAATTAGGTATAGGTACTGGCAATGGGAAAAACCTGGGATTTAGATTCCACTGTGCATCAGAGATGGACAAAATATACAATTACTGTTTGTTTTTGAGCAAACATGATCCGGATGGTGGTGATAACAACGCTGAAGTGCTTATCACTTGGTAATAGTCAACTTTTCTTTTTTTTTTACTTTTTATTGAAATGGCTGTTTACATTGTATGTTTACACAATCTTCTTGCCCGACATCAGTCTCCACACTGCACTGTAACTACTTTAGGAAAAAAGGCTGTGAGTTTCAGGCTGAAGGTAGCTGTGCTCACAGCACTGGATCTCCCTCAATGTGTCTAATCGGATTTGCTGAAAATGTACTTTACACAATATACAATAGGTCATCTTTTCAATTCCTTAGGTGAGGCAAATGTTACAAAGTGAGACAGCTACTGTTCAGTCCCCATCAGAAGACTTACAGCCCTTTGTATATTAAATGAAAGTGATTGCAGTGGATTAACCTGTGGAAGAATGAGTGAGAAAGCCAAAGTCAGGTGTATGTAATGTGGCAGTTATCCTAAGTATGCGTGTGGATTTGTTTGCCTGTGCATACTTCATTATTTAAAAAAAACAAAAAAACATGGTAAATCAAGCCAGAAAGGCAAATCCCTTCAGGCTGCTGTCACTGCTGAGCAGTGGGAACCATCTACCTAATCATCTGCATGACTGTGTCTGCTAGCTCATGCTGTGAATCCATACTGGCTCGTGTTATCTTGGATGTGTGATGAAAGAAGGAGTCTTGAACAGAAGTAGAAACTGTAATCATCTGTGTTGGCTGTGGCTGGAGCTGCAGAATGGAGCAGAGTGCTGATGTCTTCATGGTTACTGTTGGGGTCCAGGGGACAAGAGGGTCCCGAATGAAAGACGGGAAATGGGAGGGACAGGTTTTAGCGTAGGGGTTGTGAGACTTTCGCTACAGACTGGTGATTTGCAGATGAGCTTAACCTGCTGTGATTTGGAAAATATTGACAAATCGATTCTGTGGAGCATTGACTGATGCTGTCACTGGACGTCACTGCTGGGATATAAACACACCCAAAATGTAGACTGGGCTAATTTGCTTTGTTTTTGTTGTCTTTGTCTGATGCCACTGATGAGGATCCCTGAGTTACATGTTTTATAGATAAAAAGACCAGAGATGTGCTTTTTGGTGACATTTGGGAAAGATTATTTTAATTAATTTTGCTTCCAAAATCTTTCCCTAGCAAAAGTCCCAGCTCATGTTGAGTGTTTTTTGTGAGGTTTTTCCTCACTGTGCCCCGCCTTTACAATTATTTCTTTTTTTTAAATCATACTTTCTGAATTGGGGGGGGTGTCATTTTCCTGTTTGGTGGTTTAAGGAAACTGTTCTTAGATTTCAAGACCAATCAGTACTAACATCCACAATCATCTGTTTTGGGATGAGAATGGAAACTTCAGTTGTCAGCCGCTCATGTGATATCATTTTTGGTTGTTATGAAGAAACTTAATGTCATTCTTTAAAATTCTCAAAGCTGTGGTCAGAATTCAAGCTGGTTCCTTTACACTGACCATCCTGTCTACTAATGCCCAACTCACCCTGCGTTAAGAGTTTTGAGTGCTTCTTACCTTCAGAATGAATTCTTTTTAAATGTCCTGTTTAAAAGCTGAGATGACTGGTTCGACCCGAGGAAGTGTTTGAGTAAGGTTACATGATTCATTTATCCTTTAGTGGAGAAATAGAGAGAATGTGAATCTGTGCCTCCTGTGCGCTTGCCAGGCATCATTCACTGTTTACCAAGGACATCAACAGCAAACATCTTTCAATACGAGGGTGATGTGTAAATGATCTATGACCTTCGCCCTTTACCTGGCTCTGTGTGTCTGTCTCTGTCTGCCAGTGTCATGACTGTGGCGAGCGCTGTGACCTCAATGCTGAGTGATGTGCTGCCTGGTGTGAAGACTGAGAACCAATAAACACTTTGCCCTTTTTTTACTCAACATATCAGTATCATGCTCATTTTTGCTGGTTATGATATAACTTTGCTAGTGACTGTTGAATTGTGGTTGCTTGACATGATTCAGTACCATTCGATTATCAATTTGTGAACTTGCAGAAAAGAAGTGAAAAATGTGAGAGCAGAAATCGAATCAGTGTCACGAGTACTAAGTGAGTCTCTTCCCAGGATAATTTCAATATTATTCGGTGGTTTCTTTCTGACAACACTCTCAGAGTTTCATTTAAACGTCATTTTCTAAAAGCAGCCAGCAAAATACAAAGAACTTACTTATTTCAGAAGATCCTTTTAGTCTTTTTATCAGTGAATCATTAATTCATGAGGCTACAGTTATAATTGCATCCCTCACAGTCCAGATGTTGGGTTTTTAGTATCAAAAAAGAACAGCTGTTTCTTGTTATATAATTCCAATTTTTTGCCACCTCCATCAAGGTCAGCACTTTGCTGTAAAAATAACCAACAATGTTATTTCTTTTGATTACAGTTAAGAAGCTGATGGTGTTTGTGAGGGGATGTGGATGAGAAGATATAAATTTTTATTCTTATGCCATCATACCAGTGCGAGAACTACCATACTATGTTGTGTTTTTACTCTTTTAGACTTAGCACACTGTAATTTTTTTTCTTTCTGGTACATTCAGCATGTACTATATGCATTATAACTCCATGAAGTCTAATGATTATGATACAGCTCTAAACAGGTGAGCTATTATATTATACAAAATGATAAATAGTATAATAAATTGCTTATATACATAAGTACATACATGCATATTTACTGTATATATGTGTGGATATACATATCTGAATACAATATACATACACATGTGCATATACGTACATGTGCATTTGTACTTGAAGCAGTTAATGGGCTTAATACAATTTATGTATATCTGTGTGTGATTAATGTATTTGCCTTTAACTATCCCACTCATAAGCAGGGCTGCTGTATCGATAATGATCAGTGTGGTCAAACTTAATAATAATCAAATCTCTTAGTGTGTGTACCACTGCCCCCTGGTGGGTGGCTGGAGCAGCTGCAGGGGGAGGAAGTGTACACGACACCGGGGAGGAAATGGGAGGAAAAGGGCGGAGGAAAGGGAGCCTCCGAGGGGGATGAGAAAATGACAGACCACCATTAGTTTTAGCAGGGCGACAGATTACGCTCAGCTTCCACCTCTCGTGATTTCAAAGACATATTAAGCTACTTGTTCTCCGGTGAACGGCACGTGTCCACAAGGTAAGTCATCCTGTTCGGCGGCCAGTAAACACTACAGACGACGTACTGTATGATGCTAGCTAGCTGCTATGGCTAACACACAGAGCAAGGTGTACAGCGGTTTGCTAAGCAGCTAGCTCCGCCGAGATCGATGTGACCACGTCGCTGCAGATGTGGTGACCTGTCAACCTGGGTAACCTTTGTACAGTCACATTTTACGACACCCCCACCGCCATATATTCATTGTTTTAACACAGAGTGTTCAGCAGCCGTGTTCCTACTAGTGTTTGTTTAGCAAAAAAAAAGGGGCAGCGACACCATGAAAGAGTGATTGTGTGGAGCCAGAAGGGAACCGGTGTTTCAGCTTGGCTGGTGATGTGTGTACGTGTGTGTGTGTGTGTGTGTGGTGGTGGTGGTGGTGGTGGTGGTGGTGGTGTGGTGATGGGGAGGTGGGGGGTGTCATTAACACAAAAAGCCTGAAAGTAGACGAACGAATCATTAGGCCTGTACAAATGCAAACGTGTCTATAACTGGTGTCGTTGTAGATTAGGAACAAATTCCGTGTACACAAAACAGACTGAACACAGGTATTTACACGGCAGTGACACACCTCGATGTGTTTGTATTAAGTATGTGATGTTTACGTTGTCTCTTCACGCACACAAACACAAAGGGAGACTTCGTGACAGGTTCGAATCAGCGTGTGGCAACGTCAGCACCACCAAAGCGGAATGTAAACAAAGGTCTAAGTTAGCATGATCGTTAACGTGAGCTCCCCAGGGCACAGACCAGTACAGGACGAACTGGATCACCGCTGTGCTCAGTGTTCATCACTCTGCTTTGGAATCACTTTCATAACAGGAAGAAGCATTCAGCACAAGGTTGTGAAATTAATATGAGCATTACAGGGGTTCAGGCCATTTCTCTCTAGCAGAGTAGACCATGGCCGGGTCCGCTCATCCATCCCTCTCTTGTACCACACCAGGACCACATATCCATCGTCTCCTCTCTGGAGACTGTCAGGGTCAATAATCCAGTGTTTGAGAGGGACTTAATTACCTGTAACAGAGATGTTTTGTGTGCTGTAAATGTGGATCCCTACATTTCAACACACCCCGGTCTATACTGAACCTACGCTTCCAGTTAAAGTGGTGTTTTCACGGCCGTGGCGTACACACCCGTTTTGCTAACAGGACATTTTGTGTGGTTGGGCGTACCTTTTAATATACGCACATACTTACACAGCAACCCGTCTGAGACATCCTGATGTATTTACACATGCAGGACAGGCTTGGGCTGTGCTGCAGCACTGGGTCATCATTTCCCCTCAGGCGAAGCAAGCGGGGGGGATAGCAAATACATCAGGTTTCTCTCCACATATTATTGACAGTATGTTACTCATCTTTCTGTCTCTTCACGCCCGTCCTCTTCTTCCCTTCCCTCTCACTCCTATTCTCCCACTCAGTCTCTCCAGGTGGCTGTCTGTAGCTCCATCACAGCTCTCATCTGTTCAGAAAATCTGTCTGCCTGCGTGAAGCGAGCGAGTCGGCCGACGGGGAGCTGTAGGAGCCATGCAACAGGGGTGAGGGGGTTTGCCAGCGGGGGAAACACACAGCGTCAGGGGAGGAGGGGTACAGGGCCCGTTGGTGTGGAGATGAAGCTCAAACAGCGCATGGTGGTGCTGTGTGCCGTGCTTCTCCTGCTGGGCCTGGCCAAGATCTTCTTGCTTGATGGAGGCGAAGGTTCTGCAGCCAGTCGCCAGGATCTCCGAGCTTTTCGCAAGGTGAGGGTGCAAGCTGACTGTTCCAGTTTGGGCTTTCTTTAAAATGCTGAACAGTAATCACATTTATGACTATTGCGACACTCACCCACTAATTGTTGTTCATTGTTGACAGATGGAAGCTGGTCTTTCTCTGTCCCGTGGAGCTCGCCTCACCCATACCCTTCAGTCTCCATGGGAGATAGCAAGTCAGTGGGTGGGCCCGAGAGAGGTGTACCCTGAGGACACCCCAGAATTGGCTGCCGTGCTCACTGCCCTCAGCACTGCCAAGATCGAACGGGCAGACGTGGGCTATAAGGGCACACAGCTCAAAGCCCTGCTCGTACTGGACGGGGGACAGAAAGTAGTCTTTAAACCTAAAAGGTGAGCAGTTTGGATATGATTTACTTTACACTGATTCACAGAGAGTTGGCTTTCTTATATTTGGACCTTCCACCTTCCCACAGATACAACAGAGACTATATTATTGAAGGTGAGCCATATTCGGGCTATGACAGACACAACGCTGAGGTGGCGGCTTTCCATTTGGATAGGTGTGTAACCATTCTTATTTGAGTGACTCTCCAAAATGTTAATGGTTTGTGATAATCTTTTGGTATTATGTCGGGTCTTCTGCAGGATCCTGGGGTTCAGGAGAGCGCCTCTTGTGGTAGGGCGATTCCTCAACCTGCGGACAGAAATTAAACCTGTGGCCACAGACCAGCTACTCAGCACTTTCCTCATGCAGGGTGAGTGTTGCGCCACCTTGTCTTCCTCTCTCAAGCGTTATAGTAAAAGGTGATTGCGTTCTGGATATCCAGTCGTGAGTGTGTGGCACATTTGTATGAACCATTCTTTTGATTTGTTGTTCCACTTTCTGTGTCACCCTGAACACAGTTTTCACTCTATTCTGTTTGTCTGTTCATCATTCTTTGCCTCACTCCTCTTCCCAGTCTTGTTTTCTGGCTTAAGCAGTCAACACCCTACATACATTCTGGCAAGACCTGTTTGGTGAGGGAGTATCAATGTATAATTTATGATCAAGTCAGGTCGAGATTTTGGCGAACACGAACAAGAGGGAAAAATGCGAATTCATAGAGCAAGTCATCTCATCGGACACTCATCTTGTGTTTTTGGTTTTTTTTTGTGATAAATAGGTAGCGCTATCTAATGACGCTAGATGGAGCTAACCAGCACAAACTCAGGAAGCGTGAAACATGAGCTTTGAATAACCAACTCAATGGAGTATCCCTGCAATAAACTTCACCCTTGTTAAAGGGGAACTCCAGCAGTTTTACATATAAAGGTCAAGTTAGCCATCATGTGAAAAAAGTTGTTGGCTACATGTTGTGTGAGTTTACTAAAGTGGGTGGATGTGACCTCGGTTGAAGTCACTGGGGATTATTTTTTTCGGCTTGGGTTTTAGAGACTATTGAATTATCTGACTAACCCTTGTATTAGCTGAGTTAATGGGCATTTAATATGTTCACAGGCTTTAATGCAAAAATGTTATTGGTTTTTGTGGCTATTGTGGATAAAGTTGCATACATGTGTATCCAGTGTTCATCGTATGTTTCTTTGTGGTGACTGTGCATAGGTTTTATTTGAAATTTCAGCAGTAGTACTACAGTAACTTCAGTCTGTCTAGTAAACAGCACCTTTCAGCTCTTTAATAGACTGAACGAATGAAAAGATCCTGAAGCTCTCCACTTTAAGCAAATACACTTGTGTGTTTCTAAGTCACTTTCTACTCATGAGGCAGAGTTTGTGTCATTAGGTTTAGGGACAATTTAATTGCCATGTGCTGTACTATAGATACCAAAGAAATACATGTTTGCATTTCTTTCTTATCATTGTTAACAGCAACGTCACAGCAATGATGCCAACTCTCACGCATTCGCCATGAGATCTCTCTCTCATTTGGCAGCGCTGTGTCACAGTCACAGGTGGATTTATTTTCATGGATCTCTCTCTCTCTCGCTCTTTCTCTCTCTCTCTCTCCAGGTAATAATACATGTTTCTATGGAAAGTGCTACTACTGTCGAGAAAGTGAGCCAGCCTGTGCAGAGGGAGAGATCATGGAGGGATCCTTAAGCCTTTGGCTGCCAGATGTCTGGCCGCTCCAGAAACACAGACACCCGTGGGGGCGCACGTACAGAGAGGGGAAGCTGGCGAGGTGAATTTTGGGTTTGTCTACAAATGATTACGGTTGTTTTCAGTCATTAACTGATAAAAAATAGTCACATTGCACATGCAGTGAATAGATATTTTCAATAATGCCATCGTTGTGGTCGACATTGATCAGTATGTAATCATGTAATGTGTGTTTTTAAATATCTAGGTGGGAATATGATGAGAGTTACTGCGAGGCAGTGAAAAAAATGCCCCCGTATGACGCAGGGCCACGGCTGCTGGACGTCATAGACACAGCCATATTTGATTATCTCATCGGGAATGCCGACCGGCATCACTACGAGAGTTTCCAGGACGACGGAGGCGCCAGCATGCTCATCCTGCTCGACAACGCAAAGAGGTGAGCAAATATGTTAAAGGTTTCAGAATCACACCTTTTTTTTGGCCGTCTTCATTCTGTTTTTATTATTAGGCCCCAAGCACCAATGGTGCAGGGCTACAACAGCCTTGCACCACGAGGCGCGAAAGCCCTATTGTTTTTCGAAGGATTAGTATTATTATTTTTCCTTTTCTTACTTTTCAATGAGCCTTTTTTCAGGTGGTTCCCTTGGGCGACGGCACATGACATTTGATACACACATTGATCAGATTTTGCTGATTGTGGATTTTTGTTATATGTTGTAATATGTTGAAATGGCGATATTATGAATTTTAATATTACATAGACAGGAATTGTGCATTGAATGATTTGTATAGAGAGAGAGAGAATGATAGGTAGAAAGAGCGTTATGAATGAACGGAACAATATTGTTATTTCAAAATCGCGTGGGGGGCTGGAATTTGTGGTGCTTGGAGTTAATTTTGTGGTGCTGTCCCACACATTGGTCTATGAGTGGGAGACCCTGGGTATAGCATCACGTAATGATATGATGAATGTAAAACTCACCAGATGAGCAGGAACTGTGCTAGAAATTCACAATCCTGTGTCTTAAACTTTTCAAAATGTTGGCAATTAAGATTGTAATGATATCCACTTGCCAAAACTGGTATGTCACCACCATTAGACAATAGGGGGGAAGTTTTTGTCACTTCTGTTTGATTTGTTTTCCAAGTTTGTTCATGTATGTGAACTCAACAGTGTCATTTCATTAACATACTCTGTGTCACTGTATTCTTGGTTGGCGAAATGTAATGGGTGCCGGAAGCTGAGGGGCTTGAGCCTGATCATCGCCGCATGTAGCTGTATTTATTATTATTATCATATGATAGTGTTATCTGTATAATCTATAGACTCTGCATTCTGCAGTGCATTTTAAGATTTATCTAATGGATAAGACTGTGCACCATTAATCAACACAACTGAGACAAATGACTGCGGGCTGTGTCATGACCTCTGATCGTTATGTGTTTGTGTTTGTGGAGTGACATTACTTGGACGACCACTCCTCAACAGAGCAGCCAAAGAATTTGAACTCCCCTGATGATAAACCCTTAAGTGTATTGAAATGTTGTTGTGTTTGTCCCAGACTTCACCTTAGCAGATGGCTTTTTCTGAAAAGGTAGCTCACAGCATGAAACATTAGAGAGTTTTCCTGCATTGACAACATATGTAGCCGAGTGCATTGTGTTACACACACACACGCACAATGTGCCTACTCCAGTTTGCCTGCTGCTCCGAACTGTGGTGCAGACAGGCCAGCTTCAGTTCCTTCACTTACATTTTTAAATCTCATTTTTATTTTTTTGTTGTGTGTGTGTGTGTGTGTGTGTGTGTAGCTTTGGGAATGCAGCTTTGGATGAAAGAAGCATCCTGGCCCCACTCTACCAGTGCTGCATGTGAGTAATGCGAAAACCACTACATCGTCACTCTGTTCTAATTCTGTCTTTTTGTTTTTTTAACATTACATTTCTTGTGTTTGGGCTGTGTATCAGGGTGCGTGTGTCCACGTGGAATAGGTTGAACCTCCTCAAGGGTGGAGCGCTGAGCTCAGCTATGCGGCAGGCCCTGGCATTTGACCCTATCCACCCGGTCCTGGCTGAACTGCACCTTGCAGCACTGGACAGACGTCTGACTGGAGTCATAGCAACTGTGAAGCAGTGCATGGAGGCGCAGGGTCCCGACAACACTCTAATTGAGGACCGAATTAACCTCCCTCATCCCTAGACGCAGCAGAGAGGAGAAAATGGCAAAAGCAGGAACAGACAGGACTTAAGTACTTGAGCCTGGAGAGGAGGTTGAGGGACATGGAAGTAGGTGACTGAAAAATGAGAGCAGCCCAGGTGCAAAGTAGTGAATGTAAATGGGTCGACAGGGCCAAACAGAGACTTTTCTTCCGCCTTTGTCCCTTCCTGTTTGTCACTATGGCACAACTGGAGTCACCCAGAGTGTTGGGACTGTTGTCACTTTCAGTTATAAAGTCTTTCTCTCAGGACTGAACACCAGAGGAAAATATCTGCCTGGTACCTGCCAGGTACCAGATCCTCCCACTCCAGTGTTTGCATAGGAGTCCGTTGAGAAGAAAGGCTTGAGCTCAGAGAGATACTGACACTCAAGAGGAGGAAAGTGAAAATGAGCCAGTGACATTGTGATGAAAGAAAAATATCAGCCATGTTTTAGGCTTTTTAGAGCCTATAGTCCACAAAACTGAAAACAACTGCAAACTCTTTTTTTTTCTTTGAACTGAAATTTTAAGAGAATCAGCTCAGTTGTACTCCATCTGTGTACATATTTAACTAAATAGAGACATAGAAATACAGGACAAGAGACTATACCTTTGTGGATAAGAATATTAATTAAGCTTAAAAGTGTGTGAGTGTGTGTGAGCGTGTGTGAGTGAGCGCAAGAGAGAGGGAGAGAGTGAGAAAGTAAGAGCCATAATTTTCCATAGATAAGAAAGCTACTGACATCACAGACTTGAAGTGTAGGGACACAGGGGTTGGGTGTGTGGGTTCATCTTGAGCATTAAACTATGATTTCATTGTGATTTTCACTCAGTCTTTTTCTTTTCCATGCCTTTGCCATTTAAAAGTACAGTTTCTTCTGAGGTATCGGTATCATCACTTTGTTCATTTTGGACTTTCACTTTACTGTTAATTTTAATTGCTCAGAGATTTTTATCATAGTCTGATTTGATTCTAGTCATATCTGTAGCCCATTTGTTATCATCAGCATTTAGTTTCTAATAACTGGTTTTAGTTTCTGTCCTTCTTTGCCTCGCTTTCTGTAAAAGCCTGAAATCACCTCTCGTCCTGAATGCAGTTCTCGTTTGGCAGCATTAAATGTTTTTGCTCACACAGTAGTCAGAGGGATAAGTGGTAGTGTCCATACTGGAGGGATTTTACTCTTTACCCTTATCAAAGTTTCTCTCAAAAACATCTCAAATCTGCCTGCAAGAGCAGTTTTCACATCAAAACAAAATTAAATTTATGGGGTTTTTAGAGTCAGACCATGATACTTCAGGTGAAGAGGTGCTTTTATTTGTGGTTTTATACAGTTGTAAGTCTGCTGTCACAACTTTTAGTATGTGTACGATCCGTGCATCTGATCCGTGACCTCAACTTTTCACCTTAAGCAAAATTTAAAACCACACTTTTTGCCTGATCACCTCTTTCACTTCCCATACACCAAATCAGATTGCACGGGGTCTGTAAAAGGATGTGTGTGGGCATCTGATGATTAACCCAATAGTAACTCAGAGTTTCCTCATCCTGCTGCTGCGGATGTTCCAATGCTGTCTCCCACCCCCATATAGTAGCTTAACATTTTTGACCTGTGAATAGATCTAAGTGTCGTTACATTGTTGCTGGTGTTGGATTCCCCCATTCGACCACATGCAGCTGTTCGATCGCCTTGCTGTCACATCCAGCCTTCTGTGTTTACGTGTGCAACACCTCAGATGATATAGGACAGCTGTTTCGTTTGTGCTAAGCAGGTGTTTTCATTGAGCCACGTACCAAAACACTGAAACTCTGTCAAAACCCTCTTTTTTTCAGCATGTTGGGGCATGTCAGGCCACATCAGAGTAAATACAAAAGTTGCTTCTGCAAAGGATCAGCTTTTGAGTTTTTTTGCATTGTGCGGGGGAAGAAGCTCAGGGACAATTATTGTCACGTTCATCTCTGTAGCTACCATTGTACAACGTTTCTTGTATTCAAGTGGACAGATGCTGACCAAAAGTACTATTAATGTAATATTACAGATGCTAGATATCCCTTCATAGTCATTTATTAATATAATAGATACCTTAAGGATAGACAGTGAACCAACATGCGTGATCAAGCCCCTTGCCGATTCATCACTGAATATGGCTTTGCAGACTTCCCAGTCACTATTACAGGAATATAAAACAAATGTGTAGGAAGACTGTGAAGATGCAGCAATCAAGTGTGACTAAAAGAGCGTTGACTCACTCATGTACCACAGTAACAAACACATCCTGCACTATTGCACTCTCCTGTTAACTCTTTTGTTAACCGGGGGTGGAGGGGACCCTCAGAGAAAACACAAGGTTGGATGAGAAAAATGTTGTCACTCTCATGATTCTCATGCAAAGTACCTACAAACAGCAAAGTGAGAATACACAAAATACATAAATACACCAAAGTCTGTTCACCAGGCCCAACTTTGACTCATTTAATCTTTAATCTTAAGTCCATGTGTAAAAACGACAGTGTGCATTTTTGCACAGGATCTTGTGGTAGAAGTGTGTGTGTGTGTGTGTGTGTGTGTGTGTGTGTGTGTGTATATATATATGTGTGTGTGTTTGTGTGTGTGTGTGTATGTATATATGTATGTGTGTGTGTGTGTGTGTGTGTGTAGGTATGTATGTATGTATGCATGTATGTATGTATATATACGTGTGTGTGTGTGTGTAAGTATGTATGTATGTGTGTATACGTGTGTGTGTGTATGTATATATACGTGTGTGCGTGCGTGTGCGTGTGCGTGTGTATGTAGGTATATATACGCGCGCGCGCGCGCGTGTGTGTGTGTGTGTGTGTGTAAAAGTCAGCTCTGTGAAGCTGATGTTCTCAGTGTTCATGTCAGACAGCTACTGAAACCAGCTGCAGGTGTATACACTCGCATATTTCATACAGTTTCTCAAGTATTCATCTTGTTATGAAGGAATATTTGAAAAAAGAAAGAAAGATGACACTAGATGATGTGGGTGGTTTCGCTGCTCTCTCCCCTACACACACACACACACACGCACAAAGACACACACACACAGACACACGCGTGCGCGCGGTGTAAAGTGGTAAATCTTTCCAGTCACTCCCCTCCTTTCATCTTGCCCACTCGTGTTAAAAGCGCCGCGGAGTCCCGCAGGGCGCACACAGCAGCACACAGCACCGATGGACCAGAGGAGGATGGAGGATGTCGAGGGAGGCCGCGTGCTCCACCGGGAGCGGCGCGCCCGGAAGCTGGCGGTGGTCGTCGCGGTGCAGAACGCTCTTGTGGCCGCGTGCCTCGTCGTCACTCTCTACGTGTATTGGTACGTTTGGGATCAGGAGAACTGGGTGAGTATGAATGGAGCATCCACATCCACAGAGGATTGTGATCTGTTATGGATATAAATCCTGTATATATGATCATTATGTAATGATGTCCCATACATTACTGCAGCTTCTGTACGTGAAGCTGAGGGTTTAAACACACACACATGTGACACTGATCACACAAGTGGCACAGGTTCAGTGGGGAGGTTGACTGTTTCCACCATCATCTCCACTCATCCACATAGCAGCTAAGACCTGTTGTTTCCATTACACTGACAAAATAATAGTCATGGATGATCATCATCATCTCACTTGGCATCAGTACACACTAAGTCGTCACATATTTGCATTCTGTGTGTCAAACTTTGTTATGTTGCTCTTTAATGCACAATATGGACTTTCCCTCAGTGTAATTGAATTCATGTGATGACAGCTGTGATAAGAGATTATATGAACCAGTTTCCTGCCTTTTATTAAGACCGTTTTTGGACTTTACATTGAGACAGAGACAGTAAATTAACGAACTGAAATGAAATTAAAGGGGCTTCCTGACACGGTAGAGTAAGTTCACATTCAAACAGAGACTGATACAGATACTGACTAGATGAGATATTGATCCTTTCACCAGGCTCACATGAAAGTGACTGGCTTGGCTGTGGTTTTCAGTGAAACAGGTCTCCACATGTCTTTTGACCTATTTGCACAGTTACTGTACACTGATGGCTTCAGTGACTAACATTTATTTTCATGACAAACATTTGAGCTGCTGCGTTGATTGCTGCAGTGCTACTCTCACTACGGTTATTAATCACCCCGCTGTGAGACTTTCCCTGGTTTCTAGTCAGCCTGCTTATATTCGCACCGTGTAATTTAAACAGCGTCGCTAAATAAACACGCTTTCAGCCTCCCAGAGCGAAACACCAGGGGACCTCAGGGCTGTATGACCTTTCAAAAGACAATGTCAGAGAGGAAAAGGACATAAGATATGCAAAGGTGAAAGGTCAATCAACAAAGCAACAGCATCTCGAACTAACTTTTGACTTATTTAATTTTTTCCAACAGGCTTCTGCGAAAAATGTCCACATCCAGTTTGCTGCCATTTCAGGTGAGTAACAAAAACTCTCACTTTTTTTTTTCCCCAACTTGATCATGTGACACTTTCAGTAAAGATACCGTAATGATACCCATTTTTTTTTCTTCTTCTTTCCACCACGCAGGCCTATCAGGCAGCAAAACTCTGCAGTTCACTGACATTTACAGCATGGACACGATGAGCCTGGCTGACGAGGAGAAGCAGAAGATCTCCATTAACTGCACAGGACCCTATGTTCTGTACATAGACCTGTGTTACAAGAGCCTGAGTGCGGAGGTGAATCGCACTGGGATCCTGCAGCTGAAGGTGGAGGGCAGGGAGATTCCCGTCAGCTCTTTCACCCTGCATGCTTCAAGCGAGGTCTGCAGGGGGCTCTGCAGCATCGTTTATCTCCGGGCAAAGGAGCGGGCGAGTCTGCACCTTCATGCCAAGCAGGACTTCAAGATCAGAGACGTCACTGTGGGCCTGAGCTATTTGCTGGGGACAGCGCAACAGTGTTTCTATTGAAGAGAGGCCGATAAACGGTCCACAAGTAAATGAAGACATGGTATGGACTTTAGCTCCGGTGTTTCACCTGCTGCTGAGTGAACAGTGACTTGTGTTGACCTTGGGAGCTGTGCCTCATCCAGTCTGAGTCAGCAGCAACGACTCCTACATGGGCCTGTGGGAACAAATGTGATTTGGTTCCATGGTTGTGATTTCAACAAATTCCAATTCCAATGCCTTTCTTTCATCATATCCGATTTGGATGGTTTCCTTAAAAGCGCACGTACACCTTGTGTAGGCGTTTTCTTGGCAAGTCATCTACACTGAGGTTCTTTTTCGATTTAGTACTATATTTCTAGATAGATAATATACTTTGTCCTTGGTACTTTATCTCACTTTAACCATGCCAAGCCTGAGCCCATGTGCTGTGTAGCTTCATTTGACCTACCAATTTATTGGTGTTAACCAAAAACAACGACTTTTCTTTATTTCCATTGCGACATGTCCCCGACATGACGCCATGTGCCTGAAATGGTGTTTCCAGGAAACCAAATACATGTAACGATCAGTAACGATGCTGCAGTCACACTGCCACATGCGCAAATCAGGGCCAAATCAGCTACTTTCCATTTGTTTTTCATATGTTCTTTTCATATGTTCTTTTCACATAATTTATTTGTTAAGCTATGAGACAGTGACATATTATAAGAATGGAATTATGTTTTGTTTCTGACATGACATGAAGATTGGATTATTCCCCCTGTCAAATCATAATATCGGCAGGTTTACCATCCAGTTTGATCTCGCAAACAATGTCATGTTCATTGTTGCTATTATTTGCACTGAATTCGTCTATGCATATATATCGTATACGGAATGTACACAGTAAACACGGTGAATGGAAGGATCTTTGAATTAGACCTATTCAAATAGCCAAAGCAAAATTAAACATACTGGAGGCATGATTGTGAAATCATGCCTCCAGTATGATTTGGCAAGGATCATGCATGAGGATGAAACTTGCATGGAAAAAACCCAGGCAAGTATCTCCTCTTTGTTTTTACCAGGATGTCTCTCCCACTCCTTTCTGCCACTCTCTCTTTGCCCAGGAGTCAGCAGTTTCATCATCGCTTCCTGCTATCGTAAACATTATTGAACCAGAAGTGAAAGTTAACTGCATGGCGTGGCAATGCAAGCAAATGGTCATTCATTATTATCGTTGTTGTTGTTGTTATTATTATTATTATTATTATTGTTATTATTATTATTATTATATAGTTTTTGTTTTTTTTATTTGTTTCTTGCTGTTTTTGTTCTTGTCGTTTTTTGGTGTTTTGTTTTTTGCATGACCTGGGTTTGCATCCGTGCCTCAGGTGGGAATCTGCAGCTTGGCTCATCTCGCCCCACTTGTGTCACAGGTTCTTTAAAAAAAGATATTTCCCGTTGCAGTTAATGATGCGGTGCCTGAACCGGTTTTGTTCAACATTTGGAAATTTCCTGAAACTTTGTAGTTGTAGTTTGGTATCAAGAACGAGATCAATCTTGAACTTGAACTTGAAAAATATGACGACATCCACTGGTTTATTTTTGGCCCCAAGTGTGACTGTCTCGGTCTCGGTGCGAGTGGGTGTGCGCTGGGATTTTCTCATTGTTTAACGTTTCACTTGTTATCTGCACAGGTGTGTACAGGATTGTGCCATGTGCTGCACTGATCAGTACAGCACATGCAGTGTGTGTGTTTTTTGTTGTTGTTTGTTTGTTTTTTTGACTGTGCATAAGAAACATGGCTATGGCTTTTGGTTACAGGTGCAAAGAGGAGATGTCTCACGTCTCAAGTCTGATTCATTTCGCTGTGGGACGTCGTTGTCAAAATAAACTGCTCATAGCTGAAGATGTCAGGTGTTTCTATGATCTTGTATAATGTGGTGCATACTTCACCTGTAATTCCACAAAGGTCTCAAACTTACAGCCCTCTCCATTCAACACCATGTACGCTCTCTATGGAAGTTAGGTCAAAGGTCATTTGTAAGATACACATTGGAGCGATTATACATTACATGCATTATGTACAAAGGTCTGAGGCCAAGCCTTCTCCAGCTGGAACGTGAATCATTACTTCATCTCAAGGCCAGCAGGCTGGATCCGAATTTACGTTTTCATCCGCATCAGCATCTGAGTCTGCAGTGTGTTTGCTAAAATGACTTAACATACTCAACACACGCCGTCCCTTTCTTTTTTTTTATTAGAAATATGACCAAATATCATTGCTAAAATATTCTATTTTTAATATTTTCACAGTTAAATTTTTGTCGTGAAATCTTTTTTTGTACTCGCACGCGCCCTGCTGCACTGCAGGAGTTGCAGTACTGGAACTGCAGGTTGCTAGAGCCACTTTTATGAGACTGGATTTAATGACCAATCATTGGTATTGAAGCACTGATCTCTGAACCTTTATGGTGATACCGCTGAGCCACTGAACCTTGACCTCTGTATAATCATCATATACAGTCAAGTGCTTTTAAGCTCCTGTCAGTCGGTACATCGGCTCTTTGGTGCATAGTGTGATTAATGTGATGTGATGTGTTGTGGTGTAATGTACATGGTGTTAATGCACGCATCATTTGTTTGCCGGCTGATATTAAATAAAAGATTAGCAGGAACATATAAGACTGAAGAGGAAGGTACCTGTTCATTTCAGTCTAACCCTAACCCTAGGCACGTTTCCAGGAACATCGTCGTAACAGTAGTAACATGCATACCGAAGTACTTCCATGAATATGTTCAATTTTAAAACAAAAACTTACTTAAAGGGTTTTTTTTTTTTTGATGACCTTCAGATCTTCAGCTTTAATGGAAATGTGCAATTAATCTGTGGGAAAGTAGAGAGAAAAGTTCTTACTCTGAAAACAGTGAAACTGAAGAAAAGAACACACACACATATAGATCAGATAAGAAAATGACAAACCAGACTGTGTAAACAACCAGGTGTGAGTGTGTGTGGGTGTTAACCTTTCAATAGAAACAAGGCCCGGACTTGCATCACATTGGTAGTGATGCAAGTCCTGTGTCAAAATATTTTGTGTCGGAATGACAGGCAGACAGAGGCAGAGTATACTTTATTCTTATATTACATATCCTCATGCCGGTGTGATAAGGAGTGGTTGTGTGTTCATGACTTCAGCCCCACTATACAGTCCTAGACTTTGCAGATGTGCTGATCTAATGTCTCAGAGCAGATGTTTTGGCTGACAGGTGCATGAAAGCACCTCATTTGAGCTCAATTTTTAAATCATTCGAACAACTCAGGAATTTAATTTGCCAAATAGTGATTTCATAAATATGAAATATTTGCAACTGAGACACTACCTCGAGAATCATAGCGAATGCTCATGTCATTTACAGTGGGAGGGTCGAAAAAGGCAAAGTCAATATGAATCCAATGACAATAATATGGATGTTAAAGAAACAAATGGAATCATACAGATGATGACTGGGATGATGACTCAATTGAGAGTCCTGCTCTTAAGAGCAAAGAAAAGGATCACAGTTAACGCCACACCCCCCTAACATAACGCAATGGACAGACAGAGTTAAAAAGGTTTTTATTGTACATATATATAAAATTATATATATTTTATTTACATATGTTGCTTTTTGGTTGTTTGTGTTTTTTTCTTTCATTAACACCTGTTAGGTTTTTCAAATACACTTATCTGTGCTGGAGAGAAGTCAGAAGACCCAAAGTTTTTCAACACCCACAAGTACAACTATGTTCTGGTTCCGGTCAGGCACGACATCAATGATGTCAGTCAACCTGCTGCAGGGCATCTGTTGTTTATGATTAATTCCCTTCTTTCTGTTTATCTGCAAAGGAGGCGGAGTTAACTGGGATTCTCACATTCTTTGTTTCTGTGTGGGATGATGTGGGAATATATGAGAGAGCAAAGAGCTGATCTCCACTACAGGTATCACAGTCTACATGATGGAGAGCCACCAGACAGGACAGGAGGAGAAACTGGTGGAGGCTAAGCTGGACATGGATTGTTTGGATGCTGTTCATCTGCCCAGAGCTCCACCAGCCAGTTGCCATTCCTGCTTCACGATGGTTGCTGTGGCAACAGCGATAGGCCTGCTCACTGGCACCCTGGTGGGGGGCCTTTACGTGTTTTTTAACATGGTAAGCAACATAATATGACTGACAAAAATATAATCTATATGTATCTCCATTAATCCTTGCAATTTATTGCATGCGTCTCCACAGCAATTTCCACCAACGAGCGATGAAGCAAAATGCAACGTCAGCGTAATCTGCACCCTGGAAAGTAAGCATCACTTCTATTTGAATTATTTCCAAGACTGATGTGCAGATGTTCATGTGTTGGTGTGCTAACAGACACGCATCCTTTGTGTATCCGTAGAGAGGGGTGAACACGGAGCCTATGACATTTTCACTGTGGCTAAACCTGCAACCTACTTAATCTACGGCTGGGTGAAGTTAGCAGACAACGCCACGGCGGAAGTTACTCTCAGGCAAACCTGGAAAGGAGGCTCCAGAGACATTGAGAAGAAGACGGGACAATCCACAGTGTTCTTTTTTGCGGAGGCCTTGATGGTGGATAACGTCAGCATTAGCATTCATTTCAAGGCTGCTTTCACAGACAGCTTGTTCCACATCTATGAACTCAGATCCCACTGACTCGTATGCACCGCGCATATGTAAAACGCTGTTAATGCACATGTGCATGAAGCTGTTGCTGTTAACTGTAGCTGTTGCAAAACCTGTTGCTCCGGAGTTTATGGAATTTTGATTGATCTTTTTTTTAATCATATATTTAGACATTGCATGCAGCACTTTCAGGAAGAATAAACTGGTTTCATGGCTCTGTTATGTTTTTGCTTTCAAGAGAGTGGTTGTGTTCCTTTTTTCCTATGTAAGCAACAACCCAAAGCTCCAGGACCATGCGTTAACTCAGCGTTCACCCAGCTTTACTGAAAACAGATAAAGGTAGCTGATTATTTGTTAGGAATTATATATTTTGACCAAAGACCAAAGGAATGTCGTAACTTAAAAAACTTTTTTTTTTCTGTGGCACATAGCCGCAAAAAAAAATCCTGTTCTTGTGCACTGTTCTCTTCAAATAAAACTTTTAATTCTGAAATTCTCCTTTTTGCTGAGTGTGAGTTTACTGTCAGGTGAATGGAAAGACAAAGTATACACGGTGCCATTGATTGTCATCATGGTCGACATGTTTTGTGGCCATGCTTTATGCTTGTACCTTGTTTGTGTTCCCGGTGCAGTTAAATAAACCTAACACACAGTCAGCCTTTTTGATTCATGATGTTTGTTCACTACGCCCCTGATAACTTTTTTCTACTTTCCACTTCTATTGATTGACTTGCACTACTCTTGATTTAACGTACGGATACAATACAAACTATTCGTGCAATTATTTGTACACCAGTCACAAGCTCTGTGAGATTTATCATTGTTTTATATACAGCAAATGCATTGTTTTTGTTTACATTTATAAAGCACTAATGCAAATATAGGTTATTCCTCCCTATTATATACTGATATTTGGAATCTATGCATATATTAATGCATTTGCTTTTATTTATGAAGAATTTATTAAGAATTGTTAAAAAAACCCCAAAACTATATAGAAAATAATCATCAAAATAATCGTCATTCCACATTGTGCTCTTTAAAGACGTGCAAGTTTAGATATCACAAATAATAATAATTCAGTTGAAAAGCCACTACAGTAGTGTACTACAGTCGTGTCGAAACACGACACGACACGTTATTGTTTTACACCCACATGCTTGATAAACTTCCTCCAAGCCGCTTTCGCAGACTGCAAATCTTGTTCTGGACAAAGTGAAAGTGTGGTGCAGCTGTAGTGTCGTCACCCTGGTTAAGCAATGTTTGCACCACATGCAGTTCTGCTGCTTCAGGATTGACCGAAACCAATCATAACATCAAAGTTATTTTCTATTTTTGTGAGACATTGAGGAAACAGGTACAGACATGTAAGCCAGTAACAGAAAAATATTTACCCAGGAAAATGATTACTGGGCTCTATTCTCATTTAATTGTTTTATTCTTCACATGGTACCAGAACCTTCTTGATTAATATTTATCTAGTGTGAGAACTGCAGCTGCAACAAGACTGCTTTCAGACACACACACACACACACACACACACACACATATATAACTTATATTTAATTAATAAATACTACCTGATTTCATAGCATAAAAAGCATAATGGACCTTGACTGCATTTACCCCCATTATTGGCCTCACCTGTGCTAAATCACAATTGAGGATCACCTGTGCTAAATTGACAGTGCCCGTGTGCCAGGAATTAGCCAATAAATGATGACGTCAGCGTTGTAAAACGCCACATGTTATTCCCTGTTCCTTTGTCACAAAGTGGCTGTCTGAGGACGTCGGATGTGCTACTGTTAGCAAACACATGGTTATAAAACCATCTCCAAAGACCTACTATCCCTTTGTCAACCAGTGTGCAAGGTGGCATCGCTGCCAAAAGGTGTGTTACCAGATATAAAGGAGTGGTGCCTGAAATTACAACATGTAAGTGGATAAACAATGTTCTTTCTTATAGTGCTTTGGACATCCAATTTAAAAAATCCCGATACCATAAATTTGGTCCATTTCCATGTATTTCTATTATATTATACAGGTTATGCAAATATGCCAATAATGGTGAGCAGGCCTGTATGTAGTTAGAATTACAGTGTTCTACATAGACCAGGGTTTAAAGGGGTTTTGTGATTTAGATGGACTTAGATGCTACCTGAGATGTTTGTTCTCTGTTCTCTGTTCTGCTGGTTGCACTCGGTGATAACCACCTCTCATGAAGGTCAATCAAAACACAATCTCATTCATTCAGTATATGAAGACGTAGGAGTTCTTTTTTTTTCCTTTTCTTGTGTATTTGGAAACGTCTTTGGTGCGCTGCCTTGCGTCAAAAGAACCATTTATATTTCCACTGATACCACAGTCCATCAGGCTGCCCCTCGGTTACACACATCCTCCCACCCTGGGTTTATGTGTGTGTGTGTGTGTGCGTGTGTGCCCCTGCGTGTGTTGTGTTGAGTTGTGTCTGTCTCGCCCACAGTTTCTCCACCATCATCCATTCGCTTTACTTTTGAAGGTCTGTTCCACTGTAGCACATAAACATCCCCTCAGTGACTGTAGACACCACACAGGTCACCTGACTTCCTGTTGAGGGCAGGTAAACTAACTGTCCAAGAACACGCCTCACCGACATACACACAGGCTCAGGCTGTTACAGGCGACCAAACGGCCAATGACGCAGCTGCATTACCGCCATAAAGTCATAAAAAAAAAATAAAAAAAATATTGCTCTCAGGTCTGTCCTCTGTCCTACAGCTGGAATAAAACATGTTAATGATTTATTTAACATTACCCAGCAGTTTCAAGCGGCAACCGGACTGAAAATACTATAACTCAGAGGACTGAGAATCTTCACAGACAGAGTTACTGTTATTATAAACTATTTCATATTTGCTAGCCCACTCTTTATTGTGTATTGTTGTCCAGTCTATGGACAACAATACACACACAGCCGTTATTGTAGCAAAACAATATTTCAGTGGGTTTGAGCGCACTCAATTTCAACTGCTTGTGTAGATGTTGTGTGTGTGTGACACGACATTTATACTTTGACTTGAGAAACAGTGATGTGATATTACACTTCCTCATTAGGGGACACGCATGGATCATCATTAGTTCATTAATTCACTAATTGTTTAATCCTTGGTTGTTTTAATAGGCTGATTTCACAGCAGCAATAGTACTAATGTGACTAATAAGATTTATATTCCTCCTGGCAACACACACACACACACACACACACACACACACACACACACACACGTAATGATAATAATTTGTAAAAATCATCTCATGGTGACAGAGTATGGTGACAGCTGCAGTCGGTTCTGTGCCAGGTGCAGGGTGTGTACTGTACATTATGATAACAACAGTTAATGTCATCTAATGTCTGTGCAGTGTTGTAAAGTTCGTCTGAGCATCGTGTGCTTGCTGTGCAGTGCGACTGAATAAACCATAGTGCAATGCAACGGCCTGTGTAATCTGCAAACGACATTTCTGGTAAATTCATACTTTCCATTTCCTTCACGCAGGGAGAAGACTGGCACATTTCTTGGACCATACACCCACAGGGTTTTGGTGCTGTGTTCCCAAAACTGTGTGTATGGCGGCTGTGGGGAGTGGAGAGCAGTGTGGAACAACTCGCTGCTGTTGGATGAGTCATTTTGAACCTATATATGCATCAGAGAGGACAGTATCAAAGGGACAGTAGAGAAGGGCGAGAGAGAAAGAGAGAGAGTGAGAATGAGAGAGAGAGAGCGAGAGAGAGACCCAGATAAACACTGTACCTTTTCTTTGGAAAAACATGAAGGGCTGCGCGTGCATGTGGCGATGGTGAGATAAAAGACGATGCAAACGTACAGGCAGAGAAGAAAATTGAGAGAACAAGACAGGAAGAGGAGAGAAAATAGCTGCGGATGAGTGAGAGAGAAACAGACAGTAAGAGACAAACAGAGAGAACGAAAGCACTGTTTCCCAAACTATGGACAGGGGAGTCCCCCCAGGCCCAGATCTGATGGGGGCTTGTCATGATGGGCTCCCACCTCCACACTGGGCTTTATCTTACATCATGAGTGGGCTATTGTCGCAGCAGCTTGTCTTCGTCAGCGTTACCTTCCCTAAACAGACTCACACTGCACTAACATGCCACAGGGGAAAACCCTGCATCACCCCCCGCCCCCCCAGCCCCCCCCTGCTGCTCTCTGCCAGTATCTTTGAACTGAAACAGCTACATTAAGCTTCATAGACATGATATAGGCATTTATGAGCAATTTATAGAGATTTAATATACAGTGTGCAATTCCAGGAACTCTTCTGCTGACTAAAATAATCAATGCTGGTAGACCCCCCTCGGTGTTGTTATTGAGACAGTCAGAAAGAAAGGTGCAGTCCCTGCAACAACTGGATGCAGGCCTGTGCCTTTTCTTTGGGAGAAGGTCACTCTCAGTTTCAGGTTTGGTTGTTATGATAATAAGTGAAGTAGAGATTAATGGGATCTGATTAGATAACATTGGATATTAATACAGTATTGGTTCATGACTTTATTCACTTCAGTTCATCCACACCGCTGCCCCTTTTCACCCTGTTCCAGTGTCAGTGTTGGGAGGTGAAAGGTCAACTATGGGGAAAAAAAAGGAACATAAAAATATTTTTAAACAATATAACATGTCAGGCCTTAATAACTTATTCCCACATACTGATCACTGTTTTTTTTTACCCATTCCGCTGCTTTGTCAACATGACAGTGCAGAAAGCTTAAAACAGTCAGTCTTACTGGCCAAAGCTTATGACTCGACAAAAAATATGAATCTCCTGGGCAAAGCTTAGTAGTATTTTTTTTTCTTCCAGGGCTTGACTGCATTAATAAATAGCATTATTCTCTGTGTGCCACTTTTCCGTCTTTCTGGGTCATGAACACTCTTGGGTCTGGAACAAAATGTTTTTTTTTTCTTTTTAAAATATCTGCAGCTCTTTCCATTAATAATAGCCATGAATGGAACACTGTGGAAATATTTATTCAAAACGCCTTTTGTAAGACTTAATGTTGACCACATAGGAATATTGTATTCATATGTACTTAAACTACATATTTATACCTACTGATTCACATGGTGAGAAAGAGCCTGCTGACAGACCAATAATAATTAATGATTTCATTAGCATAAATTACATTTTTGTGCCCTCTGGTGGCGTTAAGAAATGTGACAGGGAGCTCGCCTCAGGTTGAAGTTTATTTCATTTACCACGGAAACATTTTTTGATACTAATGTGGCAACAGAGTTTTTAAGAACAGCTTTAAACTTGTGTATTTGTTCCTCTGTGCACAGCAGGAGTAGTGAAGTACGACAATCAGCACTGCTGTTTGTGACTGACACTTTGCTGCTCTGTTTCACTGTGACCTCATTGTAATTTATTTTTTTTTAAGGAGAATCAACAAAATAAAACCTCAGAAGGAAGGAAGAGTGTGTACTAGCGATGCCTGAGTGTGACCAGACCCACTTTTCTCTGTATATGAGCGCCATCTGTTGTCAAGCCACAGAGCCTGCAGGGTCAAGTCCGTGTAGGAACAATTTCAGTCAGTACTGAAAACACACAGAAGGGGGAGCTAGAGGGCCGTTAGGAGATAAATCTGATTATAGAAAAGAAGAAGTCTGGCATCGCGTGAGTGTTGCAGAGGTAACTGCAACCATAGACTGCAACCACCCCGCTCCTGATCCTCAGGTAAAAGCTGTTTGTCCCACTGTGTGCGCAGCAAGGAGCGCGCGCCCACATCAAACCTTGCTGCTGTGTATTCATTCATGATCGCTTCCGGTGTTTGAGCCCGCTGATTGAATCTTTCTTTATTACTGGGTCAAATGTTTTATGTAGTTATCAGGGGTGAAAGTAGTTTTAAATTCTTGCCGGTACTATTACCAAAAAAAAAAACCCTTCATGAAATCAAACGCACCGATCCCCATAGCAACCGCCGTGTTTCGGAAGTAGAGGCGCATGCGCAGTCACGTACTGCTGAGTGAAATCTCCTGTCGTCAGCTATGGTTCGCTCATAAGCAGTTTCTTTTCCGAAACTGCATCATAATGGATTATTAATGAATTATCTGGTTAAATATCAGTAAAACTATGAGCTGTATGCTGTCAAACATGTAACAGACATGTAGTTTAAAACATTTAATTTAGTTTTTAAAAAATCTAACGTATGAATAATAAATGAGCCTGAGTTTGACATAATTTCATTGGAAACTACTGCTAGATTCCTTTTTATTAACACTTGTGAAAGTTAAAGTGGCGAATGTGCCTGTAGTTTGGTTTTTTTAAGTGATATTTAGCAGTGTGTGCTGTAATAATCGTGTCTTTTGATTTATGGAAGGTTTTTCACCTGTGCCAGTTGTGAATTAAAAGAAGCTAAAGTCCAGCGTCTGTTTTTTTTTTTTAAAGAGAGAGTGAGCTCCTTCCCTTTCAAGTATGGGAAAGCTTGCAGCGATACAACACTTGGCAGTGAGTTTTCTCCATAGAACCACAATAGGTAAGTCTACATGTTTGTTTACATGTTTGCATTAGAGAGTGTATTACATGGAGTAGATGTAATTGTAATTGTGTGTTTTGATTATTGCAGTATTTGGAAGACTACAGGATTTTTAGTTGGTTGAAAGTGGAAATTAAACTGTAACACTGTGCTGCCAACTACACTGTCAAACTGGGTCCAGTAACGTCCTTATTAGTTGCTGCTGTCCACCTCTTGTCAGATTAGATGCAGTTCATTAAACATTTGGCAGATGGCGCTAAAGGTAACCTGAAGGTGACATGAAACGCTCAGATTCAGATTCGAGTTATCGTTAATATGTTGCTATGGAAACCTGCACTCCTGCGTGTGGATGAGATCTTAGCTCTGTGTTGGCCACAGGTTTTTCCCAACAGGAAACAGGATTTCACTTTGTGTATATATATATATATATAACATTGTTACTGTTTTTCTTTCCCAGATATCAAAGATCACAACAGTCAGAACTGCTTTGAATAAAGACCTGACTGCATGCTGGGTAATGACAGTCTGTATGACTGAGTTTTCTTAATTATGTTTTCAGGTCTTGAAAGGTCTTGACCTCTCTCTGTGAAGTGCCGTGAGATAATATGTGTTGTGATTTAGTCCTACGCGAACAAAGTTGACCTCAATTGAATGAATATTGTTAAGATGCAAAAACCAACCACAACTAAAAACAAACTGTAAGAGTAAATCTGCATATACAATAAGCTTTGAAACATTAACACTAATTATTGATATAATAACTATAATTTTATGAAATAATGCTTTCTTTCTTCTTTGGCACATTTGCTTTGTGAATGATAAAGAGACATGAATTGTGATGATTCACCAGCTGAGTTAACGTAACTTGCGATACCATGTCACTGGAAACAATACGGTTACATAAAAAGCTACTGGCACTTGAGCAAATCAGAACTGTCGGACATGAGTCCACTTTTGTTTCCACTGATCAGTAACCACTGAGAGTTTGTGAGTAATTTGTGGTTTCGCTAGAAATGACTTAAAGTATAGTTCAGTTCTCGTCTCTTGCAGTCACAAAACCCACTATAAATGATTTCAGATATGTATTGTGTGGCTAGAAGGAAGCAGAAACTGTGACAAAAATCGGTTTGAATGCATGCGAGACCCTGGTGATATTCACACAGGAAGGAAACGTGTAATTCTTGCTGCTCTTTTGCCCCCCTGTCTTTGCCCGGCCTGTGCATCTTCTGCTAACACCTGCTTTTGCGAAGCACTGACAGAGAACATTGCAATGAGGGTGTTGAATATAACGCACTGCAGAAATGCAAGTGCACGACGCAGTGTTACTTTACATTTCACCAGGACACTTTGTAATTGCTGGGTTTTAAAATGAAAACTCTTTCATCTAACTTTGTTTTGGGCACCTGATCTAGTGGAATATATGGAAATCAAGTTCTGTTCCGGACACAAAGCCTGAGTTGGTGTCGTTATCTTAATACTTTCCAGTGGCCGGGAACAAAACTCTTGTGGGTGTTCATTACATGACAGGCTGCTACGTTTGAACAATGAACATGTTTACGTCTTAGTTGGAAACCCCAAAAGGAAGTTCACTTAAATAATCTCTTTATTGATATCAAAACAATAATCAACAACAGATTTTCTTCTGTTTACGTAACCACACCTTTAGACATCATAAATGTCAGATCCACACCAAAATAAATACATTTTATAAATGCTACAACAAATTCAGCATCTTAGTGTTAACTGACTCGCGACATTTACAAAAGGCACAATATCTGTTGAACACTTTCCGTGAAACTGCTTCAATTAACATCCAATTTACAAACTGGCAATAAAGAGAATGTGCAATATTTTCCCTGGGAATGAACATCATACTATTCATTGCACTTGTTTATACGTCACAGCAATAAGATTCGACTGAGGAATCATTTGGGTAAAGTGATGAGTAAGATTATTTGACAATCAGAGCTGTTACATTCGACACTAAAACAGAAAGCCCGTCGCCGCGCGCTCTTCATAACTTGTAGAGACCAAAGAAGTTGCCGTAATGTGCATGACTGATATAACTGGGGTGTGATACGTTCACAAACACTCTGTCGTATTTCTGCAGCTTCATGACAGAACCGAGGTAACTCTCCGAGGTCCAGGAGTGTCGCGGCTGCTGGGAGCAGAACCCGGCTCTGTGCGCGTCCATCACGGTCAGAGGCGAGGAATGTCCCTGCCTCCTCAGGAACACCGTGTGAATGAAGGAGGATGTGGGGGAACAGTTCTTGATGAGCAGCTCCACTCGTGAGTAGATGTGATAGAGTCCCGTCTCGTTGACCCACAGGGAGCCGTCCTGTGTCCGGTAGACCACTGCACCAGATGTGAACGCCCGCCCGACCTTTGGCTCCCATCTCAGGGTCTCATGAAAGACCCCTTTTTCAATCTGCCCTGCAAGGGAAGAGAAGAGAAGAGACGAGGTGTGAACATCGGAGCGTGAAGCTTAAATACTAAAACTTAGGTCTTCATGAAGATGTTACCTATCACGTGAGCTGCGGTGTTGTCGCTCTTTTTGGTTTGACCTTGCAGCTCAGGACCTGAAACAGCCGTCACATTAGAAAAATCCTCTTTTTCTCCACATGGGCAGGTTATCACATTGTTGGGGATGTTTCATGTGTGGAGCAACACGATTATACTTACTTATACCAATTTGCTTCTGAGGCGTATTGGGCTCTGACAAACGTTCAGCCTTCTATGAAATGAAAGAAACAGAGAGATCTTACTACCACATCACTCAGACACTTGTTTCCCCTCTGCTTTCTTCTACAGGTTTCTGTTGCGACAAGAGGATATCCTGTCTCACTGGTCTGGACTGGTGACCACAGATGGAACAGTTAAGCTCTCGGGTTGCATTTTTAAATGTCAGGGCAGAGGTGCTGTGTATTAAAAAGGTGGCAATAGTAAAATGTGAACTAATTATTAAATTAGTTCACTTTCCATCCAGGTTTTCCATGCTCCTACCACACACCTCTCTCACGTCACACCTTTTAATTACAGCAGACTTGTCACTATTAACATTTACCAAGAAGTAACATTGTACTTATTAATATTTGCATGATGTCTGTCATTGAGCAGCCATTTCTTCAGCCATTTGCAAAAAGCCAACTCTTCATTTCTTGATGTTTCTCCTCCTTACCTCTTTCATCTCTCCCACTTCTGTCTGCAGGCTGTAAATCATATAGGCTTCAAAGCCCAGGGCTGCAAAGACCAGCAGGAACAGCAACAGCACAATCACTGCCAGACAGGGGCTGACTCCCATGAAGCCCGAGCTCTTCCCACGACTCCTCACCCTCTCCTGGGCAGGTGGGAAGGACCAGCAGGGAATGAGATTCGGAGGGTGTGGACTTTCCCCTTGATCCACAAGGAACACCTGAGGGAATGGGTAGCTCTGGTCACAGCTCATGGCGCAGGTCGTACTGAGAGACAAACAGAGTTTGCATCTATCACCTCTGCATGAAGGAGGAGTCTGAGCACCGCTATTCTTAAAAGACCAGGCTCCAGTTCTCATCTCATTTACCACCCACAAAACCCTCCCACGGACACTCAGAGAAGATGGCTGCACGTCACAAGCCATCCTTTCTGGGCGTTGCTTTCTGTTCACCACTGAGCTTCACTTGCATGACCACCATTCTCTTTAGAAACCCAATGACCAAAAGACATGAGACAAGCTCTCATTCATCTGAGCAGCACTTTGGATGTAAATGTCCTCTGTACAAGACAGGTTCAAATCTATACTGTGGGAGCCATATTGACCAAACCGATAGGTTTCCTTTGACGACGACAATGTGGCTAAGAAAGCTTTAATGTACAAAATTGCCTTTGGGGCCGTGATGACCTCATATATAGGACACAGCCAGATGCACGATGTGTACGTGTGAGGTATTGGTCCGCTATGAGCTGTATGCCTCACTTTTGCCTAACGACAAGAAGAGAGAACACACGAACTGAAGGAGAAAAGAGAATTGTCGGCCTACAGAGCAATACAGTTACAGACTAACCGGAGTCTGACCCGGGACTAACCTGAGATTCGATCCGCACGATCAACCCCTGATCTACCAGAGTGATTCACGGAAACAGGAATCAGTGACAACTGGAGAAATAGAAATCATCAGCTTTAAAAATTGGGGCAATAAAATTGAATTGAACGAACTTTGCCGCTACATATACCGTTTCTAAATCTGTCTTTCAGCGTGTCTCGTCCTTGCATTCCAGTCTTCATGAAGGTGTATGTTAGTAAAGAGTGATGCTGCAGTTTCAGTAGCACACCGTGTATGCTTGGTGGGAAGATGCTGCTGCCACATGAAAAGCACATATGTCTGCACGCTGGTTTTCGTTCTGTCAAAGGCTGGTACCAAGAGAGAAGACCGCGATTCTATACAGCCGTGAGAATTTACCCCAGCCAATACCTCAGATATGAGTTTACAGGAACCTGCACACACACGCACACACACATATACACTGCATTCCTCGCCCCTCGGTATGGTAGTTAATACTGCTGTGGTCTGACACCTGTGGGTGTATTTTCTGGGATATGGAGTCTAAATGTTGCCTTTTCATTGTGGTGGCAGCAGTTACTTGTGGTTTTGAAAGGAGCGTCACAGATCGGTCTAACAGATCCACACTATGATTTTTTTTTTAACTGAAGCTAAGCCAGTGTAGAATATTGTGTAAAAGGATGACGATGATGTTTGTGCATTTTGTGTATTTTATGATAGCTACAAAAGAAGATCTCAGATCAAAGCGTTGTCCACTGCTGCATAAGTTTTGTTTTGTTTTTCCGGGCCCCTGCAGAGGCAAAGGGGAACCTACCTTTGCAAATGCATTAAGTAGAAGAGTGACTGCGTCAAACCTAACCATAAATTGCACAGCGTCTGCTTTCTAGAAGCTGATGTATCGGTTTCCCAGAAGCGTCATACGGAAAGCAGTCCGCGCAGCAGCAGCAGCACCCTCACCACCACAGAGTGGGTTAGGTGGGAGGGTGAAGACTGGGGTCTAACCAGAGCTATGCTCCAGTTAATATTATAGACAAGACTTAAGTGAACCGCTGATTCAGCAAGTATCTTGATCAGATACTCAGTTTCTCACATATTCTCCATTCTTTCCGCTGAATTATGGAGGCAGTTGTGGTCATGATGACACAAACACATCTACCTTGACACAAATAAATATATATATACCTTCCAAGCCTTGTGACTGGGGATTTGATTCAAAAGATATCTTTATTTGATTTGTGACCAATCTGATTATTTTTTGACAATTGTACAATAACTTATTATTATGATTTATTATTTTCTTGTATAAAAGTATTTGAAAGGTAAATTTGATTTATTTGATATTTTCTCATAGGTAATTTTTAAAAAATGCTGCTAGCAATTACCTATCAGCTTTTGAATGATGTGAGAGGTTTCAATAAGCAAATCAATGAAATGCAAAGATGTGGACCATTTTATTTCATGATCAAAAAATATCAAGTGTCAGAGTCCTCATCAGAGGAGGAGTAACAGTCTAATCCCAGGACATGACCAGTCCACTCCTCTGTTGTGTTAGTGATTGATGATTTCTCAGGTATCCTCTCTGTTGCTTCACAGTCTGACTTATATTCTTGGCTGGCACCTTTCTGTCCCAAAACCAAACTCACTGCTGCTCTATCTATGTTCTCAATGTGTCCATTCTGTGATGAGAATGTTTGTCCTGATGGAGAACTAGTGAGGTTTGGCAGGCCAGACTGCAGTACCCTGACTAAGCTCTGAGCTTGAGAGAAGCTGTGTTGAACTGACGGTCCTCTGAAGGCAGCAGTCGCCACTGCCAGCCGTGCCTGGTCAAAGCAGAGTGGCTGGTCCTGGTCTGAACAGACTGTCTCTGAGGTTTCCGACATCACGTTGCCATGGACACTCGGACATCTGCGAGGAACCTGCTTCTCAACAGCGGAGGTTTTGTGACATCCTGTCAAAGCGTTGGCCAAGTCACTCTCTGCTTCACTCGTTTGACTGCTGTCCTCAAGAGTCTCACTGTGTCGAGGGTTTTTAACTGCAAATCACAGTTACAACACATTCAAAATTGTAGACTAGTTCACTCCATCAAAGAGATTTTTTTTCTGTTTTCCATTACCTAAAATAATTCTAGAATTAGATTCATTGTAATTATGTTAGAATTTAAGGTTCTGCCATAGCTAACTTGTAACTGTGTCAAATACAATGCAGCTGTCTGTAACTGTGGTGCAGCTCTGACTGTTTGCAGTGAGTGGGTAAATTACACTTTACAAGACATATGGTGCATTATTAATGAATACTGGCTCCATGACATAAATAGTCTGTGCAGTGCATCATATTATTTCACAGCAGTATATCAAGTAAGTAGGAGTTCAGTCTTGACCTTTTACAAACTGACCATTTTTCTGGGAGTGTTCTGCCTCAGCTCTCCTTTTGCAGTATGCTCGGGGTGTCCATGGCTTATGTTTACAGGAAGGGTCAAGTAGTCGGAGTTTGGAAATGAAGCTTTTATACTCCTTTTCCAGGGCCTCAATGCGCAGCTGGAACTCAGCTATCTTCCTTTCTGGATAATGAAACAACTGGGACTGCTGATGGAGAAACACATAACCAGATACAACAGGAGGATAATCAGCTACCAACTACATCTGCATTGTCAAGTTTGCAAACGATTCACTTACCTGCAAATAATACTCTATTTCCTTTTTGATGCTGGGGATCCACTTCTTCACAGAGGAAGCTGTATTGAGACTGGACTGTGAAAGAAATGTTTTGGCCAAATCAAGGCTTGTGCACGTAAAAAGGAATTTAATTCGAACGCTGATAATTTAATACTTTTCTATTACCAGCTTAGGTCTCCGCTCGTGAACATCTTTGAGTCGTCCCTCTGTACAGGAAGAATTGGGAGTTTCATTTTGTTACTGGTGCAGTCTTTGTTACAGTTACTAAACTGTAGCTTAGCGCAAATGTGGCTACCAGTTATAGCTATATGTCCACAAAACAGAGAGCTTTTATCAGCCATCAGCCAAATGTTCGACTTGTATGTGGTGGCTTAAGTTTAAGTTTCTATCAAATTACCTTCCCTCTCCTTCTGGAGCCACAGTCGGTTCAGTCTCCCTTGTTGTTTCTCCTCATTTCTCGCCATGACACAGTCCCGGCAGCACCGAAAACCAAACAATGTCACGTGACACACAGGACCTCTCGCGTTAGAACACATCGCGAGAGCAGCTTCACTGATTTAAAGCGCACCAAACAATTATGGCAACTATTTATTGATTATAATACCTAGCTTCGTGATATGTATTATTCAGTACGGTTCTAATTTTGATTGCACTGTACGCATTCTGTCTACTCAGTATTTCATTCAGGAAGACAGCATCTTCCATTAACACAGTCCGTTAACAGTTTATGTTTAGATTAAATGGATGGGTTTATGTTCCTTCAGCCTGTTGTTCATTATTTCGATGAAAAGCTAATAACAATGAAACATGAAGTAATCACAATAATATTAACAACAATATATATATATATATTTTACCATGCTCGTGCTCATGCTAATGCTGCTGCCTAGCTAGCTAAGCTACGGTCTGTAGCCCCGCCCACTAAGCCAGGTGTTTTCCCCAAAAAACAGAATTAATACTTTTTATTGATCTGTTCGGTATTTCCAGCTCCTCAAGCTATATTTTATTTAAAGAATATTCACATATTCACAAAGAAATCACATCAGTTGCAAACAAAATCATCATATTACAAACAAAAGACAGCAAAAAAAACAAAAAAACAAACAATAACAAGGACGCACGAGGTTCAACTAGGAGAGAAACAGGAGAGACGGTTCCGGGTCTGTTTGGTCAAACTTCACCCGACGGTCACCGAGGAGACGAACACGGTCAGATCATTTTATTTCTCCTTACAGTCATTAATTAGTCATTCAGATGCATTATCCGTTTGAAGTTGTTAACTTTAACTGTTAAGAAGTTACAAATGTCTCTGGCTAACAAGAGCTCCTGTCAAGATATGCAAATATTTGCAGCTTTGAGATGATATTAAATCATCTACTTCATGTGGTCTGTGGTTAGGTGGGGGTGGTTGCAACAGGTGTGCAACTCCTCCAGGTGTTTTCTTCTGCGTGTTACAAAGGAGTTGAAAGTATAGGGTTTCACTGTTGTGATACAATTGCAATATGAACAGCGTTGTATGTTTTGGAAAATGTTACACATTATTTTTTGTTTGCAGCAGTATGTGAGAAAACTCTCTTGTCCTTGAGTTGAAATGTTTGGTTGTGTTTTATAGCCTGTAAAAGATGTGGCGTACTTTATCATTTTGTCAACACACATAGCTTGAAAAGAGGAAAACAGTGCCAATAGACAAGAATGTTTTTCTGGAGTCACTGAAGAAAACAAGCTCTAATTGTTTTTCAACCATTCAAATGTTTTTACCCAATTATATTTAAAGTGATTGTACTCAAGTGAGATCATTTGCAAAAAATAACACATGGCCGCTGTGTATTATTTTATGCAGACTTGTTTAAATTCTGTGGATCATAAGAAAAGGTTATTAAAAAAAATGATCTGCCTTATATTCTGTCTTTATGACATTTTCTCATGCAGGGAGAGTCATAGAATGGAAAGGTGATGTGGGAGTGGTAATGTGTGATGTGTGTGGGGGGTGTTGGGTCTCCCTTGGTTCTGGTGGTAATTTGGCATTTTGACACAGGAAAGGAAACACCTCATTGGAAACATTGATGTTTATCACCACCTACTGGCTTCATCAGACCACAATCAGTCTGATCTGACTGCAACTTGTAGCTTTGCTGATCTTGATTGGTTTTGATGTATAATTTATCTTTCTGAGCACAGACTACACAGCAAACAAAGCCAAATCAGCTTTATTGCATTAATGTCAGTGCTAACATTATAAAGTGAAGCAAGCAGCAAAATCGATAAATTAATGGATAAATCACAAATTTGGCTCTTTTTTTTACTTTTATTACTTAATGAGAAACATCTTTCTCTTGAGTAAATTTACAATGCTCCTGTGTTCAGGTGTGTCTCCACTCTCTGCCACCTGCAGTGGAGTCTTCCCCACATTATTTGTAGCCTTCAGATTCACCATCTTCTGTCCAGTGCCTTGGCCCCAGTTTACAAGCCTATTCACTACCTCCTGGTGTCCACCTCGGGCAGCGCAGTGCAGAGGGGTGTCTTTATTTTGGTCTGTAGTGCTGACCTTTGCTCCCGCCTGCAGCAGAAGCGCAGCCACACTGTCATGGCCCTTCTCTGCTGTGACATGAAGAGGTGTTTTCCTCCATGCATTCCTCTCTTCTACCCCCTTGTTGTTGAGGGCCTTTAGAAGAGCTGAAGCCACAGCGGTATGACCTCCAGCTGCTGCGTAATGTAGAGGCGTGGCGCCGTTCATGTCTTTAGCCCCTCCCTTTGACTTGTGTGACAACAGTGAGGTGACAGCGTCTAAGTTTCCTTCCGTAGCAGCGAGGTGGAGGGCCGTTTTTTTCTCATTGTCGGTGGAAGTTGTGTTAGATTTGGCTAACAACAGCAAGTCCACCACCCTGCTGTCTCCCCGGGAGGCGGCTGCCCAGTGCAGGGCCGTCCTCCCCATCCGATCTTTGACCCCAGGATCCGCCTTGTAGTGAAGAAGCTGGATCACTGTGTCTGCATGGCCCTGCTGACTGGCCAGATGCAGAGGGGTCATTCCATCTAGGGCGACTGCATTTACCTAAAGAAATGACGCACAACTCTCAGACTGCACAAGCACGCTGTAAATACCTGCAAAACAGACACTAAGCACCAACTCTGACACATACCTCTGCTCCAGCTTTCAACAACAGATCGACCAAGTCTGATTTATTACACTGCGCAGCCAGGTGTAGAGGGTTTTGGGCTTTGGGTCCGGCAATGTTGGGATCTAATCCCTTTTCCAGCAATGCCTGAACCATGGACACACTGCCACTATGAACAGCCAGGTGCAAGGCTGATGAGAGGTCAGGTAAAGTAGCATCCATTCTGGCCTGTTTTGCTGCTAGCACCCTGCAATGAGAAATTAAGGTCACCATTTATTGTCAGTGATCACGCAGGGCGAAATATTCTTGGATAAACTTGTTGACTTCTGCTTCAGCTTGTTTCACTGTATTTTATGGTCACCCTTGGTGATCATCATTTTTCTGCTCTGTCATTGATGGAGAGGGCGATATTTTGTTTCTGTATTGATTTTTTTTTAAAAAAATCAGCTCACTGAATGTAACCCATAGCGATCATAAACCCTGCAGGTGAATGTGTACAGGAGTCATAACAGTGTTTTTTAGGACGACTGACTCATTGTTGATGTGCAGTTACCTGAAGACTTCAGTGTGTCCCAGTGCAGCTGACAGCAGGAGGGGAGTGTAGCCCTGGTTGTCACACGTGTTTACATTTGCACCGCTGTCTATCAGAGCGGATACGGCTCCATGATGGTTCTGTCTCACAGCTGAGAACAGAGTAGAGCCCAGCACTTCTTCACTCAGAGCTCCTCTGGCATTAGCTGTAGTGTGAAGCAAATCATTGTGTGAGCCGGTGTGGTTGCAGCTCTATGCTTTGAATTGTGTATAATTAACACATTGCCTACACAAAAAGGAGCCCACTGCATGGTGCATGTTCCAGTGATTCAAGATGTAGCGTTGCTATACGTGTCACAGTCTCTGGTGGAAAAACTCACCAAGCAGCAGGTGAAGAATAGCATCTCGATTGTGCGAAATGGCTCCATGAAGAACATCACAGTCAACTTTAGCTCCCGCATTTAGCAGGACAGCCACAGTTTTCTCGTTGCCCCCGGCGACGGCGTAAAACAGAGCAGTTTTTTGTTCCTCGTTTCTGGCATCAACAGCAGCCCCACTCTGCAGCAGCATCTCAGCCAGCCTCCAGTCGTCCTCCCTTGCTGCCATGTGGAGAAACGTGTCCTGTGTGTGTCTCTCAGACTGCGCCGCCTCCTCCTTCAGTAACTCCCTCACCGAATTCCGACGCTCGTTTTGCGCCGCCAGGTGAATTGGAGTTTTATTGTGGAGATCCACACTGTAGATGGAGGCCCCAGCCCTTATGAGGGCCCTGACTATCTCAGTGTGACCCCTGCTGGCTGCACTGTGAAGAGCTGTGTGACCATTATTATCCTGCAGGTCCACTCTGGCTCCTTTATGGATCAAGAGCTCAGTGACGGATAGGTGACCGTGCTTCGCAGCTACATGTAACAGAGTCTCGTTGGAAGAACTAGCCGTGTCAATATCAGTGTCGTGTAACAACTCATCCAGCAGTAGCAGCTTCCCGTCTTTGGCGATCATGTGAACGAGGTTTTCTGGTTTACGTTGCGCTGCATCATCCCATAATTCTTCAGGTTGCACGGGGCTGCTGTCTGCAGTCACTGGGCCGAATCTTTTAGTGTCTTTGGAGGCAAATATACTTTGAGTTCTCGTTTGCGTTGGTGAGACTGTGTCTGCATTTCCCTCCTTTTCCTTCTCCAGCAAATATCCAATCAGCTGTCTTCTTGTGTCTTTAATGTGTTCGTTCATACGCCCCACATAAGCCCGGATACGCTGATAAAGCTCAGGCTCTGTCAGCATAAGACAGGGATGGAAAAACTTCCGACATGCCCTCTCGCCTCTGGCCTCCAGGATGTCCAGGACCCTAGAATTCTGCTCTTTCTGAGTCCTGATGGTCAAAACAATGGATCTCTTGGCTGTGGTCATGACTCCTTCTCTGACGAGTAGCTCCAGCAGCTCTTCCGTATGTGAGATTCCATAAACCAGATCCCTTCTCTTTGCCCGGATCACATCCACAGCATACGGGTTGATGTAGTTTGCTACTGCTTGAGGATCAAACCCCTTGAGTATATTAAGCATTATAGACAAAGTGGGAATATAGCGTATGAATCCAAGATGTTGTCTTGAGCCTCCACACCTCAGCAAGGACTTGCACTAGCTGGTGGTTCTGTGTGTGTGTGTGTGTGTGTGTATGCATATGTTTTATTCCTCATTGCTAAGTGAGCTACCTCGCCCTAGCAACTAAATACAGACCAAATCCCATTCACTGATGACCTGAACCTGTCCTTTGTGAGATTATATAACCAAATAACAGTGTTAGTTTCCCTTCGATGCAACAAGGTAGTCATGGCAGCGGAGTACACGCACAGTGTTGTTCGTTTGCATTTAAGATGTAAACACTCCATTAATAATATTTTGCAGTAGCTGTTCTGATCTGCATCAGAAAGAGTGAGCCAGTGGGAGACAAACAGAGAGAGAATAGCCGTGTGCATGTATGACTGAGCATGTGTGGGTGCAGAAGTGGTGCACGCCATGGGTAACCCCATCTGCTCAGATTCCATATCACGTATTTATGACTTATGTGTTAATGCAATGATATAATTTTCTACAGCGTGCTGCTGGGTGATTTGATCTATGTCACTGTATTGACTTTAAAGAGATAATAATAGTAATAATAATAATAATAATAATAATAATAATAATAATAATAATAATAATAATAATAACTTTGGGTGAAAAGTAATCCGATTTAAAGATCTTTTTTTTATTTTGTTAAATATCCTGGGGGGGGTTGTTCTTTTTCATCTTCATATTGATTTGCCCTTGGGAAGTGAGTCGTGGCTCTCTTGGATAACTTCTCAGGAGTCAGCTGATTGCAGAGATTACCGAGTCGATTCACTTCCCGTAACACCCGCCTCCTCGCTCGTGACGTAGCCTCCTCGGAGCGGTCCCTCTCCTTATATGGTAGAGAAGGACACTACCTTCCGGGATGATGTCATCTTGCCCTAAATTTGAGAAACTGGAGCAAGTTCACGCAGGTGTCAATAAAGTAGGAGTATAGTTAATTAATTAAACATCTTCAACAGGATGAGATCATATCTATTTGACTCTATTCCCAGACAACCAGCTTTCATAACGCATAACAGTTTATCGTTCTACTTGTAATATTGAATAACGGATTCTTAATTGTTTTTGTTTATGAACGTTACAAACGATGAATTATAATTATTTTTGATAATAATAATTGAAATCATGCTGATGTATTTTTAAGGAAAAACGTGAAAAGAGATTTTAAAAAAAGAAGAATTTGAGAATAAAGAATAAATACAGACTTTTCAGATTCGCTTCTAAAACCGAATTTATATATTTTTTACGTTGAGGTTTATGCATCGTATCTACCGAGGAGACTCTATAAGCCTCAGTGATCCAAATGATGACTGGAAGAAAGCGCCATCGCACTTTATCCGCCAGGTCACTCGGTCTGTGTCGCCCTCTAGTGTTTTATTATGAACAATACAGACTAGTGGCTCAAAAGTTCAGCTACAGCCTGTTGTATTAGAAACCGGTCTTGTTACTATCAACTGCTGTAAAGACTGTCTAAACATTAGTTTACATTATTAATCACGGTCACGTTGTTTTGTTTACATTTGTGATGTATACAGTTTATCATGTGTTGATCAGATAATAGTGATTTGGTCAAGTAGCTGTCTCGTGTCTGTATTTACAGACCTGTCAGTTATGCTGACAGCATACTCATTGACTGTACACTATGCTAATGTATTGTAATCATTGTAATGTATAGTTACAATGTAACTTTGCACAGCCAGATACAAGGTAAACAGGCTACTCAACCATAGCAGTACTTCTATGGGTAATATTCAGTCTTATATTTAGTAATGTAGCTTTTATATGTTCACTTGTAATACAGCCATATCTCAGGCCTTATTTGTATCAGTGTGGTTTTTCTTCTATGTTGGGGCTTTCTTAATTTAAACTGAGACAGGAAGTAATGTTGAATAGCTGCATGGTGCAACACCAGATTTTCCTGCTGTGTATCCAAACAACAATACACTAGATTCTCATTGATGAGATTAACTACTTTATCAATTTTATACCTAACTTTGTTTAAAGATATAGGCATAAAGGCCTTATAATGTAAAACTTCCAGGTTTGTGTATTATTTATACTTGTCAGACACAGACAGTGTGTGTGCTGGCTGAAATAATAGAGGAGAAATTAAGCTTCCCATACTAATTTGTAGAATTGGACTTCATTAGCAAGAGAGCCTGGTCTGTCAGCTGTAACACAATCACTTAGCCTGGATCAATATTAACACTAATGGAATTTACCTTGAGGTACTGGGACCCAGCTCTTGCAACATGTTGCAACATGTTTTATTGTTGGAGCTCTTGACATGGCACACCCACTTTTTCCTCTGTAACACACGTACATGAACACACAGGCAACGTTGCATCATTTTATCTGCTTTATTTTCTTAAATATTGATTAGTTTCTGAAGTGCTCAGAAGACAAAACGTTTTAAAAAAAATGTACAGTTTCCTTATTACAAATGGTAAACATAAGTACTCCGAGTTGATCTTATATACATATAACAATGAGTGAAACCCCATTAAACGATTTTAGAAAAAAACAAGTAAATCTTGAAGCTTTTCCAACTGAATTTCTTACAAATAAGAAAAAAAAAGTACATTGTACTGTAACTCATACGTCAGGCAGCTTTTGTTACAACTTTTTTGTTACAACAGAGTTGGCCAACACGCCCATGTGTGGAGCCATTATGGCTACAGCAAGAAGAACGTCCCTATTGCAGTGTTCTCATATCCTCTAATACTGACTCTCCCCTCTGGTGGTCATGAGAAGGTCCATGCACAGCTGGGTGTAAATCAAGAAAACTTCAGTCCGGTTCTGTGGAAACAGCACGAAACAGAAACAGAAGAGTATCCTGCTTGTGGCCATGATCAACCCCCCCTCCCTCCCCTCTCTGGTTCACGGCCACTCTCACTGTCCCGAGCCCCTCTCCGGGACGCGCCGCCGGGCAGCACGCTGCGCACAGCACGGTCCTGCCAGTGCGGCGCCACGTCGTCCCCAGATCCCGTCACGGCTGCGGGAGACGCGGGCACCCACTATCACAGGAAGCGTCCGTTTCGTTCAACTACAGTCTCTTCTCTCTCCGCCGCCGCCGACGCCTCCTCAGAAGGTCTGGAGCTGCTGCGTTAACATGAGCTGGCAGCCGCTGTTGACGTGGTTCATCACCTTCTGCTTCAGCTGGGCCACCTCCTCGCGCAGCCTGTTGGCGGTGGACGCGAGGGTCGAGTTCTCGGACTTGAGGTTCTTCACTTTGTCCTCCAGCCTGGAGATGCGCTCCAGCTTCCTCTTGCGGCATTTGGAGGCGGCGATGCGGTTCCTCATCCTCTTCCTCTCGGCCTTGATGCGCTCCTGGCTCTCCATGTCGATCGGGGAGAGCGGAGGGGTCTCGCCCGGCATCTCGGGCACGGTCTGGGGCTCCTCTTTGAGCGCGGCGAGCCGGGGGAGCTGGGCGGAGGGCTGGCCGTAGATGGGGAGCTGAGGCGGGGCAGCGGGGAAAGACATGGTCGGAGCCGAGCTGGTGTAGTTCGGAGCCGACACCGTGCTGATGGCCGGGTTGAAAGAGTTCAAGTCCTCGTACACCGGCGAGTCGGAGCGCATGGTGGCGTTGCTGCTGTAACCGGTGGCACCGGAGGCGACGGGCGGCAGCGCGCTGTTGACACTGGTCTGCGGAGCCGCGGTGACGCTCACGTTGCCCGGGGCCGGCATGTGCTGGTGGTGGAGCTCGGCCAGGGCTCGGACAAACCCCTCCGCGAAGCCCTCCTGCTCGTCGGTGACGTTCTTGGGGTAGAGGAACTGGGTCGGGGTCGGCGTGGTGGTGATGAGCCCGTTGCTGGACTGGATGATGAGACGCTCCAGCTCCGGGGAGGCCAGTTTGAGCAAGCCCACGTCCGGGGAGGTGAGGATGTCGCTGGCCTTGGGCCGCAGGTGTGGTTTCAGGGTGCCGGTCGGGTCGGACAGGTTCAGTGTCATGTTGTGTTTCAGCGCTTTGGGGTTGCTGTATCCGCAGCCGGCGTTGTCGTGCTGGGAGAAAGCGTTGAGTGAGTCGTCATAGAAAGTAGTTTCCATCTTGGTATACATAGAAGAGAAGCCCAAAACAAGACGCTGCTATAGAGTCTTTAAACAAAAACAACTTTCCGTCCCCCCTGCTCTGCTTCCTGGTTTACCGGCGGAGGAAAAACTCTGGTTTCCGAAACGTCCTCTTTGCGCGCGCACAGTCTGGACACAGGAAGCAGGACTTACTTCTTTCGGCCGGAGACGGTTGGGGCTGTTCGGTGCCGAGTTGTGCTAGTTCGCGGCGGTTTGACACGAGTTTCCGCGCTCGTTCTGAAAAGCGATCAGTGTGAGTCTAACTTCTCTGCTGCGGCGCCGGCAGTGACTGTGGCACCTCCTCGGTGTGGACGTGTGTGTACACTCTGAGCTGAGCAGCGTGGAGCCAAACCTTATCTGCTGCCGCTGCCTCTCTAAACATAGCCATGATGTCATGACGGGGCTCTCCCATTGGCCGGTGGGCGTGTCGCCCATAGGGCCCCGCCCATCGCCCTGGAAGACCACCCAGAAGATTCTTAATCTCGCGGTGGATTGTGGGATGAGGTAATGTTGCAAGCGGAGCAGGAGCACGGTGCATTGTGGGATGACGTATTGTTTTTGAATATCTGGTTACCCGCTCTACTGTCAGTGGGCGGGGCGGCCCGTGTCCACAGCTCCCGTTGTGCTGCTTTCTTTTTTGTTGTTGTGAAACAAATGTAACATACATTTGTTTTTGTTGCTACTTCAACTTATTTCTCTTTTCAATTTTAATATTCTGTGCACACATAAGCTTCCATTTAACTTAGTACAAAAAAGTATAAATAAATCTTTAACAGCCCAAAAGTTCATGCATTATTAATTCTATTCTATTCTATTCTATTCTATTCTATTCTAACATTCAGTACAAAGTTAGAGAGTAGAGAAAGTGAATGAAAACTATTACATGGAATGAAATTCTATATTTTTCCACATGAATGTGTGCGCACAGTGGAAAGTGTTCTTGTTTGGACTGTCATTTTGCTTCTTGGGCTGGGATGTCAGGGTGGTCTATCCTTGGTGGTCCAAAATAATTTGCCTTATAGTACACATGCACACAAAATACTGTTGACATGTAGTTCTGAGCGTATCGTGTATGTCGAGGCAGTTAAATTTTGACATGTGGGCAGGTTAATGCAAACAGACACGTTGACCAGGATGTGCATTAAAACTCTATTTGTCTGAAAAGCAGGGCCAAGTCCATCTCTTTGAGTCATGTACTTTCCTTTAGATTTCAAATGATCCAAGTGTTAATTCAGTCATTAGGAGACAGGTTTAATGGGGCCTTTCAGCTTTACTACTGTGAAGACCACACATCTGCAAAGCTACATTTGAGACCTTTTATTATTGCTGCAGCTACAAATTGTTCACGGTAGATCTACAGACTGTCTGCTTGTCCTCATAAAGAGCGAGTACATTTCCTATTATCCATGTCAGGGTGTGTAATTAGTGTAGTGCAGTCCATTGTCCCCTGGCCCCTGGTCAGAAATCATGGCTAGTTTAATGGCAGGGGGTTAACTGGCGAGTCTCACAGGTCTCCCTCTAGTCATCCACATTCCCACTGTCTGGGTCATCTTCTGCCCTGCCAGCTTTACTGCCCGCTATCTCCGGCACGCCACGTCTAAATATGTCCCCCTTGTGTGACAAGTAAATCAGTCCCCTGGCGCTGGCTGGCTCAGAAAGGCACCTAAGGAGGATGAACGAGATCATAAAAAACCCCCACAGTCTGACTTTTTATGGCTGCTAATGTCGACTTTATGTACTTTTGTATATGTCGAACTGTGGTGATCAATAAAGCTGGATATAATCTGATCTAATTGGCTGACTTAACTGATCTTCTGCACTTTCTTTTTTGATTTAAATGCTTGAGGAATAGCGCTTTGTGCTCTGTGGGAAATGTAAAGGTGTGACTTATACAGTACACTTTGCTTATTCTCTACTCTCTCATTTATTTTTGTAGTTTTATAAAAAACACTTTGGGGATTAAATGAGAGGATGCAGAATATGAACATTGTTTAATTTCTCATTCTGTCAGTGTTCCACCTGCACATTTTGAAATATTAATCCATTTGTCTCATTCATCTATTTGTGAGTGCTTTTGTTCAGAATTAAAGTACGTAAATAGGTAGTAGTAGGGGGTCGATTGCCAATCACATGACAGCAGGGATCCTTATGTATGACTTCACCCATTGTCACATATAGACAAACGAATTTATGACAAAACATATGATGTCACTTAAAGTTATCTCATTTAAATTTAAACGCTTCCAGAGCCTAAACCCATGGCAAAAGTCAGACCTTGGTAAATTGGGTTTTATATACAGTACTTTCAAATTGTGTTTCATACACAACCCTCTAAATGTTTCAATATGGTTGGAGCACGGCATGAGTTGGGCCTGCTTTTCTTCCCTGGTCGCCATGCGTAAAGTTATAAATGGGTAACCGCAGCGTGGTCCTTTGCCAGAGTCATTTTCTGTGTAGGAATGTATGGGAAGATTAGCAAGAAGGAACCCTGCTGTTTAAGTGGCTATTCCACACGAGGTTGGGATGTCCTGCTGCTCGGTTCGGAGCAGGGCATTTGGTCACATGTCGTCAGATCCAGGACTTACTGTTGTCGTTGTATGTTGTTGGACAGAGCGATAGGATCAGGTGTGTAAATGTTTGTACCCCAACATTTATCTTACCACCTCACAGTCTTATTGGAGACATTTTTTATCACACGTCTAACATATCTTAGAAACTGTACAAGTGTTTGTGACTAAACTCTTCACATTTCCAACCTTGGGATCTGGGATTGTCTTTCCAGGATTATGCGTTACCATACTCTTCCAGGCTTTTAAAGCATTGTGTTCCTGCTCAGCTGCATCCTGACCCAGTGTGATATAAATGGGCCTAGTCTTTAGCCTTTCCTCCCATCATCCCCTGCTTCTCTCACTCCATCTCAACGTTACCTCTCCAGTGTTTTCCCCTCTGGACCTGATCCCAAATGTACTCCACTCACACCTCCCACGCATTTGAGCCTTTCTCTTATCTCCGTCCTCCTCTACTCCTCTACTCTCCCTCTCTCTCTCTCTCTCTCTCTCCCTCTCTCTCTTTCCCTCTCCCTCTCATCTTACTGCTATCAGTGGCCGTCCAGGCAGCAGGATTTCCCCTGTGATGGAAACAGGCTGCGGCACTGGTATTGTTTTAGCCGTCCATTTCGGTAAAATCACAGAGCGCTCTGTGTTTTTGTGTCGGTATCGTTAAAAGTTAAACCAGTACAATGGCCAGAGCCCTGTGCGGTACAAAGGAAAGCGCAAGTGTAAATTTATTCAAACATTAAAAAAAAAGAAAATCTTTCTGATATTTGTGGTTGTGCATTTGGAGTAAGAGACGGGGGGACAGAGTGTGAGAACAATTGTTTTTTCAGCTGTTGTGTGAAGGAAAAAACGGCACCATGCTCTCTGTAGATTGTGTTGCCATGTATGTGCGCACACATCTGGGTCTGTCATTAGTGTAAGTATTTGCATGTATTTGTCACTGTGTTAGAAGCAGGGAGAGTCACTAAGCACCAACAACAAAATGAAATAAACATATTGGAATATAACTTCCAACTTTCTCTGTGGGAATGAGCTGATAAAGGTGTGGGAACGAGATGGAGTTGACCTTATTACCTGATACAGGAACATGGATGGTTTAATTATTTTTAAAAAAACAACAATTTATGTTATTTTTTTGTAAAAACAGTATATCACTTCCTTCTTTTGTTATCCTCTACATTCTTATCCTGCACCACATTTTACATTCTACCCTGTGATGTCTTTTCAGCCTTCATCCTGAAATATATATGTGTGGAACACACACACACACACACACACACATTCATGCACACACACACACAGGCACACACACAAATGCTCATGTTCAGAAACACATTCATAAGATACTGAGGCAGCCATTTTTATAATTAAAAAAGAGAGCGACTAAATGACAAATGTCCCTCTGTTCTTTCAGGATTTATGCTCAGGACACACACACACACACATCCAGAACCACACACACACGCATTCACATGCACATTTAATCTTCCTGGGTGGGGTCTTATTGTACCACCCATGTCCACGTCCATGAATGATAGTTTAATGCCTGACAGGGTCTTTTCAATGGCTGGTTTAATTTATTTGCCTGGAAGAGGAACCAGCCTCTCTGGCACCGTCAGCCACAAACGACCTCATTAGCCTTGACAATTAGTCGTCGCTAACTACTTAGACTTATCACAACTTATATTTACCGGTCAGATTCCTCTGAAAAATCGATTGGCCCTTTCACATATTGATCCTTTCAGCTCAAGGTAACTCACTCAGGCAGGTGTACAATGCCATCATTGGGTAAGGGTGGGCAAACTGCGGGTTTGTTGACTTTAGTTTATCTTTAAAAAAAAAAAAATCACAGCGGAGGCTGGAGAACAACTCCAGTTTAACGGCTACACAGACTGGGACTTGTGTGTTTGTGGGGGTGCGTGTCTCCATGCATTTGTATTTGTTGTCTCAGAGTAATTTAATCTACGAGAGTGCGTCTGCGCCTCATTATGCAAATGAAATAACTTCATCTAAAATGAAAGGCAAAGTGAGCCACAGGACTGTCTCACACACAGACACACACATGGACACACAACTGAACACTCAAAACCCACAGAAGCACTTACAAACACACACACACACAAAGCAGGCAGGCCAAACAAATGGCCTTTTTGACACTGCATAGATGGTTGTGTGCACATGTGCACTCTGTGTGTGTTTGTGTGTGTGTGTGTGTATTCCAGGACCTGTGTGAGTCCTCAGCTGGCTCTGTTCAGCGTGTGTAACAGGGAGGTGAGTGTGTGACTGTGTCACCAGCGAAAATGATCTATAGCTATTAAAACCCACCAGTGCCTTGGTCCAGATGGAGGAGTGTGTGTGTGTGTGTGTGTGTGTGTGTGTGTGTGTGTGTGTGCATGTGTGTTTCTGTTTAGCCACGATCAAGCACCGTGTTTGTACAGGTGGGACACTACACGGCAGCATTGCTAACCTGTTCCACTCCATTTACCTCTCCAAGTTTGTGGAACCTTACCAACCGCACATGTTGTGTGTGTGTGTGTGTGTGTGTGTGTTTATGTTGTAGCACGTGTCGGACTGCATTTGTGCGTTTGTGTTGTTTTGCGTGCATGCGTGTGCATGCGTGTGCAGTTGTGTTTGTGTACGTGTGACTGGGAGGTTGTCAGTGTGAGTTTAGACTTGTTGGTTATTCTAGCCTGGCTTTTCAGAGGCAATAAAAAAACGTAAAGGCAGAGAGGAGGAGGTGGAGGTTGGGGGGTGGGGGTTTGGACAAACTGACAGTACTGAACGATTGTTTTTTCAGGCTTATGGAAGTTTGTTCTTTTTCATATACCGGGAAGGAGACAAACATATACTGTATATGGACTTGTCAGAAAGATGGGGGTGGGGGTGGGGGGTGGGGGGCGTTCAGAAATAAAGCGTGACTCAGGCAGAATCTGGCTGTATAATAAGTATAAGTGAACTTGATCTGGCCGAGTGCAGTCCTATGAAATATGAAACAAGATACAACTGCAAATCTAACTTCTCTCATGCACACGTGAATGTATTCCACAGCATGCACACACACACACACACACACACACCCACACACACACACACAGAGCGATCATCCACACCACCCTCACTCTGAGGCAGCCATGAAACATGATCACATATCAATAGTGAGTGGTATTATGGTTGTGGGGGAGGGGAGAAGGGGGGCTCCCCTGCAACCCTTGAACAAGGGATTTTTCTTGGACCACTTTATACTTTGCTAACACAATGGAAAACACTTCTGCCTGTCTGACTGGCGTACAAGTGCCAATTGAAATTATACACCGGGACGCCACAAATATCGCTCAGATCTGACTGCGTGTTCGTGTTCTGTACAGCGAGCTGTAATTTTGCTGAGCGGCAGCCGCCGTGGCCACAATTGGCAATTACAGAACATTAGTGAATGTTTAAACACAGTGTTACGGTAGCTAAAGAGAGGAGTAATAGTCAGCAACCTGACCCTGTAATGTTCCTGACACAGCAATATCTACCCAACACTGGTTTGCTATAGCCGAGCAACACAAGCTGCAGGTCATGCCAGAAAAGTGAGTGGTGGAAACGTGTGTATTGAATGTGATTGTATTCTTTTATGACTAATAAATCCATCTTTTTTACTAGAGAGTAAGTTGTTTCCTCTTTTAAAGTTGCTGACTCAGTTTTCTGTGTTCATAGGAGAGCGTAACCCCGCGTTGAGCCCAGTTCACGACATTCAAAGTTGTAGGATTGCATCGTAGGATCTTTTACCAGGAGGAACCAGCTAGTGTCTGTTTTCCTAAACACCAGATGTGACACAGGAAACGATTTGCAAAACCGGATTTAGGAAGCGATTCCATGCACAGAACTGCAGGCTGAGCGCAGACCGCCAACTTTGTTGACAAGTTGCAAAACTCGTTGGCGACTGAAAAGTCGTTTAGTGCGAATGAGCGGATGAACAAACACTTGGTTCACTATGAAAGGCGCGCACGGAGTGAGAACACTATGTTTTGTTTATTGTTTGTATTATTTTTCCTTAGATAAGTTGCCATGTAGCTACACGCAAGACTCTCCCCTTGTGTGTGTGTGTGTGTGTGTGTGTGTGTGTGTGTGTGTGTGTGTGTGTGTGTGTGTTTTGGGCTAGGTTGGGTGAGGCTGAAGAGCATGAGTACATAGTTAAGTGACAGCAGTTTGTTCAGTTTCCCAGTATTATTCCTGTGTGTGGGTGTGTGTGTGTGTGTGTGTGTGTGGGTGTGGGGGTGTGTGTGTGTATGTGTGTGATGGCACGTCAACATCCGTTTCACAACGTTAAGTCAACAATCCACCCTACCTGTACTGAAACTGCATTTGCCAAACAGGTAAATGTTTCTATAATGTTCACAATATTATTCTGATACAGTCTCATATCACAGTCTTCACTCTCCCGCTCCGGGTGTTTCCTCTCCCCGACTCTCAGCTGTCATTGGGGATTTGCTAATAAATGCGTTGGTTGTCCTGTTGCCGTGTCGACCAAGCAACAAATATTTGGAGCTATGTGGCACCTTCCACCAACATTCCAGAATCTGCTGTTTTGGAAACTTCCTGTGTCAGACGCCTTTCTCTCCTGCCTCTCCATCCAACTTTCATCTCTCTCTCTCTCTCTCTCTCTCTCTCTCTCTCTCTCTCTCTGTCACCCTGCGTCTCCACTCCTCTTTTCTGCCTCCCTCTAGATAAATGGATTCTTTGTCTCAGTGTTAAATGCACTTGAACACAGTAGTCAGGACAAGGGCCTGTCTAACAGCAGGAGCACACACTATAACTTGGCCCTAATGCAAATCTGAAGCAGCTTCTACTTGGTCATTGTAACTGGATAAATGTAATGTTGTGTTATTGTGCCGATGACTACTCTAGTGCTGTATTATATATATATATATATATATATATATATATTAATATAGATAGATAGATAGATAGATAGATAGATAGATAGATAGATAGATAGATAGATATAGATATATAGATAGATATAGATATAGATATAGAGAGAGAAAGAGAAAGAGAAAGAGAAAGAGAGAGAGACTCTGCTCATAATAATAGTAACAGCTAAGCCACATACAAATGGAGTGTCGAATCTTATCTCACGTGTATTTATTCAAGTACCGTATAATTTTGAGATACTTCATACTCAACTATATTGTGGAAATATTTAACTTTTTTATCTGGCAGTTCATTTGTTAATCTGTCATTTGTAGTACATGTAAAGTTAGATTATTCAAACAAAATTTTTAAAAAATGGCTCATGAAGTAAAAGTTCGCCAGAAAAATCAATCAAACACTTAATCGCGAGAGGCCTTGACCTATGACCTGAATGCTTCAGTGTCTTATTAGGTGGTATTAATAATTACTGAATTAATTATGCAGGCAAAAGAGCACTGTCCATGTGGACTGACAGCACTGTGAACATAGTGTAAACGTTTAATGCACCTTGAAACTGAACTATGCAAAGGACAAAATGGAGATTATGAGTCTTTTTTTCAGTGCTGCTCTGACGACCGCTGTTGATGTTAATCTGTCTGTCGTCTTTGTATTTCAAGCATCTCACACTGTGCAGTGTTTTGGATAAGATATGAAATGACCCTCCCAGCAACCCTACCCCTTACCTCAATACACATACCTGAAATACATGACATGTCGTTTCCAAATATTGTCCTGTTCACACAGCACATACTTTTACATTGTTATTGTGAACTATAATCAATTTCCATGATAGGCTGCTGGTATTTTACCATTTTACCAGTTTGCACAATGGCTGGCAGCTGACACTCTGCCCCACTCGGGCTTGAACCCCTGCTGTTGTGATTCAGCCAAAAGTAATAAACTACATTTCTGATAAAAGTCATGCTTATCAGAAGTTATGGCCCACAAAAGCCTGCAGGACAATAGAATGCACTCCCTTCCTGTTGTAGTAGACTGCAGGAATGTGTGTCCCATATATTCCAAACTTCACTCCTGGAAGTATGAAAGGAATAAGTAGCCTTTTTTAAAACCAGATTTATGCCAAGTGGCAACCAACCATTGTCAGCTCTGGCTATTTCATCCCCATGGGAGGTTGTAATTGTTAAGAACATGCCCTGTAATTGATATGTCACACCAATTTCATTTCAGCTTTTCCTTCCTGTTTGTGCTTTGTGAATCTGAACTGCTGACTGGTGGATCATGTCAAAAAGCAATTATAAAAAAATAAAAATATCTTTTTACATGAAAAGTGATATATTAGATGAGCCTGGGAAATTCCCTGCCTAAGGAATACCATGCGGGCTCGCACATACATACTGGGCACACATGCAGCGTTAGATTAGTTTGAGATGTGAGTGCATGCATCACATCAGTTGCATGCTATGAGCTGTGCACCTATTTTAATATGCAGCCCTGCACTACGTCTGCATGCTGATAGAAACCAGAAGCAGTGGAGCTCTTTGAGGCAGTCATTTCTTCCGGCCTTTCTCGTACAATTCATTTTAGGGGTTTACACCACAACGTTGCAAGTGTGTGTGGGCAGATATATCTCGCCTATATAGGCAGCATAGTTTATATTTCGATATCATGCATCTAATGCTCCATAGAGAGAGCAGGGATTGATGATGTAAACTGAGCTTTTGAGTATCATGTAACTCCTGAGGATAGAGAGTTTATGAGATCAAGTGCTCCTATACAGATTATATTGATATTGATATCTGCTTATCTGATGTCACAGTTTCTTGTAATTCACTGTGTCCTCTGTCTTTTATGATATATTTATGTGTGTATATATATGTGTGTGTGTGTGTATGCATGTATGATATGTTACACACACACACACACACACACATATGTATATACTGTATATTTGGTGACTTGAGTAATCGGTATGTGTATCCAGTGCAGCGGCATTGATTAATTTGTAACTACCTTTTTCTAACAAAGTTCTCCGAAGAGATTCTTATCTGTAGGACGCCATTAGTGTGTGTGTGCTGGTGTGTATGTACATCATTTGAATTTGTGGTGGCCACTTCAGTGGCTAAACTCTGAGGAATGCACTTCCAGCATCGAAGCCAATCATTAATCTGTATTTACTCAGTGTAGCTCGGGGCACTCCGGCCGTGAGAAATCTCTCCCACATCACCTCTCTACTTCAGCACACTTGCATGTGTGCCTCTCTCTTTGTGTGTGTGTGTGTGTGTGTGTGTGTGTGTGTGGTCAGACTGGTTTGTCAGCGTGGCATAGAAAAAAAAAACACGTCTCAGCTGAAACTGACTCCAGTGCATGCACATATATGTGCATGCTGTCTGTGTTTCACACACAAACACACCCCACCCCGCACACACACACACACACACACACCATTGATTGAGTGAGCAGTTGCAATCCTGTCTGCACTTGAAGTCCTGCCTCTATCTCAGAAGGTTAAGGGCCTTGGCTCTTATCACAAAATGGGACTGTGTTTGTGCACATGCATTAGCATGCTTATGTGTGTTGTGTTTGTACAACCCTGTACACGTGCATGTGTCTGTGCGTGCGCGTGTGTGTGCGCGCGTGTTCATAGTTGAGAAAATACAGACTGGCCCATGGGACTGCTCAGGCTGTGTGTTTTGGCTCTGTCAGGCAGACCATTATGATGGCGTCGAAGGTCAGGTGGTCTGGCCAGAAGGCCCAGATATATTTGTTCGTTTGAATTTGGTATGCAGGCCTGATGAATAACCTCTTTGGGATGTTGATGAGCACTTCCTTAATTCCCACTGGGTTTGTGGGATTCTTCAGCCGGACCATTTTGTATGTCTTTGGGCTGCTGCAGGGTGCAATGGTGAGGAGCTGGGCCACCATGAAAGGCCAAAGGTTCTACACTTGTTACAGCCTCACATAAATTATCCTCCAGTCGTACTTTGATCACTTACCTGTGTCAAAAAGATTAAAAGCAGCTGTGGAAACTCTTGTGATACGCGTGTTAATGTATGGACTCAAGTATGGACGCGGCCTCAAGCCTGGTTTTCTTCCCTTCATTTTCTGTTTTCTTCTGATCAGTAATCCATCCACTTGATTAATATTATCTACTGTTGTCGTGTCATGATGGATATAGGAACTTCTGTGGAACTAATGAAAACATAACAAAATATACAACAAGCCCGGTACTGAATGCAATACTAATATTATTACTGCTACTACTAATGCTATTAATAGGAACTCTAATTGACGTGCCATATAATGAATGCTTTGTTTCCACTTCAGACTAATATCTGTGGTCGACAGAAAGTTAAGTTGTTCCAGGAACCATTATGCAGCCCTAACATGCTCAGGTTACCTGAGGTCAACACAAAGCGCGACTATCTCCTTTCTTCCCTCGCTGTCCTTATCTGTTCTACCTCGCGGTCTATTTTAATAATGAATGTCCCAAAGTGTCTGTTGCTCTCTCTTTGTTTCTCTCTTTCAATCCAGGTCAACAACCCAAATTCTTGGGTAACAGATGCACCAGTGGTTCTGTACAGTCCTGCTTTCTCTGTGGTTTCTGCGTGCAGATGCAGCCGTGCAGACGTAGCTTAGCTTTACTTGCAGGTTTCTGCACATAGAGAAGTAAGTTCAGATTCATGGAGGCAGGGAAACGTGTCATCCAGGACACAGACAAAAGTGTCACGTATTAGTCATGTAAAAAAAAAAGAAGAAGAAGAAGAATTCACTGTGGTTATTAGAGACAAAGCTGAACCAGGTGTGCCAATTAAACCTCCTGACAATTTGGCAACTCAACTTTCCAGGGTTCGAAACCAGATACCAGAAATCCACACCCAGCTTGGCACACACACAGACAACTATACAGACTGAACATGGACAAATAACACACACAAGGCAAATCATACCAACAATGTTTGTTTGTTGGCGATTATTGTCCAGTTATAGTCATAACAGCATTTGCCGGTGTTAGCCGTGAACATCCCAGTTTTTATTACAATCAAAACAGCATTTCAAATAAATAAATGTCTATCTTTTTGTTTGTTTTGTTTTTTTACATTTTCTCCAAATCTGGCCTGAGCAGGAGCTCTGCGTGAATGAGTTGTTGCATGTCAGAGGTTACAGGTGCAGGTAATAAATGAGGTGTCCAGATGTGTCAGGACTCCTCCGCTCTCGTATTTGTGAGCAAATTAAAGCGAGTGGTTCGTCAAATTCTCCTGATTGATAAATTTCCTTTAATTGCTAAAATTGCGCCTCGTCCGTCAAGCCCATATATCTAATTGGCATTTCCACAGTGATGGACATTTAAGCGGACAGCGGGCGGAAGTCATTTTGGCATAATGACGATAAATGATTGGGCTAAGTGGCAATAATTACCCATTGTGCATGTCTGGGTGTCAGAGTGTCCAGTCTGTGACAGGGTGGACAGAGACACCAACGACAACACAGCTGTGTCTCGCTCCTCTGGGCCTGGAAGCGATTTGTGTTTGAACTGAACGAGTCCCTTCTCATAATTGATTTTGTGTATTTGCGTTTGGTGTTCAGCTCCATGTCTGCTGACGTCCTGCTTATTGTCTTCTGTCTGCGTGTAGTGCGTGGGAGTGTGAAATTGAGAGAGAGAGAGAGACTGACGGAGGCGGAGAGAATAGACAAGACGTCACAATCAGTCGACGTGGGAGCACGCCGCCACTCACACACTTTCATTCAGCTCATCACAAACGCCCTGCTGTCTGTGCCTGTATGGGTCGCCATGCCTGGTAGCAGTGGGCGTGTGACGCCATAGAGGAGTAGGATTCCACTGTTTGCTTTTGACGTATGTCCGCCCTCGGCCTGTGTGTGCGCTCGCTTGTGTGTCAGCGTGGTGCCGCGAGGAGACATTTGTATTTGTGGTTTTGCAGAGCAGAGAAGTGAAACGAGGTGTCGCTTTGAGAGCCGCGGCGGCCCCCTCTCCATCAAACCAGCATGTGAAACTGAAAGATGGAAAGAGCTGGGTGTCGCGCAGCGGCGCCCGCCTCACAGGCCTGCTGTTTCTGTTGATGCGTGTTTGCAGTGGCTGCACGCCAACAGCCGCCACATTGAATTACAGTTTACAGATTATATGTCGGCAGTGACATTTTGATGTTGCACATGAAGAACGGGAAGCATGTGAGGAATGCACCGCTACAGGAGCCTAACCTGTTTGGACAACCCACAGTCACTGTGGCATCTCACAGCCAAACGCTAGTTCTCGCCACGGTTCTGCCAACATACTCCCACTTTCCTGCTGCGCCTGCGTGGTGTCGGACATGTGCTGTCGGTGACGGATGTAAACAGGCCTCAGTGGAGAGTGGATTCTGCAGGAAGGACTGACAATGAAAGCAGTCAGCCTGTTTCCTTTATGTGCCGAGGCTCTGAAAAGGAGGCACGGTGCCATGTTCTCCTCCTCTCGCCTGAGGTGGGACTTTTATAGAGAATCACTCAAGAGTTTGGAAACATGCAAAGCAAATGGTTTGATGGGCTGCTGACTGATTGATTGACGACTTTGTTTGTCCTAGTGTTGCAAAAGTTGCTGTTCAGGTCTTCCATTTTCACGTAAGAAAAAAAAAAGCGCGCCACATTATTTTGCGGCTGTTTTTTTTTTTTTTCACAACCCAATGCACCCAACTTGTTGAAAGCGCTTTTCTCGCCTGTGCCGTGCCATGCACACACTCGAGTCATTGTGCTTGTGCACCTGAAAGCTGTGTTTGTTTTCGCCGCTGTCGTACATGCAAGCTCTGTTTTGCACACCGGTCCTAAGAGCGACTTCCTGAGGTTCTCTCCAAGCTTCCTGTCTGCGATGTTAGAGGTTATCTCAAAAGCCCGCCTCTTTCAACCCAACACACACGTCCACGCAGCTGTTTCCTCTGACGATCATGGATCAGATTGAAACCCACACGCACACATGCACACGTGTTCAGGGATTTCGGGAAAGGCTACAAAAACATAAAAGCTGCTGGAAGAATGGTTACGTTTCTGCAAAGTCGCTGTTTCCGTTCTTGCCGGGAGGATGCGTCTGTGTCTGCTGCGCTCCCTAACTTCTCTTTTTTTTAACATTAGTGTAAGTTTGTGTGTGTGTGTGTGTCGAAGGGGTGTGAGCAGGGTCTCAGTTCCAGGACGGCAACAATAATCCACATATGTGTGCGTATATATATGTGTGTGCATGTGTGTGTGTTTTTGAACATCTGCTCCTCGTTGGCTTTGTCTTCTCTCTGCACGGCCCACCCTCTCACTGGGCGCTGGACTCTCAAGGTTCTTCTGCTGTTTGTGAAACAAAGTGGAAGAAACAGAATAAGGAGGATGCAGGAAGTGCACGTAGCCATTCATTAGCGTTCACGTTTTAATCCTCATTTTCTGTCTCCAGCCGCCTGTTCCCGTTTTTCCCCCTTCTCTTCCCACCGTGTTTGGTTTTTCTTCTCTGTCTCCTCAGTGTTTCTCTTGTGGCCTTGCTCGCTCTGTTCACCTCCCTCCAGGCACCAGATGTTGGGTCCGCGTCCAGATGTTTCATATTTATCACTCTCCAGTCACATCTTTAACAAACTCTCGCGCAGTAAACATTTACAGAGGCGTGTCCTCGCCTCTGTTGCCACGAGAACGGACGGGAGAGGAGGAGAGGAGCTGACATGACACAGATTTTTCGATAAAGGCCCAAAAACTCATCATTGCTGGATGAAAGACACAAATCCATTGCCACCTTTATTTTTACCAATGCTCACAGCTGTCTTTATGCTCATCCCAATTCCTAACACACAAACAGATGCAGATAAGTTTAGGTATGCATGCACCTCAACTTCCCTACTGACAATGTTGTTGACCTAACAACAAAGAGAACATTCTGTCACTTGTGTGCTGCCAGACTCCAGAATGGACAGGAAGTCTCAGATCTGCTGTTGCACTCACACACACCAGAAATCACGCAGTCCTGAAAAGTACTATACTTCCCCTGTTTAACCAGCCGAGCTTTTCCCACTGACTCTCATCTATTAACTACTGTGTCAACCACAGAAATGATTTTTTTTAAATTTTGTATTGATTTGTTTTTTATATTTGATTCAGACATTGTATTTGTGTCTATCACATATGCAGCCATGAAGGGAAGCATCAGCAGTGAGAAACCAATAACATACCAGCAGAGAGACATGCAAATCAACACCCATGTAATGCTTACACAACTTTGTCCCAATACTTATGACCTACTTACACTGTCACACAACATATAGTCTATATGTTCAATATAGAGTCATTTGATTCCATTGGGCTAAAACCCCCAACAATTGACAGTGACGGTGACCAAATACCTGCATAACAAAACATTTGAAAACAACATGCGACTCCGGTTCGGACATTATTAAAGGAACTAAACTCTGGCCGGTCACAGTGTGAAGGCGGTGTGAATGTAGGAATCATACAAAGTGACATCAACTGTCAGACACAGACTTTAACCCTTTAACCAGTGTCAGAAAAGTCCAGTGGGTGGACCTTTACGATCTGACCATCTGGCTGCTCTGAGTATATCTGGACCTGCAGACAGCCGGGCCGCTGAGGGCCACAGCAGCTGAAGCTCCAGTGAGTGACAGTGCTGAACCTCAGGTTGGTGAACTTGACCACAGGCCCAGACTCTGGCACGGAGGTGTGACCCTCAACTTGATGACATCGCACCTTGCTGCCAATTATGAGGGTTGGGGTGGGGGGGAAATTTTCCTCTCCTCTCACTAACCTCCTCCTCCTGCCTTCCTGTGGTTGGGAAATCAGTCCCACCTTTTTCAGACCCCCACCACCACCATCCACCCTTTATCACCCCTCGCATCGCTTATCAAGGTGATGACATCCATCTCATGTGAAGGCGGACAGACGGCTCTGTGTGATGTCCAGCTGCTTAATCCTTCACTTATATCCTGTTAGCCCCTCTGACACATTGGGCTGCGGCCATGGAGCCAGGGAGTGAGGCCATCAGACAAACAGCTGCTGCTCTAGAGTGACAATCCAATCTCCTCCACCACCCCCACCCCCCCAACGCACTACACACTTGTACACAAACTTCGTCGTACCTGTCAAACATTCCCTGATATCCTCAGCTCCGATCCTAACCTCGAATACCTCCTGCTTCCTATAAAAACACATACGCACTCAATGTAAACGTATGGGGACAGTTCACACACACAAAGTAACTTTGGTGTTGACAGGGGGCTAAAAGCAGGAGCGATAATCCAGCTGTAAAAGCTATGAAAGATGTACAGGCTTATCAACTGGTGGCATTGGATGAACTGTAATTTTATCTTTTTTTTGTTGTTTTTGTTGTTGTTGTTGATGCGACTCCGGTTCGGACATTATTAAAGGAACTAAACTCTGGCCGGTCACAGTGTGAAGGCGGTGTGAATGTAGGAATCATACAAAGTGACATCAACTGTCAGACACAGACTTTAACCCTTTAACCAGTGTCAGAAAAGTCCAGTGGGTGGACCTTTACGATCTGACCATCTGGCTGCTCTGAGTATATCTGGACCTGCAGACAGCCGGGCCGCTGAGGGCCACAGCAGCTGAAGCTCCAGTGAGTGACAGTGCTGAACCTCAGGTTGGTGAACTTGACCACAGGCCCAGACTCTGGCACGGAGGTGTGACCCTCAACTTGATGACATCGCACCTTGCTGCCAATTATGAGGGTTGGGGTGGGGGGGGGGGAATTTTCCTCTCCTCTCACTAACCTCCTCCTACTGGCTTCCTGTGGTTGGGAAATCAGTCTCACCTTTTTCAGACCCCCACCACCACCATCCACCCTTTATCACCCCTCGCATCGCTTATCAAGGTGATGACATCCATCTCATGTGAAGGCGGACAGACGGCTCTGTGTGATGTCCAGCTGCTTAATCCTTCACTTATATCCTGTTAGCCCCTCTGACACGTTGGGCTGCGGCCATGGAGCCAGGGAGTGAGGCCATCAGACAAACAGCTGCTGCTCTAGAGTGACAATCCAGTCTCCTCCACCACCCCCACCCCCCAGCGCACTACACACTTGTACACAAACTTTGTTGTACCTGTCAAACATTCCCTGATATCCTCAGCTCCGATCCTAACCTCGAATACCTCCTGCTTCCTATAAAAACACATACGCACTCAATGTGTATGGGGACAGTTCACACACACAAAGTAACTTTAGTGTTGACAGGGGGCTAAAAGCAGGAGCGATAATCCGGCTGTAAAAGCTATGAAAGATGTACAGGCTTATCAACTGGTGGCATTGGATGAACTGTAATTTTATCTTTTTTTTTTGTTGTTGTTGTTGTTGTTGCCTCAAACGACTCTTTTGTTTGTCAAGTTTAGTTACGCACGTCGCAGTAGCCAGGACGGTAGCGGCACGTTTAGTCCGTCGATGACTTTGCAGTGAAAACAGTTCATAAGTCGCAGACAGTGGGAATGTTTTCCTCTGCGGCCCAGCAGCTGTAACTTCTAGTGAAGTTCTGGTTAAGCCTTTTTCTGCTGAGTGACTGGAAACGGGGGGGGGGCTGGAAAGGGGGGGGGGGGGGGGCGATGACTTTGCTCCTCACACTTTCACAGTGGTTCTGGCGACGTCCTGACATTTGCCGGTGCAGTATTACAGGAACAGTAGAAGACGTGTGCACCAACCTGGTGAAATGTGTCTCCGGCGTTAAAGCATCAGTGCTAGTAAACAGGGCTGTGTGTCTGCATGCACGTGTGAAGAACGGGACACACACACACACACACACACACACACACACACACTTGGCCTAATGAGAAACACTTATTCACTGCACTTAGTGGTTCTGAGAAGGAGCAATATTCCTCATAAAGTACCGAGTCATGAGTATTGTCCAGGATTCAATCATCGTTTTCCCTCTGGTCTCGGAGCAACATTCCCATCAGACACACACACACACACACATGGTACATTTTCCCATCAACACATTATTACAATCCAGTACTGTTTAGTGCCTAATGAATTCACGTCCCCGCTAACCCATGCTCTTCTTTACCACTCTGATGAGACACAGGGCCTGAGTGCACATAGGGCTGCTTTGTGTCGACGCGTTTGCCTTTCGTTATGACGCTAATGAAATAAAAAGGCTGATTTCATTGTAGTTGCTCTCAGTACATATCCCATCCTGTTAATTGGCCATCTTCCATTTAGCTAATTGTTTTAAATGGCTGGAGTTTAGTAAGATAGAGGGATGAAATCTTGATTAGACAGAAAGAGGCAGGCGATGTGCAGATGATGGGCAGAGTAAGCCGGTTCACATTTAATTGTTCAATTACTAGAATAGTTTAGTCACTGGCTCAGCTGGCAACCATGTGAATGACATGGAGCCAGATTTGGAAAATTCCAATCATTATTTTCAGGTATGATGAACCCCTGCCCCCGAGCTGAGGTCGTGAGGCCAGTGGGGTCGACAGCGAGGGGAGAAACTGAAAAACAAGAAAAGATAGAGGATGTGGAAGAAGGGCGAGATGCAGAGATGATGGAGTGAAGGCAGGGGGAATCCCTCTGGGAGGCTCATCTGTCCATAAATGTAATGAAAAGATAGTCATCCATGTACCCACCTAATGTAGTGTATTGACGAACAGCTAACAGCCCCCTAGCTCTCTCTCTCGCTCTCTCCCTCTCCCTCTCTCTCTCTCTCTCTCTACACAGGCTTTGTTGAGGTCTCCCTGCCTGGAGGCAAACCTAAGCCTTTCAACTCTGTGGCTTTTGGACCACCCTACCCCACACTGGTATGCACTCTATCCCCCTGTATCCCTGTATCCCTGGCTCTGAAGCAGAGGTCAGGGGGCTGAAGCTGGCAGGTGATTGGATGTTATTGTGGTAAGGGAACACTGGGCTGCTAAGTGCTTCAAAAACACCAACTGCCCACAGACCTTCAGCCTATGTGTGTGTGTGTTGGAAAGGGGGGGGGGTGCATGTGTGTGCGCTTGTGCCCGTAAAGAGGTCGAGAAAGGACAAGGACCAGATTTTTGTCTTGAACTAGACCTTCTGAACACTCACACACACACCTGGAAATTAACACAGTCCATGTGTCAGTCCAAACACAAGTGTGTTTGTGTGGGTTGGTGGGAGTACCCCATACTTGTGGGGTCTAACAGCTTCATGGGGACCAAGGTGCTAGACCTCACAACCCCATATGTTTTAAAGGTGCTGTTGTGGGGGGTTAGACTTGGGTTCGGGTAAGGGTTATGTTTAGGCATTCAGTTTTGATGGTTAAGGTTAGGCCAAGGGGTTTGACATCATTAATGGGTCCCCACAAAGATAAATGTTTGTCAGTGTGTGTGTGTGTGTGCGTGTGTGTGTGTGTGTGTGCGCGTGCACCACATTGCCAGGTTCATATATATTTGAAAATATCATCAGATCATATCTGCCAATAAAATAAGATATAGTTAGAGTCTTAGACAGACAGACAGCAACAGCTGGGCACGCACACACACACACACACACACACACACACACACACACACACACACGCACACGTTCATTCATTCAAGTTAAGTGTGGGTAATGTCTGGCTCTTCAGTAATGTCATTGATGGCCCAAAACAGATTTGGCATAAATTAGAGAAGATATAGAAAACCTGATAGAAATGAATAGCCCTTTAAACTTAAAGTAAAGGCTCCGGTGGGAGGAGGCCACAGGAAATATGTGTGAGAGTAATGTGTATGTGCATCGTAAGCGTGTGTTAGTGTGTAAATGAAGGCGGCTTCTTAATAGACGACATGTGACATTTGTGCCGAACGCATGTTGAGCTTTCTGAAGTGGCTCAGAGTTTGGCAGACAGATGGACGAGATACACCCATAGAGAGTCAGTGTTTTCAGCTGAAGGTTGTGGATGGAGAGGATTCACGAGCAATTATGGCTCTATTCTCATCACTCTTCATCTGAGGGCTAAAGTGCTCTCCTGGCGCTCCCTCCTCCACTTTACTGTGATTGAAAAGTCTCTCAGGTTCACGCAGTTTCTGACACCGTTTAGCCGAAAAACTTAGACAGAAACGTTGTACATATAAGTGCACAAAACACGCATGCAAACACACACCAGTGCTGTTGCATAATGTGTGTGTTTTTTTTTTTTTACAAGCACATAATGCACTCTTGGCAGAATTGCGGCTCTCTGAAAGTTCCAGCACTTAATAGTTGATACCCTGGGTTTATGCCAGTTTGACTCACTGCTCGCTCTCTCTCTCTCTCTCTCTCTCTCTTTCTCTCTCTCACACACACACACACACACACACACACAGAGCCCAGAAGCTTTGATTGTTCAGCGCTCTGGCTAAATGTTTCAGCGCAATGGGGAACTGACTGCATCCACTTCTTGTGTAAGCTCGCTCTTTCTCCACCTGTCAGCCTCAAACCTCACCTGCAATAAATAATCACAGGGCGAATCCCAGTAATTAGCTGGTATAGGTGTGAGAAGGCTGTCGGGAGTTCGGGGGGGGGGGGTGCAGAGGGAAGGAGCGCATGAGGGGGAGTGTAAAAGAGTAAATGGCGATAGAGTCGTGTGGATCATCGCAGCAGCCAAACAAACCCAGTGACCCCCTCTCGCTGAAGCAGTGCTTCCCCCTCTGATGTTTGCCTCTCTTGGCTGGGAGCGGATGGGAAGGAGCGGGAGTCAGTCCATCCCCTGGTCCTTCCCATCCGCTCCCAGCCTCACCTAGCATACCGAATGATGGTCCAGTCCAGCAGAGCAGCATGATCCAGCCCCGCCCGACCACTCACCCCGCCCCGCAGGGGGCAACGTGTGGAACCTCTGCAAAACTTTTATAGCTCCATAATATTTTAACCTCTCCCTCTCATCAGCCCCCCACCCCCCACCCCCACCCTCCCCCGCTCTCTCCTCCCCGTCAAGCACGCACATTCTTTCTACGTTTGCCCCAGCTGTTCCAGCTTTATTCTACCACTGTCATCGTCTTATTCTTACCCCCCCCCCTCACATTTATTTATGTTTCTTTGCTTTCTCTTTCTCCATCGCACCCCCCTCCTCCACACACACACACACACAGACAATCCCCTCCCCCAAAACCCCACTCTGCCACAAACTTCCACCACGCGATGCCTCCCTGTCTCTCCGGCCCGGCCTGCTGAAACAGAACCGGGGGCTTAGAGAGCAGTCAGCTCCGAGATCCTCCACGATGTAAAGCAGATGTGTGACTGACACACACACACACACACACACACACACACACCACACACACACGTGGAAGAGCAGAGCAGCCTGGAGCATTTTGGGCCAGAGGGTGGAGAGAGAAGTAAGCCGAAACAGCTCTGTTGCTAGGATACAGACAAAATAAAACAGTCGGAGAGCAGCAGTTCTCAACTGAAACTGTTTCTCACACACACACACACACACAAACACACTACCAACAGTCAGGACTGGAAAACAATGTTTGGAGAGAGTCCTGGGAAAGTGGAAGGGCTGGACCTGTAGTTTTCTCCTGCTCGTGTTTCGTGTTCAGCTCCAGTTTGCTCACAGTCAAAAAGATGTAAAGTGTTGGCTTTGGAGACGTATCGCTGATTGTGTTTCAGTGCAGGGCGAGTGCATGTGTGCGCGTGTGTGTGTGTGTTTGGGGAGTTGAGGAGTTCAGGCTTGCTCCTACATGCAGGTGTGTGTGTGTGTGTGTGTGTGTGTGTGTGTGTGTGTGTGTGTGTGTGTGTGTGTGTGACAGAGAGGAAATCTCTAACTGATTGAACTGTTTTCCGGGGTACTTATCATACCCAAACGGCGGACGGCTGTCTTCCTGATGGAGCGAGAGGAAGAGAGGGAAAGACACTTTCTCTCTCTCTCTCTCTCTCTTTGTGTGTGTCTGTCCATCCAGTTTATTCTGTGTTTTGTGTCTGTTGTGTTTCCTCTCTTTTGCTTTCTGTCTATCTCTGTCCGTTTGGTATTTTGGCCACTTTGCCCTCAGCTCTGTAAAGTTCATGCTCGTTGAATATACAGTATGTATATACAGTATGTATATACAGTATGTATATCCAGTATGTACGTATGCCAGTCTTCTGATATGTGTGCACCCCGACCCTCCTACTCAGACAGTGGGTCTGCAGGAATGTATTTTCCCAGCTGGAGACAGGACGGGGTCTATCTTCCTGAAAATCTCCTGATGGCTGTTAGTAGACACAATCCACTGCGCACTAATTAACACATTTTATTCTCTACCATTAATCCCAACCTCAATTATCACAACTAAAACAAGCCATTACCTTAACTTTAAACCAAGTCTCAAAAACTAGTCTCCACCTGCAGGGGCCTCCATTTCTGTCCCCACTCAAGTTAATGTCAAGTTAAAGTCCCCACAGGGCTATTAGAACCGGTACGGCGCGCACACACACACACACACACATACACTTAAAGCCAAGGGGGATTCCTGGGACTAATGTTTAACAGGGAGAATTTGGACTGCGCCATCAATTTTAGCTCAAACTGCAGACACTGTGGTTTACTCTAGATAGCAGAGCCAAGCCTCAGAGATAAGACAACTCCCGGCCTGCCTGTGGGAAAGATGAAAGCATTCCCCTTCAAGCTGACTGCTCGTTCTGTTTCTTTTCCACCCTCCCTCGCTGTCCGTATACGGGCTTGTTTGTGAGGGAGCGAGATTGCGTCGCTAGTAAATCTTGAGAAAATCCTCAAGTTGCAACTGGCGAATTGGATACAAGTTTATATGTGGGGACCAAAATATAAAACACACACACACACACACACACACATATATATATATGTGATGAGAGCAACTTAAAGTGCATAAAACAGAAAATGTTTGCTTTAACTGACACATTTTTGCGTGTTTTTGATATTTGTTCGCACGCTGCCTGTTACTAGTGACACAGAGGTCACTGAGAAAAATTTGCGATCCTTCAAATGTTTTTTTTTTTTTTTTTTTTTTTGGATCATACAGTCCTAACAGAGGTCATCTGAAGAAAGTTGAGTCCTATTTCGAAAGCAAAAACTCCCTCTGTTATCCAAAGTCCGACTCTACACATATAAAGTGGGTGTGTTTCAGAGAACATGTGGCGGTGCGTCTGAAACTTGCCATGCAGTGCCAAGCAACCAACACACACACACACACATATCCACATGTACACAATCGCATCTACGCCCATACACAAACAGACCTACCATGGCGAGTAACTGTAGATTACAGAGCTGTCAAAGTGGCTGCTGGAAGGAGGCAATTAGATAGGGGGATGTCTTGCTAATGGGCTGCCTGACCCCAGACACACTTACACACACAATCACACACACACACACACACACACAAGCAGTAACTGAATTTCTCCATTACCCGCCTGAACTTTGCTCTCAACAAAACCTGAGCGCTGTCAAAGGTAAGGCTGCCTTTAGGCTCACAGGACTCCACACACGTACGATATGCAGAGGCATGCACCACACTAAGCCCTGTCACCCAGGTATGAATAAGATTCCACTGGAAAACCACCGGAATAACGCACTGTTTCCCAGGATCTTCCGACTATTAATATACGCTGGTGTGTATGTGTGAGTTTGTGTGTGTGTGTTTCTAAGCGAACGAGTGGGTGTGTGCCCACGCTCACGGCAGACAGAGGACTCATTGTGATACGGCCGTGTCCCTCAAGGCGCTGGAATCTGGCACATTGTCTTTGTCGGAAACTCGCACCATTTACAACTCTCGACTTGTTTTGATCCCTTTAGAAAATTCCATTTCCTGCGGTGGTTCGGGGAGTGACTGTAGAGAAGCCTCTGGAAGGAAAAGCCTCATTACGGCTTCGGCGCGAGCTGGAAGACTTGACTTGTGGGTCAGTGCCAGTCTGACCACTGTGGTTTCTCTGTGTGAGAATGAATGATGGCAGGAAAAGGTAACAAATAAGAAGTCAAAAATGTGGACTCGTCATTTTGGACCATCAGCTGACCTGTTGCGATGCTGCATAAGCCTATATGTTAGTCGGTGGGGCGTTTGGTTATTAAATTATATATTTATTGATCCACTCAGTCGGTTAACTGTGGCTTCAAGACCACAACCATGCACCTATCCAGACCTGAGGAGCAGGTCCATCCATCATCCATCATCCATCACCTGTAGAGATGAGACTGCGAGCTGTGACTCATCACCCTGTGCACGCGCCTCTGTAGTCCCTATGAAAGCATTTAGTTTTCATCCTTCAGCATGCACGTGTGCGTTTGTCGGTTTGTATGTGTAAATGTGTGTTTTTGAATGTGACGTAGTGTCTGTAGGAGCCACGCTGCTCGCTGCCAGAGCCTCGCTGCTCCAGAAATACAACGTGTATGACCTCAGCTGATGTGTGTGTGCGTGTGTGTGTGTGTGTGTGTGTGTGAGGGAAGGAGAAGAGCATCACGATACATTTGTAACACACATTTGTGAAGATGAAACCCTCATATATTACGTGATGTATTTTTTTTTTTTCAGAGTGGTTTATGTTTGGTGAGTAAGAACTTGACTGGTCAGAGCTGGTCAGAACTGCACGGAGCTCTGGACGTCCATCAAACCCAACTTTGACCTTTGACATGAACAGGCTTCAAAGTTGCAGTGACAAATATCAGCCTTGGTAGGATTGTTTTCCAGCTTATTTCTGCACAGTGTGTGCGTATGACCGGGTGTCATGCATGTGTGTGTGCAGGCAAGAGTGAATGCAAGATTTGTGGCAGAAAGAAAAAGAGAGGAGTCAAATCGACACACACACACACACAGAGAGAGAGAGAGAGAGATTATTTGTGTGACAGAGGGTAGCCTGTATCTGTAGCGTGTGACACAGTGCTCTCTCTGCTGCAGCAGCCAGGCCACAGTTTAGGGACATGTGCCAAGGGACAGAATAGCCTGTCTGTTTACTACCTCTTACTGAACTCTGACTGACAGCACGGCTTCTTTGTGTGTGTGTGTGTGTGTGTGTGCATGTGTGTGTGAAACTGACCGCCTGCACACATGGCATAAAAGAGGATTTAAAGAAGTTGCCGTCTCTCTCGAGTGAGGGAAAGACTGACAGACTGGTTAACAGTGTGTTTATCTGGTCTTTTCTTTCACGACGCCACACTCACTTCGCACACACATGCGCACAGTTCACACAACGTGTGCACAGAGCGGCCAACCTCCATTTTTGTAAATAAACACATTGCCCCACAGAACATATTGCGGTTTATTTGGGCAGGGGGTCAAATCCCCCCCCCGTGAACACGCACGCACACAGATGCACGTACACACATCCCGATCTCAGCTGTCATGTTCCTGGAGTGTCAGGTTGTGAAGAGCAGAAGTAGCTGCCTCACCTCTGACCTCTCGGAGGTCCCGTGAGGTCTTGAGGACGGCAGACGCACAACATGTGTATCTGAGATTTCCAGCTTTCAGACAGGAGAAGGCAGAGATGGATGTGTAGGGGGGTCGGGGTGTGTTTGTGGAGGCCTGCAGCTGCAGTGGAGATGAAATGCAGATAAAGATTTTTTTTTAAAAAAAAGCTGTTTTGCACAGAGGAACACAGTGCAGCGTATAGGATGTGGCTGGAGAAGAGCAGAAGTTACCGCGGGCGTGATGAGAACCAGTGTCTGTGCACAGTGTTTAGTGGTTTAAACGTTCACGTCTTCAAAGGGGGAGTGCGTATGAGGAAACCTCTCCTCCAAACATGATCATTTATGGATGTGTGGTTTTAATAATAACATCTGATAATTAAAGTAATAAGATGATGCGTAAGAGATGTGCACACACCTTGAGGCTAGTGGAATCAGGGAATTTTTAAAAAATGTTTACTACCATTGTATGGCATTTACACGAGTCGTCATTTCAACATATCACTTGTTTTCCAGCGAGTGGAGACTATAAAAGTTCATTAGATGATGCAGACGCTTGTTGATGCCTGTTTTCAGGACGTGGTGCTGCACCTGTGTTGACTGACTGTTCTGCCAAGCTGCTGAATTCTGATGATGCAGGTATGAGGTTGTTTTAATTGAGGGAAAATTGCAAAGTCAGGGAAAGCGATGGTTTTGTTTCCGTGAGACACGCATTAACCTTTTTCTTGTTTTGGCAACATTCTACGGTTTCATTTCATTTTTTTCGTAAAAAACAAACAAACAAAGTGTTAAGTGTTTAGGTTTATGTGTCCTTACTAATAAGGGAGGATGAATGAATAAAAGAAAAAGACAGAGGGGTAAAGAGTGGGGCGACATGAACTCTAAACGTCAGGGACTGGACACAACATCGGGGCCAGCTGGTAACCCCCCCACCCCCCACCCCCCATCACCAACAACCTCCAGTGAGCCCCCAGACATTCACTGAAGGACAAAACAGGAATCCCCCATAGCCCCACGGCAGACTGACTGACTCTGCATGGTCTACATCACACACGCACAAACACGCGCACACACACACACACACCTCAGGGACTGCAATACACACAGGCCTTCACACACAGGCTTCCAGACAGCATAGAAATAGCCCCAGTCTGGGGTATTACCATATGCACCATCATCAGCTCATGCACTGACTGTATCACACTGCAGCGTGATATGGTTTTACCTCATGCAGTCAGTATAAAAACAAAAATAATGATACATCAAGTGGAGCTCTCTTTTCCTCTCAGTCATTTTTACGTTTTTTTTCCCCTTCCTTTCATCTGTTTTAATTTCTCTTTCACTCTCTCTCTCTCACACACACACACATTAACATTTGCATTAATGCACAAAGCTATATGTAAACGCACTCTATGGTTCCTGAAACCATTCACACACACACACACACACCCCAACACACACACACACCATGTTTATTGTATTGGTTTACATTCTGTCAGCCCGGCCATATTTCACAATGACACTGGTTGATGCTCAGTGGTCTGAGTGACAGAAAGTGCAGTGCAAAGTAAAGGTCAGGAGTTCCTCAGCCACTAGTTCCTGACATATCACCCCCCCCACCCCCCACCCCCCACATACAAAACATCATCTCACTGAGCAGGAGGGGTTTTCTTCAACCCTTTACCCTCAGCATTTGCATGGCACGCACTGTCAGGGTATTCCCTCAGACACAGAGCACAGACGAAGGAACGCGTTCTTCACATACGTCACTGCATGTTCTCTTGAGGATCCCATGCAAATGAAAGTCTCATTTGTTAAAAGTGATCTCTCTCTCTCTTTCTCAAAGCAAGAAATCGGAGGACTGCACATAAGCTTTCTAAAATTATATGCAGACCCGATGGGCTTCACAGGCACCACATGTGGGGGGGAGGGTGGGGTGGGGTTGGCCGTGGTTATTTGGAAAGACACCTGCAGGAATTTTTAAGGGGATGTTTTCTGGTTTGGAATCAAAACTCAGAACCTCAACAGAAAGAAAAGCTAACAAACATCTCCGAGCTCGGCTGACGCCAGGTGTCTGGTGCTGGGTTTCTCTGAGAATGTGGCCGGTCTCGCTCTGTCAGTCTGTGAAACCCCAGAATTGTCTTCACCGAGGCCCAGTTTACAGCGATCCAACCGGACCCTTCCTCTCAACCTCATTCCTGCTGAATCTAATTACCGTACCTCAATCCGAATATCTGCTGAATCGAATCTGGCTATCTTGAACATCTTGTCATCTTTGCTGCGTTTGGCTCATAGTTATTGAGTCATTTCATCAGAGGCAGACTCAGAGGTCTGGGTTTACGGGGGATGAATCACTGCTTTAGATCAGTGCACGTTTACTGGAGTGTTAAAAAGTCTTGTCGGCATCAGTGAAACTGGTGTTCAGCTGTTTTTGAATGGAGCTCGGTGGTATCATCAGGGGCAGTACGCAAAGACAAAGGCAGATTTAGAATTGAAGGGAAATGGGAACTTTCGTAGAAATATTTACTTGGTTTTGGCAAAAATGACAAAAAATGTCAGTTAAGGGCAACTGATTGTTTTTTGGAAACAGTTTGATAACTTTAATGGCAGAGCCAGATGAACTGTTGAGATGCTTATCTATCTTCTGGTCATGAGGGTGGTGTGGGGTGTGCTCTTAAAAGATGAAAAGATGAAATGAAGTGGTGTTATTGCCACTGCAGGCTGACATTCAGTTCAGGACGAGGGTGCGGGTCGATTTGCTTGGTCACGATGGCTGCCCATGACACACGATCCCCCCGGCAGAAAAGCACCCTGCTGGTTTCTGTATCAGGTCAAGCTCACCGTCACGAATGCCTTCTATTTCCAGTTGACCTGCCATGACAGCTAGTTAGAGCCGGGTTATGCGATTACGGCTGCCAGAGCGCGGCAAGGCGAGGGCGAAAACGATGAGTGTGGGGTTTCCTGGGAAGCCGTCTGCCAGACATCTGCTGCCATCACTCCATCGCCCCCCCCTCCACCACCACCACCACCACGCCGTCTATATGCGATTTGCCCCCTCTCTGCCTCGGCGTCTCACTCTGAGATGGCTCTTTGTGGCGAGCAGCGGTGCTCCACTGAATAATTCAAAGTGCTGGCACACATACAGACAGACAGTGGATTAAGTGCCTGTCGAGAAAGAGGAGGTAGAGGGGTCAGAAGCGGTGGGGGAGGGGGGGCGGTCCATTAGACACTAGAGGAGCTGAGGGAAAATTCATCGACGAGGCAGGTGGGTTGGCAGCAGTGTTAAATCAGTGGCGTGTCAGCGTGGACGTAAGCGATACCGCCAGAAATGGAAAAAAAGAAAGCGAGAGAGGGAGCGAGCATGCATCGTGTCACATGACCACCGGGAGATCCCTGAGCTGAGCCGGTCACCTGACTGACTGGAAATGCACGCTGCCGCCTCAGAGCGATTCCCAGAAATTACGTCCCTGTGTGTGTGTGTGTGTGTGTGTGAAGCTATACCTAGTACATATAGAATATGTGTGACAGCAGTAGAACACATTGTGACGTTGCACTTCCTGTTTTGCATTCAAACATTATAGTTTCGTATGTGAAATTAAAAGGAGAAAAAAAAGGACCCTGTTATGTAAATCATACCGAGGCAGCCATGACAGTTTCCCTTCAGGTGTCCGTCCGTGGCATTTTAGTGAAACAAAGTTGTGTTTAACACCAGAGCATCATCTACATATAGTCGTAGGGACGGGGGGGTTGAGGGGTGGGGGGTGGCGTTCAGTGTCAGCGATGGTTCTGGAGGCTGAGGCCATTGTGGTCACTGACTAACCATTCAGTGGTTCCATGTGGGTGTGGGACCGTAAAGAGTTCAGTTCTAGTTTCAGGTTTGTTTGTGATGTTTCATGGTCAAAGACTTTTTACTCTGTGGGTTTTAGAGTAACTGCCATTGTTCTGAATGGAATGAAGATATAATATACAAGTGCCGAAGCAGCAGGTAACACATTAACAGGCACACTGTACAAACCCTTTCATTATACTCGCTGAGTGAGACGTCTGTAACAGGGACTTGAAGGTTACATGACCCAGTGGACACAGTTCATGCTCAGGCTGGTTGAGCAGCATTCAAAGCCCAGTGCATCCTGGGAGTGTGACTAAATAAACACGTTGCAGCCATAACGCCACAGCTCGTTGATGGACTTTATGGCCCTTCTCCGAGCGCAGCGCCTCCCAGCTTTGTAGAGCGGGATGAAAAATGCGCTCGCCGTGAAACGACGCGAAATACTTTCCATGCGAGCCCGTGGCATTGCGCTCCCCGCGGGATGTCCGCACGTTAGTTTATACGTCCCCGGTGTGTGTGTGTGTGTGTGTGTGGGGGGGGGGGGGGGGGGGGGGGGGGGGGGGGGTCTGGTGTTTGCTTTAGTTCCGGGTGGACTGGGGTCTAGGTTTGTGGGTCTGTGTTTTCAGGCCAGTAGATCCAGGAACAGGAACTCGGCAAAAGTCCTGTGTTTTTTAAAGGGAAGCTCTAAAGGTGCTGTTTCTCTGATTTTTAAAAAAATGTTTTTGTATAAGAATGAAAAAAGTATCACCTGGTTTATTGAGGTTTGCAGAAATACGTGTAATCGCCCGCTTATCAATAACAAAGAGCAGTTGTATCGTTAATCAATCAGACATTCCTCACTCTTTAAATCTTTCTCTAACTTTTTCTTCCCCCCCCCCGCCTCCCCCCTTCTCTTTCTAACATAATTGAAGTGCTTATCCACTCCTATGTAACCTAATGCCTTTCCCACAGCTCTAAAGTGTCATTTGGGCCGCAGCCTGAGTACTCTGCGCTGCGCTCTAACGCGTACGCATCAGCAGAAGCCCAGATTAGACAAATAAATAATTCAGGTTATTGCTTTAAATGCAGTTTGTGGTAAAAGACTGTAATAAATCCACCTAGGACTTCTGACCCTGTTTATTTCAGCGCTGCCTGACTGCCGATCACGCCGTGACCGCCGCGCGATGGCGTGGTTTAAGACCTGTGCCGCTCGTGACGACTCTCAAACATTCCTCAAGGAGTTTTGTAAACATTTTGGGAAAATGGGATTAAGTCTGGGCCGAGCTGATGCAGCAAATTCTATGATATGATTTTTCTATTTTTTTTTTTGGTCTTCCCCCACTGATCCATCAATATGATGACTAATGACAGCATGTTAAAGTAAATCCGAGGAGGCCGTTATTAGCCATTATTCATTGATTAAGGCAGCCGATGTTTAGCTAGAATGCTATTAGGGCAGTGGGTCGATGCGGCCCGAGTGCATAAGCATGTTAATACGATAATGTTTGTATGTTAGTGTGAGTGTGAGTCTGTCAGTCCGTCCGTGCTGGTGCATCTGTGGGGGTGAGAAGAACCTGATGATCTCATGCTGTGGGTGATGTAGTCTTACGGCAGGTGAGTCATCAGGCGATGCTGTAGTCCTCTTACTGGAACAAAGACAGACTCAGATCACCTCCCTCTGCCGTACTGGCTGCTGCGTCATCTCCCCGTCCTCCCTCCCTCCCCCCCTCCCTCCACCCCATCTCATTTATCTCCTTCACCTTCTCCCTTGATCATCACCGTCCCGTCTTTGACCTGCATCTCTCTCCACTCATCCCGTCTGTGGATCATTTACTAATTTACTCCCCCGGTGGCCGTTTGTTAGAACCTTCCTTTTCATAAGATCATAAGATTTTTTTTTGTTTGTTTGTTTTTTTAAACTGTTTTGTGAATCCGATATAAAAAAAGGAATGAAGCAACAGCATGTGTCCATTTTAAAAAACATCAGAGAGAGATGCATTCATGATGCTTTCATACGATTTGTCATTGTAAGAATTGAACAGGCATATGAACAGGACGCCTAGTAAAATAGGAACGGAGAAATAAAAGTATCGTACCTCAATATGAGGACGGAGCTTAAGATGTCAGGTTACTGGTTTACAGGAGTTATGGACTGTAGGGGCCGGACTATTTCTTGAATCGGGGGCCAGCAATCCAATCTAAACAATTCATTTAACACGAAATATAAATGCTACATCAGCAGATGAAATACGCAGGCCGCCGTCGATAGCTGCCTTCTCCTTCATCACTTTACGTCTCCTCTCTTTGTCCTCTGCCTCTTTTCCTCCGGCCTCTCCGTGTCCCCTCTCTGTCGTCCATTTGCATTTCTACCGCTTCTTGTATTTTATCCCCTCCATCACACAGCCGTAAACACAAGGGCCACAGAGAGCGCTGGTTTGTTTTTTTAATTAGGTAAATGGACTCGAGTCTGCTGGACCAGACAGAGAAATCACTCTCTGGACTCCAGCACTGTCATAACAATTTCTTAAATTAATGAGGTTCGGCTAAATGTTATTAAAATCTTGCTGTGCAGCGGATTATGCGTACTTTTACCCACTCCTAGTTTTGTTTTTCTGTCTGACTCTGAGACGGTGAACTTCAAAAAGAGCAGAGTCAATAGACGATTATGCCAAAAGTTGAATTCAGCCACACCGCCGGCAACCTCCGACCTCATCTTACCTGATCCTGACAGGCTGCAATCTGATTCTCACACACCCACAGAGAGAGGCCCGGCTGGGTTCGATGGGTGGAGAGGTGGCGCTGCCACCCTCCAGGGAGGATCCCTTCAGGCACAACAACAAACATGTGCTCAGAAAGAGCGTTATTGTTTTTGATGGAGATAATTGTGTTGAGATAATTGCATTTATTAGCCGTGTATGTGTCTGCTCAGGTGCTCCAGTGTCAATATTGTTTCAGTCGCGCTCCTGAGAGTGTGTATGTGTTCTATTTATTTCTGTAATAACCCACTGATTATTATTATTATTATTATTATTATAAAAAAGGGGGGAGAAAAAAATCATCTCATTTGTATAGGAGTGTCTGTGTGTTAAAGAAAACAGACATGGATACCATTTAGAAACTTTAGAGAGAATTGTGCGTTGTCGTATGTACACACAAGTTAGGTCATCATATATTTGAATAATTAAACACTATTCATTTTAGTGTAAACAGTTGTTGTTTAATAAAAAAAAAAAGGAATGTCTGTTTTTAGCACTCTGACACTCTGTTTTCCATCACTCCCTGTTGTGTTGTGTTTTTTGTCGTGTGTGAGCGTTTCTGATTCTTGACTGACTGGTCCACTCACAGAGGGCTTTTGTGTGCCGCAGGTGTTGAGGTATACGAGGCTGCGCTTAAGGAGAGTTTTATTCCTATGGGCCCCCTGAGGCCACGAGGCCTGGTCCAAGAGAAAGACCAGAAGCTGTTTCAGCTTCCTCTACTGTTGTTTGGCATGGAACACAACTTCAAACACTGTGCGTCAGAGCACACAGCCGACCACAGCTACAGTACACGCACACACGCACACACCTTCACAGCTCCTTTACAACTTTTACTAATTGTAGTAGTAACACAATATTAATATACTTCATTAATTTAAATGGCCTAATTAAAACAATGGAGGCGTATACACAGAAGTATCATAAAAGCTAAAATAAGTAAAGTAAGAAGTGTATTATCATGATGTATCAGATTATAACGAATAAGCACTTTTTAATGTTGTATCTGGTCAGGGCTGAGCTATAACTTTAACTGCTTTTTATACTGCTGGGTATTTCAACCCGCCCTGTTTAATAAAACCATCATATTTTCCACATAAAACTTTGACCTGCAAGTACTGGCCAGTAACTTACCTACAAAGTGCCAAGTCAAAGTAAATGAAAAGAAAGCTCAGGTACAGTTCTACAGTAAATAGTTCACAAACTTTATTTTATTCTGGAGATACAGCAGATTTAGAAAATCATTCTTAGAGGACTTGATCCCAAAAGACTAATTTGCACTAAATATAATAAAGTACAAATTGAAGTGCAGCTCAGAGTGGTGATATACAATACACCGTGTAATATTAGACTATAGCATTAAATGGAGTCCGCTCAACAGGTAGTGCAGCAAAGCAGACAGCTCCCAGAATGGACTGCGTTAGCGTCTCCAAAGCCCATGGAGCCACAGCGCTGACCTTTCCTGTTATGGAAATGTACTGCTGGCTGTTTTAGGCCCGCAGCCACACACTGCTTTTTTCAATGCCTGCCTCCCTGCCTCTTTCCTGCAGGCTGCTTTTACTGCACGGCTGTGCAGCATTGTTCCACAGAATGGGTACAACGTGTTCCCTTTCTTATATTATTCTCCCGTCTTTATTTTTGGAAAACCTTCTCGTCCGCTTTATGGTGCAACCTCAAGGAGATGCACTCGGCTTTTGCACTTGCGCGTCCTGACGCTGGATGAATAACGCCCTCTTCCATCTCTGCACGCGTTGGACATGAACCAGTTGATTGGAAGGAATACGGGGAGAGTACAGCCTTCGTTTGTTGCCTCGCAGTTCATTTCGAGCCGCTCGCCGTCACAGAGCCTCCCTCTCTCCTGCCCGTCGCTGTGATTAGGCCCTAAAATGGGGCAAATGAAGTGACATGTTTGGCTTTGCAATGAAAACAGAGCTGTGTTAATACTTGCATATGGGGTCTTGCGGGGGCCGGCGGCGCACACACTGCGTCAGCTGTGATGCAGTGCTGTGCCGTTTGGACTTTCCAAACGGCGTTGTGTGATTAGAGGGCAATTTGCTCTCTGACAATCTGAACTAAGAAAAACACCTGCATTATTAAAACAAAACAAATGACTCCATGTGGCCCGAAAGAGAGGGCGGCGAGCGCCAGAGGACCGAACGCCACGCATGGATGGATTTATTCTAAACAAACAGAGGTTTTCAGGAGTAAAGCAGAACACGGCGAACGTGATCCTTATCATGACGTATGCCGTCGATCCACTAATCTCCACTTTTTTTTTCCCCTGTTTGCTTTGGCGTAACTGAACAGAGCTGAACAAAGATTCAGATAATCAAAAGCACTGTAATTACAAAGTTTTCCACTTCCACTTCGGGTGCATGTGTGTATGTGTATGTGGGATTTCTGTAGTATAGTATTTACATACTAAAATTGGCCAATTGTTATTGAATGTTTCATCTCGTTTTGTAATATTAAGCACAGAATTCCAGTAGTTTTCTCCAAAGCCTCTGCTGTGGTCGGCGAAGCTGCTCCAATGTAAAACATGAAACTTTTCTGGCTGTATATGTTTCACATTAGAAATGAAAAAGACTGTGCCCAAGGGAATTACTGTGGCGGGTTACATACAGCTACCTTGTAAAATAAATACTTTGGGATTGATGTGGCTGTCGTGTTAGAGAATTTGTCGAGGCCATGCAGCCGTTTTCCCGCAGCAGCTCTGTTGGAGATTTTAAAGACAACAGTTTTGTCTTGAGAGGTTTGGCCACAAGAAAACGGACACCCCGTCCCAATCCCCATCCCCAACGCAGGGGGATTATAGAGTGTGACGTGAAGAAAGGTCACTGCTTCTGTGTTGGTAAAAATAGATTTCACAGACATTTTGCCAGTAGGAATTTGTACTGAATTTAGTCGAAATATCCCAGGAGGCTTAGCGCGGCTTAATCCAGTGACGTGTCTCATTGTGCGGGTGTTTATCCTCGGAGAGCTGCAATCGCCGGGCCTTGTTCGTGGGACGTTAGCACAACATCGTGTCTTTGCATTCGACGAGTCAGCTGCACGCGTGGATTTTATTTTTTCTTTGAGAAAACAAAGCACAGCATCGTAATCGCTAAGCTGTTGGGACGCCCTTTTACTTTTGGATGTTTGTACAGTGTTGGATGCTGCTGATGCACAATGAGGCTTTTCATTCGGTTGTTGTAGCGAAAAAAACCCAAATGTTTTTCCAGTCACTCTGTGGGATTTATAAGAAACGTGTGGGGTTTTAGATCAGATCTTTTCCCAGGTGTTTCCAGATGAGTCCTTCTGTGACCAGAGGTTTCTCAGGCGTGACTGATGCAACCAGAGACCCGAAAACGTTATCTCCACTTCACACTGCCTCTCTCTGGGTTACCCCCTTCTATCTGTCTATCTGTAGCGTCCGATTCTGAGAGCTCAGGAAGACAAAGACCTTCTGCTCTGTATAGTTCCTCATTGATTGAAGTTTTTTTTTTTTTCACTTCCATATGCAAAAGCAGGGACATATGTTTGTTTCTGCTTCAGCAGACATGTGCTTTCTGTCTGGCTCCTCTCAGTGTTAAAGTTTCACTTCACTCAGTCTCACTCAGTCTCTCTTCCTCAGAGCTAATTACTTTGTTTACCTTTATTTTCAATGGTACATCCAACTATTATTAGTAGTAGTGGTAGTATTTGTAGTAGTAGTATTACAGCGTTCCATGTTTCTGAGCGAGTGTGTTTCCTTTGCTTTGCATTTTCTCCTGCATCGGCAAAACTGAATATCGTCACCCTTTTAAAATAATGGCCCAAGTCATATTTCTTCAAAAACAGAGAACCAAATGCAGAGTACAGTGAAACCTCGACTTACGAACGCCTATACTTGCGAACTTTTCGAGATACGAACCGGAGATTCAAGATTTTTTTGCTTCCTCTTACGAACCAACGAACCAACGACTTCTGAACCCGAGCACGGAAAAATTAAAAACATTTCCCCGGCCGCCGCCATTACGTGTGACCCGTGCGAGTCTCTCAGAGCGTGTCAGGTGACTGAGGCTGTGTCCGAAATCGCTCCCTAACCCCTACCACTACATTCATTTCCCTATGTAGGGAGTAGGGAATAGGGATCGAAAAAAATCGCTTCGAACGTTTCAACCTACGAACCCGATCACGGAACGAATTAAGTTCGTAAGTCGAGGTTTCACTGTATATGATATTTAGGCAAAAAATAACATTTTTTCAAGAAGGTGACGATATGTGATCTTTGAGGACAATGATCCGTCCATCGAGGGAATGAGTTTTCTAAAAGCAAACTGCAAAACTTGCGTCTCCCCTCTTTTAAAATGACCAAGTTGACCAAATATAGTTTGCATCTGTTGCCAACGGTCACATCTTCACGTCTGTTATGAATATCGCCGTTTGACACAGTTTGTTTATGAGTTGAATTTAGCAACAGCTCAGGATTATTGAAAAATGACCCGCGGCTCTCTGAGGAGACGAACCAGCCAAGTCGACTACACACAAGTGTTTCAAGCTGACGATACAGTCAGGACCACTCCTTCCCAAGTTTGGTTTCCCAGTATTTATTACCTCCACAGTGACAACCCGGAGCCAGCGGTAAGCAGGGATTTGCCTTTTGAAGAGCTGCCCTACTTATGCCAAGAACACAAAAGTCTAAGTCTGTTCTTTCATCAAGTCTCCGTACGTTTCTCACCATTACAGACAGACGGACAAGATTCCAGCACTGGTGCCAGCTCTAATGTGTGTGTGTGTGTGTGTGTGTGTGTGTGTGTGTGTGTCAGCGTGTGCGCGTCTTTTGGAGACGAGCGGTTGAGTGAAAAAAAGAGATGAAGCAGATGCTGTTTCTCCGTCAGGGCCGTGCCAGGAGGCAGCAGCCACTGGCACACGACGAAGACCTGCGCGCACATATGCGTCTGTGCATTTGTGTGTGTGTGTGTGTGTGTGTGTGTGCGTCTAGTGTGTGAGAGTGTAATTGTGCATTTGCTGCGTGCCCTTATAAAGATGGGAGCAGGATATACAGTTCTCTTACTGAAATGCCATATTAAACAAACACCAAGCAGTGGGTGGTGAGACAGTGTGCGTGTGTGTGTGTGTGTGTGTGCGTGAGTGAGAGATTGTGTCTTTCTCTGTGTGAGGCCTTCACAGACGTTAGGAGTTGGAACACCACATTTCTCTTGATGTAAAAATAGCGTGTGTATACTTATACTCTCTATATGAACAGTATGGACAGTCAGGAGAGTCCATCCCCATTACCTTCTATGTGCACGCAGGAGAACAGTGCTCAGTGAGTTCCTGTGAGAGAATATGAATAGCTATTCCAGAATTCCCATTGCCAGGAGGCAGCAGCCACTGGCACACGACGAAGACCTGCGCGCACATATGCGTCTGTGCATTTGTGTGTGTGTGTGTGTGTGTGTGTGTGCGTCTAGTGTGTGAGAGTGTAATTGTGCATTTGCTGCGTGCCCTTATAAAGATGGGAGCAGGATATACAGTTCTCTTACTGAAATGCCATATTAAACAAACACCAAGCAGTGGGTGGTGAGACAGTGTGCGTGTGTGTGTGTGTGCGTGAGTGAGAGATTGTGTCTTTCTCTGTGTGAGGCCTTCACAGACGTTAGGAGCTGGAACACCACATTTCTCTTGATGTAAAAATAGCGTGTGTATACTTACACTCTCTATATGAACAGTATGGACAGTCAGCAGAGTCCATCCCCATTACCTTCTATGTGCACGCAGGAGAACAGTGCTCAGTGAGTTCCTGTGAGAGAATATGAATCGCTATTCCAGAATTTCCATGTTTTGTGTTAGTTTTGGAGCATTCGATACGAACGTAATGTAACTTGATAATGTAACTCTGATAAGGTACTAAGTGAGGTAAGAGTGAGTATTGAACGGTCAGGCGGATAATAATAATAATAATAATTATTATTATTATTATTATTATTATTATTATTATTATTATTAATATTATTGTTATTATTATTAGTATTATTATTATTATTATTATATAAGATAATGAATTGTCAGAATTATTGATATGAACAGTACTGAGCAAAGGGAAGTGCTGCACCTTTTCCTCTTCCTCCTTCCTTCCCTCTCTCCTCTCCTCTCCCCTTCACTCCTCTCGTCTCTCTTAAGGTCACAGTTCAGCATGTGTGTGGCTCGCTCCATCAGCTGCAGGCAGCTGGCCCAGGTTGACCCCAGTGGTATGGTCCGCTCACACCAGCACCGACACACACACACACAAAGCAGTGCACTCAGCAGAAACCGTTTTAGACGAACTAAAAGACATGGCCACACACACCCACACACACACACTCAATGTTTGTTATGTCTGTCCGACTGGTATTGTGCAGATCCGACCCCATGCAGAGCGTCTGATACGCTTCCACTGCTTGTGTGAACCATGTGGCTGGTTTTTATAGCTGAAGAACACATGGACACTAAATCACTGTGTGTATTGGACTTCTTAAAAGGAGCAGGAGACATATGACTGAAGATCAACCAGGCAGGGTGAGGAACCTGGTTAGCATCAGACTCTCTGTCCTCGTCCACGTTCTTCACTCTTGCATGATTGCAACATTGCTGATCACTATCACTGGGCACTTTGGGCTTTTAATGCCACAGCTGGAACTGCCAGAGGTTGTCCGTTTTTGGAAGCTGTTCACATTTCAACCTCTTGGACTAGTTTGGCAATTACGAAATCCTCAGGCGCTTTGGGATCAGAAAATCGCACAATGTTGTTGTTGTTGTTGTTGGCTATGTGAGATGGTTGAGTGAGGTCTGTGTTTGTGGCCTTGAGAGATACAGTCGAAGCAGAGAGAGACACACAAGCTGAACTGATACGACAACAGAAGTTCCCTGTGTAGTTTCCCACCAGTGGGTGATCTGACCGTTGTTTTCTATGGCTGGAAGCAGCTGAGCATCTTCACTGCAGGTCCAAGCTGTGTGGTTTGTGTACACACGTGTTTGTGTGCATGTGTGCATGTGTGTGTGTGTGTGTGTGTGTGTGTGTGTGTAGTGCTCTTTGCAGATGTAGGGCTGGTCGTGTGCCAGCAGCAGGGATCTCTGGGAGCACACCCAGGCATGATGTCATTACCAGCCAGACCAAGGACCCACAGTCATCTTTGGCATTGTGTCTTCGAAGGAGGAGAGAGAGAGAGAGAGAGAGAGAGAGAGAGAGAGAGAGAGAGTGAGAGAGAGAGAGAGAGATTACATGGTGGTTGTCAGTTGACTCTGCCCAGTGTGTGTCAATCACACTCATTCTTTTATGTTCTAGTCATCAAAAGATGAAGACGGAGTGCAACTCATTGGGACAAAACGTTAGGGATATTTGGATTTCGGAATGATTGATGATTGTTCTAGTTAGCTTTTGTTTCAAGAAAGTGCTTGATATTACATTACCATTGCATGCTTGTACTAAAATCCCCGAATTTCATGATATAATATCACTGTAGCATGAACTTTTTACCATTTTTCCATAAATTTCACCTGAAAGCCTAATATGCGTAACTTTTTGTGAGTTGTGTGTGTGTGTCTGTGTGTATGTATGTGTATACACACACACACATACATATATGTTTAGAAACATATATATGTTTGGAAATGACAGAATTCCCCATGACGATATTCCCATTTCTCACCCTGCTGCCTCTCGGAGACGGATGAGGCCTGTCTGATGCTTTCCACGTTAGATTTGTTTATGTTTGGCTAAATAGGGGGGCGGCTGAAGCGAGGAGGCACAGAGAGGAATCACTGAAGTGCTTGCCAGTGTTTATGTTTGTGTCTGGGTTTCCTTCTCTCTCTCTCTCTCTCTCTCTCTCTCACTCTCTCTCTCTCTCCCTCTCTCTCATCCACCACACTGGCAGCCTCTACCTGTCTCGACACCTCCCACTCTCCAACACAATTTGAGTCGGCCTCAGACGTTCCCGTCCTCCCTTCACTTCCCCTCCGCCCTGCTGTCTCTCCGTACACCTGCCAAGTTTTACTGTCCAGCCCGTGTTTGTGCTCCAGTCTGGCTCTTGGCGTGGTCCGTCTGGACGCTGCGGAGGAGGAAAACCCATCAGGTGGAGCGCAGCTGGGAGGAGCTCCAAAGAAAGAACGCCTGTGGTACGGGGTTTAGAGTTTTCCATTGGAAAGGGCCTGAACCCAGACGTCTGTGCAAGCTTTATCAGGAAGGAGTTGGGTCCAAACACACACACGGCAGTACACAACAACACGCACGCGGAATACTAACCGAAGGAGGTGTGTGGAAATCATGGAAACTGCGAGGTCGACTCGTGTTCGCTCTCTTTTTCTTTACCGTCTCCGCATGTGTCTGTGTGACTGCGACTAAATTGAATTGGCACTTGAGGTTTCACATGTCAGCAGGGAGCTCTGTTTCCAGAAGGCAGGTTTCGGATAACTCCGCCGTTCCACTCTGCTCCTCTTTCTACCCAAACACATTAACACTCGCAGTGCTGCTGCCTGAAGGCCTCTCACCTCAGTGTTACACGAGGTCTCCCCCCCCACTCTCACACACACACACACACACACACACACACACACACACACACACTCACACACACACACACACACACACACCTCCTTTTAGAGGTTCAGAAGAAACCGCAAGTCAAAAGAGACGTACAACTCTGACTCTACTGAGCTGCCTGTCACCACTCAGCCGCTGGTGGAGGCATGAAAATCCACTGCCCCAATGGAAGTTAACAGAAATACAAATATATATATATATATATATATATATGTGTGTGTGTGTGTGTGTATTTAGATATAGATGTGTATAGTGTATAGTGTATAGATATAGAGAAATAGATAAAATCATCATGCAATCTAGCAAAAATATAAATTCAAATACACTTTAGGACTAAAACTATGTTTGAAACATTAAATGTTTTTTTTTTCTTTTTTCTTTTAATAGTCTAAGTGCAGCCCTCCTTTAAACCTTTTTCCGGCTGTGCAGGTTTTCATTCTGAGTTTCCACACGCAATCGCAGCAACATGTTATTTCCGAAATCACCGACTGCTGCGCTACTCTGTGCGCCTGCAGTAAGGGGAGCGCCCTCTTTTCCCAGAAGACGCAGCGGCAGTGAAGATGGCGTGTTATTTACCACGAGGCCTCACTGATTGCCATTTGATTTACTGTAAGTCACAGGGGCACTGTGTCACTGTGTCTGTTTATTCACCGGACATAGCTGTATGATGATGCATGAAAAATTATTCAGTAGATTCCAATTGCTTTTCTAAATATCACTAAAATCCACACACACACACACACTTATACGAAGGCTTGTTATATTAAAGCTTGTCGTGGTGGTTATGGTTGCCAGTTCACCATAAGATTAAAAAAAAATCCACCATTTCTCAAGCTATACCTCACTTGGGATTTTTGCTGTAGTTTACAGTTGAGAAACTCGAAAGCCTGTGTCAAAACCTTTGACCTTTTGGTTTGCCCTTTGTGTCCACCTCTGCACCAGCTGCTGAGTCTCTACACAGCAGCCACATCTGCTGAGACTCACCTTGGGCACCCGGCTGTGTCCCCTCCACATGTCAGGCTGAGGGATTCCCAGCTCGTTCAGTGTTGGTTTGCACCTCACCGTCGCTGTCACCTCCCACCTGCCCTGTGGTTTTTCTCCTGCCTACACTGAGGCGAGTCTGTCACTGCTCATGAGTCAGATACGTGCTGTGGTGTGCTGATCTTTACGGTCTCCCTTATGAGAATCCATTAGAGAAGAGACCCCCCATGATGTCGCACCCGTAACCACAACAACACAAATTCAAATTCGCTCTCGTTTCTGCAGAAGTGAAACTCGAGCAGAGAGAGAGAACTATGTTTATTTCAGTGTTTCATTGAACATGATTTACAATGTTTTGGTGATTGTTAAGAGACTGGCAGACAAATGATAAATCATTACAACAAGTGCATTCGGGAAAAAAAGTGTTTGTTTTTATTTGAGGCATTTGTTGACATCAGACAACATCACTTTATAGGGCAATAATATTAGCAACCAAACAAGCTAATAGTTCAATCTAAGTCATTGCATATGTAGGCAAAAGCTAAATTGGAAACTATTTTCCTAAATGGAAATCTATTTTGCACACTTTGGTTGCACCACATTCCTCAGTCTTTCCATTTGTGTGTATTGCGATTTAACAAACACAGAAGGTGCAGAGTCAAGCTGGCAGGCAGCTCTAAGGTTAAAACGTCCATGTCCACTGGTCTTCATGACGATTTCCCCTTCTAACCTTTAATAACCCACAGCCTTGATTTGAATGTCACCGAGTGGAGCGTTACCATATCTCTCACAGGTCTGTGCAGCGAAGGAGGGGATCCCGTTGTTGTAACGCAACCCGGTGGAGCGTCACAGACGCACAGCGGAGCGCAAACCCCGAATCCCACGCAGCATGTGTGGGTAGTCTGCAGCTCGTCACCTTCTCAGCTGTCATGGGGGGGGGGGGGCTGTGGGGTGGGGGGGGGGGGGGGGGGGGGTGTGATTCTGAAACCGCTGGGGGAAAACGTAAACCCTCGTTTCAAAGTGTGTGTAGTTTGTGAAGAAGCGGCGGCAGTTGACAGCAGAGTTGTTGGAGGTCTTAATCACACCCACACTTTCTCGTTTCCATAGCTGAGGCTGCTTCACCTCAAGTCTTTAACCCTAACCTACTTGTAATCTCTCTGAGATCAAATCTGATCTTTCGTCACTGATCAAAACTATTTGGCGGAAGTCATTTTCCTTGTTTGTCCCAATATAGCGATTGACATTGGTCCTGTTTGATTTCTATCTCCTGCGTGGTCCTAACCTCACTGAAAGTCCCAGCATCCCATCAGTCCATATGTGGAGTCAGACGTCTGTGGAACACTGGGTCAGCCTGGTGACACGGGGCCTTACTGTGGCTGGTGGAGGATATTGGGCCTGAGCATGAAGCTGTGAAGGTGTTGCTCATGTTGTTCATGGCGAGCCGGTGTCACGGTTGATAATCGGGTCAGCAGCGCTCTCCTGGGAGTTGAGGGCAGAGGGGACGCTGTAGAAACCTCTCAGTCCTATCAGGGCCAGATGAAAAGAAAACAATCCCCGTACAGGTTCCACATGTCGGGGCGGAGGGTAAAAATGTGTTTTCCATTTCTCCCCTTCCCTCTCCTCTCTGGTCCTGTTTGATTCTAAGCTGGAAGGGATTCACCTCCCTAAGAGCTCCTATAACACCTCTGCGTCCCGGGCCTTTTGGGTTTGTGACACCGCACGAGTGTGTGTATTCAGCGTGATGAGGTCCAGCATATCTTCCCTCCTTTGGGTTTTAGCTAATCCACCTCCCTAGGCTTCCTTCCCAGAACACTGAAACCTTTCTTAAGAAAACAGGGCAGAGCAGCACCTTGGAAATCGCTCCATCTTTTCTCATTAAAGACGAAAATGAAGACCGAGTTGATTTTCCTGATTCAATTTGAGCTGGTGAAACTGGATCTGAAACGCTGCTCCAAGAGAGGGATGAAGGAGTCACAGCTGGAGAGGATGGATGAATCCGGCTGTATGCGGCAGACGCTAATGGTCTGTGTATTTGACTGCTATATTGTCACTATTATTTCAGCAGGATCCGTCTTTATAGTTGTAGTAGTATGACAAAATTAAAAAAAAAAAATAGTTATGATACTAACATTTAGGTACTGGTGATATAGTTATTACAATATCTGTGAATGTTTTTAATGAAAGCACGGCAGGACATCTGAGATCCACGTCCTCCAGCTAGTCAATCCACATTTCCAAAACATTGTTGAAACTGTTTTAAATGTGAACTTATAGAAAATAGATTCTGATTATGTCTGAAAAAAGGTTTCACCTATTTTGAGAAACGGCAAAACGACGAGAGAGCGAGAAGGGTGAATAAGTCAACACAGTGCTCTGGATCCAGAGATTAAGACAAACGCCGCATGTGCACGCTTGAATCCTGCACGCGTACGCGTTTGCCTGTGTGCATGTGCAAACACGCGCATGCGGCCGTGCACGACTTAATGACCCAGCAGCAGACACACGTCAGGCAAATGACAGACCTGCGCAGCTAATGACTGCTCTTATACTCGTGTAATTCAAACAATAATCTGCTGCCGACTTGCTGATCCTGCGGGGGCATCTTCTCTGTAATCAGACTCCTCACAGAGAAGTCCTGTCTTCTGCCAACGCTCCCACTTTTATTTAACCATGCTCTGTGGTTAAAAGTAAAAAGAGGAGAAAATGTTACCTTTTTTTAAAAACAGGAATCCTTAGTCTTTAAGTATGTGACAAAAAATATGAAATACTTTTTTGTTAAAAATGCATAATTTATCCTGAAACTCATTTGAAGGTCATAATAATCTCGTAGTATCATCGGCAACAACAATATTACATTGCATTTATTTAAAAAGGCCATATTTTTCCATATTCTTTCTGCATATGATTTTTTCTTACGTCAGTGAAAGCGTCTGTAGAGTGATCAGCTGAAACTATTAGTAATTTGGTTGTTCTCAAGAAGTAGCTTCACTGTGATTCACAGCTGGTGGTCCCAGCTTACTGGAAGACAAATCAGTGTATCCACCCACTACCAGTTACTAAAACCTGAGCAAACTTAATTGAACATAATTGAAGTGAGTATTAGTTGTTTGTTTACACGTACTGAATTATTCCTGGGAGCGGAGTGGGAGTGAAAAGTGTCAGTGTGAATGAACAGTCGGACCGTAGTTCCCCTTAAAACAGGGGAGTGGGATATTCAAAATAGGCCCAGACAGTGTTTTCCCACTCCCCTCACTCTGCCAGCTGTGTTTTTGTGTTTCTTTCCCCCTCGTTTTCTGTCTTTTCTTTTCATTTTAGAATAAATGGTGACAGGTTCTTTCACGAACACCTCAGTTCAGACTGTTTGACTATTGTTCTCTCTGCGTTGGACTGTCAAACGTCGATGTTACAAAAAAAACAAAAACAAAGCATGTTGTAGAGAATAGTTCAAACCTTAACCACTGTAAATAGTCAAGCGCTCAGCCACTCAACCCCATATGCCCCGGATGGTCTTTGTGTGTGTCTGCGTCATGTAGAATAAACATTGTTGGATGACTAATTGTGGGAAATGTATTTTGCAGTTGTGTCCACAGTGGATTGACATAACAGCGGCTGCTGCATATCTTCTTGAAAACTCATCGCCCCCCTGCATGCAACCCCACATGCCTCAAACCCTCAAACCCTGCCCCCTCGGTCTCATCGTTCTGCCCTGAGAGCCAGGGGGTCTCCCTGGAGGGCATACCCAAACTGTGATTCCCTCCCTGGGGGCACAGGTAAACTCATCGCTCTGGAATCGCAGCGGAGGAGGTGGTGGTCATAAACGCGGTACGAGCTCGACTCATGAGTCACAGTGAATCCCTGGTGCTGGCTGAAATTCTGGGATGTTTGGTGGGAATTTCAGCAGCTGCTTTTTGAGGAGATCTCTTCAGTCACTCATTCTTGACGATTGATCGTTGTTGCTCTTATTCCGACTCTCATAAATCTCCACTTAAACGTGAGCTTGAATGATAGATGCCTCACCTGAACTCTTGAGCACCTTCCTGGACTTATCACCAACCGCCATCACTAAACAACTCCGACATTTCTATTATGATGAGTTACACAACTCGAACACTGTAATCCCAAATTTTGAGTAGCATCAATAAGAGAGATTTGTTTTCCCAGTATATCGGATGCATGCATTAACATTTTGAGATATTTCAGTAGGTCTTTTTACACTTACATTGTCAGCTATTGTGTGAAAGCTCGCACACAGGCAAGACTTGATGTTGACATTCATGTTCCACATCTGCAACGCTGAGTTCTCACTGTCGCAGATGTTCTCACTTCACGTATGCAGCTAAATTATCCACCTAACCGAACCGATCGTTAACGGTGGTACAACATGAGCCGGGTTTCTCTGGTGCAGCTACAGTACGTTCGTTCTCCTCCGCGAGCCTGTGTTTTTCTTCTCGCTGTTCACAGACTGATTTGTCAATCGCCAAGTTAGAGACCGACTGGCCACTTAGAGCGTGTTGTCCTCTGACCTCTGGGGGGGGGTTAAGTATGGGAATGAGAGGGTCACAGAGAAGCTAAGGGTTAATTGGCGTCCCTCTTAGAAGTAATCGCCAACATCACCCACGCCTCGAAACCTCTCGTGCAACACAGCTCTCCCTCTCTCTCTCTTTTGCACACACAAACACACACACACACACACACACACACACACACACACACCCACATTCTCTCTCTCTCTAACCTCTTCAGCGTCCCTTCATATCTGCGCCTGCAGGCAAACAGTCCCTCTTTTTATGTAGACAGATAGATGTTCGGCTTGTTTCCTGCTACATATTTAGCATACCACAGCGCGGCCAGAGGTCAGGCCTTGCCCAAGTCTCTTCCCTCGGGACTTTATCTGGACCGAACCCCTGGGTCACCCAAACACACAAGCACACCACAGTCCCGGACATTTACATTTATGGGACTGAATACAGCGAGTGGACCAGTGTACCGTCTAATGGTCTGCTGTGGCCCAGAGCAGTCAGGAATGATGCCAGCTATTGGGGGAATAACTGGAGAAAGAGGAATGTTAATTGAAGTGGAATTTTCTTTTCTCTTTTTTTTTTGATCAGACTTGGCTCTTGGTTAGTTGAACAATCGCATTTTGTAATCTCAGTTCAGATGATCGGTTGAAGGACAGTGTCGGTCTGGTTGTCTGCATGTGTGTGTGTGTGTGTGTGAGAGGGGTATGAATGCGATTAGAGGACCGGGTGGAGAGCTGTGAGGGTAAGAGAGGCTGAGACGGAGCGAGAGAGAGGGAAAAAAAGAAGCCAGGTTGAAATGGGAGGGTAATTGTCTGAGATGAAAAATGAGAGTCCTTGACCTTTGGTTACCTCCTGGGACGGCTGATAGCCTGAGAGCCCATCCAATCTCCCCATCCATGTGCCACTCCCTCACCATAAAAATCTTTAACTACAGGAATGGACGGGACAGGAGGGATGAAGGTAAAGACGGACGTTGAAGCACAGTGTGTGTGGGGGGGAGGGGTCACTTGGTTGTTCTTGGGCGTGGTGGTCTTTTATTGTGTGTGTGTGTGTGTGTGCATGTCGGGGTCTCAGCTGTCTCAGCCTCCATTAGTCTCTAATAGGCCCGTCACTCCAGGCTTTTAACTCTACTTGTTCTTTGCATGGCAGACGCCCAACAAACCCGCTGCCCCTCCCTCTCCCTCCAGTCCCACACATGTCCCCGTTAGCCACCCGCCGATCCAGGTCCCTAGACTGCATGTACGAACATACGCACACGCATGCAGGTGAGGTGACTCCCACCTCAGCTGCAACACCTGTGGGAGAGAACATCTAGCTGTGGGCTCCGTGATGTGACGCGCAATGCAGTGTTAGCAGGAATTCCCCGGCGTCCCCGCTATGACCTGCCTGCGTCTGTGTGCATTGTGGTGACAGGTGTGTCCGTTAATTAAAGCTCAGGGCTAATGACAGGGTGGTGGACCTGAAGCCGGGCTGAAAAGAAAAGGGGCCCAGGGGATGAGGAATTACCAGCACGGGGCTTATTGGAAGGCTGAAATCTTTATTGTTGACAAATGTCTGTTTTATCCCGTGTTTTTGTTGCGGGACAAATTATACGCTATGTTTATTGTGCGTTTGTTGGCGCTGAGGGTGCTGATCAGTGTTGTGTAGAAAGTCCGAATCGGGATGAGTCGGAAAAGGAGACAGCTCCTACATGTGAGAGGAGGATGGAACCCGAGAGAGAGTTGGCGGCCGTGAGGAGCTGCAGTGTGTCCTTGTTAAACCGGCGGCCATATGGTCAGCATCTGAGCTGGTTCTGGAGGTGATTTTTATAGCTGCTTTTATGGCTTGGCCCGCTCACACCGCTGCAGTGAGAGTGCCTGCCTACCTGCCAGTACTCGGCCATTCAGCTGATGGAGAGGAATAAACATGAATAATGTCCTGGACTTCATTCCACATTTGGAATATTAAAAAGCAAGATCCTACGCCTTGAAAACAGATTACTCGGGATGTATAGTCGGGCGCTGCTCTCTCGTCCTTCCCTCTTTGTCTGTACTTCACCACATTTCTGTGTCCCCTGTTCTATCTATCATCCCTCCATCCATCCCTCCCTCCGGGCCTCTTTGGGGCTATTTTATGTTCACAGTGAAACGTGTCCATTTGATGAAAATAAACTCAAAGCCGGTTTGAGTCAGGGTGGAGAGATGGTTCGCTGAGGAACTGTGCAGCCGCCACGACTTCCTGTGTCCTGGAAATGATCATCGGTTTGGTTCTCACCAACCAAAAAACTCAATCATCTCATTTACCGCATCGCCATTAAAATTAATGAGAAAAAGTTGAAAAAACTTTTGTGCTTTACTACTAAAAAAACAGAGATTACAGCATTTTTGAGATAAGAAAATGCCTGTATGCACACGAATGCAGTTTCAGCAGATTGAGAATGATGGCGACTCCTTTTGTTTTCCTTAAACAGTGGACGAAGCACAGTTCCTTCTGGTACAACCACACTCTGGGAACCTGTCGCCACACAGACTCACAGACATTCATTACAGCTGCCACGCAGCTCATTTCTTTTCATCTTTTCCCACAAAGTTCATTAGGCTTCGCTGCCGTTGTTGTTTGACTTTCCAAGCTTCTCCAGCAAATTGCATTTCTCTCTGCGTTTGAACTGGAAATATGAAGGGGATCAGGTTTCCACCAGGGAAGCTCTCTCTGTGCGCGTCTGTGTGTGTGTGTGTGTGTGTGTGTGTGTGTGTCTGTGTGTGTGTGTCTAAATGGAGGTTTTCTAGTCCTCCATTCCATTTATAACAGGCTGCAATTTTGCACTACTGTACTGTAGTTAGGTCATTATTTATGTTGCCAGTTTGGTAAATGCGACCAGCAAAGGTTTAACACATAAATAAATAAATAAATAAAAACTTACATTACATTACAAAAGTGTTTAGTGCTTAAAAGTAATCAAACTTATAGCAATAAAATATTAAACCAGTCCTCCAAATAAAATGTCCCTGCATGCCCTCTGTTAGGATCCATAGCAGTGTAGCAGCAGGCTGTCGTTGTCATGGTAACGATAATAAACATGCGGTTAAGGCTGTGGACGTCACATTCCTCACATTTTAAACACACGCGTTGCTGCGTCGTCAGAAAGAGTTGGTGCCCCCTCGGAAACTGTTCTCAGGGTCTCTGTGGGGAAACGTGAAGCGTGCTCGAGATCAGAGTGAAAGACAAGACGCTGACACAAACGCACAAACGACACAAAGTGTTCATTTATCTCTGTGTCAGGTAACCACATCTGACGGGGGCCTGTTCGTATGTTTACATCGTGATAATAGACTCTCATCACTCTCTCTCTCTCTCTCTCTCTCTCTCTCTCTCTCTCTCTCTCTCATATGAAAGGCTCATGCATTATGGCCAGCTTTATCAGTCCCCTCTCTTCCCGCCCTCCCCCTCCTCCTCCCACTTGCTGTCACATCAAATCCGACCTTCAGAAACGGACTTTCGGCCGGCCTTAAGTGTCTGGCGCGGTTTTGGCAAATGGCGAGGAAAGGCGGGAGGATATGTAGGAGGAGACGGGGAAAAAAGGGGGAATAAATTAGAATAGATGTGAAAAGATACTGGAGCACTTGATGTTAGTTATGCAGTCGGTGGCAGGCAGAGAAATAGATATGGATACACCCCCCATCACTACCGCCCCCCACCCCCGCTCAGCCTGCAGCTGTCCTGGTGATCTTTCCCACATCTGTCCCCATTCCTCCTCCGATGAAGAGTTGATCACCAAAACAAAATCTGTCTTAGCCCTAAAAAAAAAAAAAAAACAGAAATCTGGCAGCGCACCCAAAATCAGGGTACGTCTTTACACCGTGTACCCACTCCTCCATGATGGACTGAAACGTTAAAATGTAAACGCGTGCATTCAAAGAGAGGAGATAATGCCAGGTTGGTGGAAGCAGGGTGAACTGGAGGAGAGAGGAGGGAACGTTAAATGGAAAATGGCCATGTGCCAAGTGGCAAAGTGCCCTTTCAGCTGTCTGCTTGTTTTATACACACTCCTCCATCGCAAATATCTCATCGCCGGGGAAAAGCTGTGTGTGTGTGTGTGTGTGTGTGTGTGTGTGTGTACCTGCAATAACTTGTTCCACTGACCATAAAATGCATTGTTTTGTTTGTGGATTGGACTGGGGACTCAGAAATGTGTAATTTAAAGTGCAGGCCTACTTCCTGTCAGTGCCTCATAAAGAGACTCACGGATATGTGTCTGTCACGATCATCTCGTCTGTGTGTGTGTGTGTGTGTGTGTGTGTGTGTGTGTGTGTGTGTGTGTGTGTGTGTGTGTGTGTGTGTGTTGAAAGAAATGGATTGTCTGTTCTTATCTGTGCATCTGTGCAGGAGGAGGAGAGGAGGAGGAGGAGGAGCCGCAAGGTTGTAGTTAACCCTCCTGTTGTCCTCTTGCTTTTAAGCTGTGATTTATATTCACATCTTATACTCTGACAGAACCAAAACAGGGACTGCGTGTTACTGAGTGATGAATGTTGCTATTGATGGAGAAGCTGGGGGTCGTGTCAGACCTGAAGATAACTTCTCAGTCTGGTTTGATTCTGGTGACGCAACACAGGTTGACAGGGAAAACGTAAAGCATCGACAATATTGAATTTTTCCTTTTTGAGAAAATAAAAAAAAAGGTGCATAATAAGATAAACAATGGCAGCGCGGCATTAGTGACTTTCCTTAATGGTGAAAATGTTGAGCAAGTTGAGCTGGCAAACAGGAGGCTTTCAGCACATTGTGGTAGTAATTGTACATAAGAGCGCTCACTGTGGTACAGTATAAGTATTGTCTCTGTTGTATTTAGGGCTCCCGGCAGAGTAGTAACCACAATGAATGCAATAAAACAAAGACCTCTATTTAAGAGGGGCTCTGTTTGCTGTTTAAATGCTGAAGCGGTGATCGGAATTTTCTTTTTTTTTTAACCCACAAATGGCATCAAGTAGTTTCTTGTTGTTACCCTGGAGAGTTCAAATGAGAAACACACACTCGAAAGTCCCCAGCATGCACTGCACCCCACCATGCCGGATTGTCAGGGAAAACCTGGCAGGGTTGGGACCAGCTGGGAACCGGAGTTACAAAGGATCACTGTGCCGGAGTGGCACTGAGAACTGCGCCCTGGCAGCGGCTCTGAGTCTGGACCAACGGCGGGCACCACTTGAAAAGGCCTGTGATGTTCTGCCTGCATTTCACCTCCATCCATCCATCCATCCATCCATCCATCCATCCACCTCATTCTATTTCCTGCCGGCGTCGCCCTGTCTTTACCGTCTCTCTTTACCCCCCCTCCACCGTGTCCCTAATTATCTCTGCAGTGCATTTTCGGGAGCGTGTCTTTAAATGAACCAGCCTGTTTCTCCTCCTCAGTAATTAGCATTGCAGTGGACTGCAGCTAGTTTTCATGAGGATTAATGCTTCTATATATAAATAGCTTGGCCTCATATGAAATCCATTTGCAGCGTTGTTTTTCAAGAGATGTAAAAAGATGAAGGCCCCCCCCCTCTGTGCACATGCAACTAGGCTGCTGTGATGTCATCACCGTGAGACACCTGGAGGAAGATCAGGTGCACTTTGTTGGAAGCATGTCACAAATCCCACTATAACAGGCCTAAATGGCGCCCACTATTTAGCAGCGGGGAGAGGAGCGATAACATATTGGGAGCAGATAATAACAGGGGAAATCCCTACTGACGTCCCACTCGCGTTTCCAGGCTTTAACCACAGGCCTTTTCTATACGTTGAAAAAAAAAAAAAACCCTCACCAAACAAGCTGTGGTAGAGACAAAGCTACCTAATGCTGCCAGCTTCACTTAATCCTTCTCTATGTGTATTCAGTCCCTTTAGATGAGGAGGTCGGGTCACAGGAGCAGATAAAGTTGAATTATAGGGGTTTTTGTTAAATCACAAAATCCCTCTTGTACCATGATGTTCTGCGTCAGTGTAGTAAATCGGAGGGAATGCAGTATCTGGACGTAACGCAGACAGCTGAGGAATGTGCTCGCCCGAGCTAACAGCTTTATCTGTGACCACGGCGATACTGTCCCGGAACGCCTTAACGAGGCTCGACACCACTCCACCTGCTTTAAACGTCCCAGGCTGCTCCGTCAGGTCACGTGTCTGCTACATTCTTGCACTGAGTGCCTCGGGTGCGGGTTGGATTGTGCACGATCCGAGAACAAACAGCAAATATTTGACTTTCAGGTGGTTATTCAGGGGCCCACATACAGTATGTATGCTCGGTCCCCACACAGGGAACACACACTTACCTGTTTCTGGTCCTGATGATGGATGGAAACTAGTCACATATTGTTTCACATATGCCATTTTGTCTTTGTGACATTTTGAGAAGTGTGCTCAGAGGTTGCATTAAAAGATTGATACCACTCACATGTGTATATGTGTAACAAATATGCGGTTGAAGCCAGCAGTGGGTTAAAATAAAGTGTAAACTCTTGTCACACCAAAGGGAGATCATCTATTATATTATATTTACACTACTCACAAAAAGTTCGGGATTATTTAGATTTCGGAATTATTGTTTTATTTTTTCCCGTTTCAAGAAAGTACTTGATATTACATTACCATTGCATGCTTGTATTAAAATCCCCTAATTTCATGACATAATATCATTGTAGCATGAACTTTTTACATTTTCCATAAATTTCACCCAAAAGCAGAATATCCTTAACTTTTTGTGAGTAGTATCGTTCAGTTTACTTTGGATGTGGGATTGAATTTTGTCTTTTCATCCCACTCTTGGTGAGGAAAAAAAAAGTTTTTTTCAAATTAAGTGTAATAATTCTTTGATAGAAAAGAAAACGTCTTGGTGTGAATTGAAGAACCCGCTTTGTGGTAATAATGCCCAGGGCATTCGATCGTTTTACATGAGGACAATAATCAAAATGTGAGTTTAACAAATAAACCTTTAGAGGAAACATGTGCACACTGATGTACAGAGTGTCTTTTCTGTTTCATCAGCGTTGGACAAAGCTACACCCTATAGATGAGACAGGCAGCTTCCTCTCACTGTCCTACAGTCGTGATCAGTGTGACCTCGGATGTGTCAAGGGTGCGAAGCCAGTGACCCGACATCTAAGCTGTTTTTTTTTTTACCCCCAACAAAGAAACGCGGCTGTGTGGTAGCAACCAAACATGAATCAGAGTCGCCCAGATCCCAGAACGCGCCCCCCCCACCCACCCCGCAGACCCCATTTCCTCCTCCTCAAATCAGACCTACCTATGTTTAAATAAACATGTGTACAGGCTGTCAAGTCACCTTTCCTGCCCTCCATGCCCTACTCAAATAAACATGAGGAGGGCGGGGGTGGGGTGGGGGGGTGAGGGGTTAATAGGGCCAAGTTTAGGGAAAGGGAGAATGAGAGAGGGAAGGATGGAGGCATGGAAGGTGGGGCGGTGGAGGGGTGGTGGGCCCAAGGGAGCTCATTATACTCAGACAGAGGAGACTTGAACGCACAAACACACACTCAGACGCACACCTCCGACGTCTTTAATACACACACAGAGGCTTATTACTCTGCGTGTGTAACACACGCTGGCTCAAGGCCCCATTAACACAGAGAGTTTTATAAGCGCACTTATTGAAAGCAGCAACCCAGAAAAGTCGCTGGGCTCCTGGTGGGGCCCGGGCCCCCGAGCTCGAACATGAGGAAGGAATACAGGTCTTTCCAGGATGGTAAATCTGTTTGTAGCTAAGACACGGTGGTGTCTTCCATCAGCGTCAGAGCGGGATTTTGCCAAGAGTTCAAAAAAATAAGATTTTCGAGCACAGGACACGTTCCTCTTTATTGATTTTCAAGGCAGAGATGTGGAGATGTTTGTGTTTGTGTTGTCGCAGTGATATCGAATTGTTCTTTTTTTTCCGTCTGTCTCTGCCTCTATGTTGGCTTGGCAGTGTTTATTTACAAGTGCCTGTTTTATGATCATTGGTTTAATTGATAGTTAACCATGGCCCTGCTCTCCCACTGCTGGATGAACATAAACAAGTACTAAAGCAAAACATGTGTTACTCTGTCAGCGCTCTCTCTCGCTCTCGCTCTCGCTCGCTCTCTGTGTGTGTGTGTGTGTGTGTGTGTGTGTGTGTGTGTGTGTGTGTATACACATGACCCAAGTTGTGAGAGCCAGGAAAGCCAGACTGGTTTCATTATATTCCAAACTAGCCCATTATGGTTGAGGAAAATAATCCAAACCTTAAACAGTTGCCGTGGCAACGGCATGTCACCTCTCTGTCTTTATTTTTTTCTTTTCTTTTTTTTTTTCTGTGTCAACGTCACTCTCACTCTCCCGGCTCTCACTTTTTCAATTTCACCTCAGCGCCCTCCACCCATTCTTCGACTACCCCCACCCCCCCACCCCACCCCTCCCATCGACTCCTCTGCACCACATCACACTGCACACACACAAAGGCGCAAAGAGGCCATGCGCACAAGTTTTTGCACACACACACACACAAACGTGGCACTGGAACCCCCCACCCCCACCCCCCCAGCGATAGAGTTTCACAACCACCTTTCCTCTGCCCTCTCACACTGCCTGGCCTCTGCTGAAAGAAAAATAAACCGATGGGGGGAAAAAAACACGGAGGACAAAAAACAGCAGCAGGGTTCTGGGATTGAGGGATCTCTATCTTTTTCCTCTTTTTGTGCTTCATATTGTTTGGGTTTTGGTTTTTGCCTCTCCGCCTTCTTTCCTGTGAAGGCTAAGTCAGGTTTCTGTCAGGGTTTTACCAGGTCAGGATGTTTTTTTTTTTAATGATTGCGAATGGTTCGTTATATAGCACAGATATCTCCATTAACACTGAAACGTGACTTATTGCATTTATTGTCTCGTTCACTATCAGATCACTTGATTTGTATCATGCTGAAAGGTCATGATGTAGTTGTTGGTCAATAACTACAAATACATGTTGCCTACAGCAACTTTAATCCAAAAATACAAAGTAAACCAGGCATTAATTTAGCCACCTAAGCATACTGGATGGTGATTTAAGGATCAAGGAAATAAAAGCACTGAAATATAGATTGCTACAGATCATACAGTGTGTCATGGAACACACATGCACACAAAATGAAAACATTATTAATGACTTAAATGGGTCTTGTGGTGCAGCTTCCTGTGGCCCGCCTGGTAGTCTGTGGTTCCCCGTGGGCTGTGTTTGACGTCTCCGCTTAATGGCAAAGTCCCCTTTGATCACAAATGACCACGCACACACTCATACACAGAGACTCGCTTTATAATGGGAGCGGCCATTGTCGCGGTGATGAAGCGGTTGGCGCTGCAGCGTGGTTGTTTTAACGCCCAGACACCCTTAGCCATTACTCAGGTGATGTGCCAGTGGTTGGTGATCAATGTGTCTCTAATAGAGAGAATGGGAGGGGGGGCAAAAAGCAAGCGGGAGACAGTGATATTAATAGAGAGAGATAAAGATAAGCAGGGAGAGTGATTGCACTTTTACCTTCTCATTTATCACCGTGCTTGTGCGGAGCAGTAACTGGCTCGAACCCGCTGTGTAGTAATAGCCTGTCTGGATGCTGTATTTATGAGCCGCCATCAAAACAATGGCATTTATCTCAGCACTCCGATCGTTCACTTTTATCATTATGTCTTCGGGGGGGGGGGGGGGGGGGGGGGGGGGGGGGGGGGGGGGTCTGTTGAAAGGCATTAGGGGGAGTGATCCTGAGGTGGACATGTATGTTTCTGTTTGCCTCTCTGTCCTTCTCCGTTTCAGATGCACTGGTACACAGAGATGAAACCACTTTGACTCAGAGTCTGAGTCAGAGTTGAGGCTGTATTAGGGGGGGGGCAACTTGACGAACTTGACTGTTTTGTCTCTGCATGGGAAAGGGAAGCTGAAGAAACCAAAAAACTGTGATAAGTGGAGCTGGGTGAGATGGGGGGGGGGGGGGGGGGGGGGGGGCGCTGGTGGTGTGCGCCTGTGTGCTCCAGTGTGTGGGAGATGTGGAGAGTGGGGCAGGCGGGAGTGCCAGGCAGTGTAGGAGGGAGAGAGAAACCGAGGGCGCATCTGGAAAGCATCAAGCCGTGGCCCCGGTGTGCGAGCTGCGAGCACAGGCCCGTGTGGGTGTTGTGTTGCTCCTCTGGTCTCTGGCTTGTTAACCTGCAGGTCATGGGCAGCTTCAGGTGAGGGAGTTAAAGCCTGGCACACAGCATGGGAAGAACGGCCTCTTCCACCGCAAGCTCACACACGCAGGCGTAAAAACGTACATGTGAAGTTGTGTGTTCATGGTGTCTTTGTGCTGTTACCGCTCTATGGAAATAGGAAATATGCTGACTTGCTTCCTTGCTGAGAGTCACTTCAGGCGGCTCTCAGCTGGTTGGCACAATATTTAAAGGCTGGAAAGAGGAGGAAAGCATCACTTCATCTCCATGCACCTCTTCAACTCATTTAATTAGTACAACTTATGGGTTCTACTGTTTGCAGTCTTTATCCAGCTGGCTGTAGCTTCAATATGTGTATGGATCTATGAACGTTATCAATGTAAATAAACATGTTATGTTATGTTATGTTATGTTATGTTATGTTATGTTATGTTATGTTATGTTATGTTATGTTATGTTATGTTATGTTATGTTATGTTATGTTATGATGTTTTGTCGGTGTGCATCCTTCCCTGGAAACCTGGAGCATCTCTCTCTCTGCCCCTCCACTTGGAACAGTGTTTATGTCTTTGATCAGGGGTCTGATGTTTGCGTGTGTGTGTGTGTGTGTGTGTGTGTGCGGACTGCACAGAGAGCAGCAGCTGGTATTGTGTTTGTGTTTTGCCCTGTGAGGCCTGGCCCTGGCTGGTGTTGTATTACATGTACTAGTGTTGCTGAGGCGAGGTGGGGTGAGTTGGTTCAATAGCCAAGAAGTGAGGGGTGACAGATGAAGAGGAGGACGGGGTGGGGGGTGGATGGGGGGGGTTGGCTGGTAGGCTACTTGGAAGTCAAGCCAGTGTCTGACACCCAAAGCGCTTCTCATGCTCAGGCACAGGCTATTGTCAACTGGAATCTGAGAAATGCATTTGATCAGTACGGTGCATCTCATGTCTGCGAGTGTGGGTTTGAGTCCTGGGGACAAAACAGCCACAAGAGAGGGGAAAGGAAGATGAGACAGAGGAGGCAAAGGTCAAGGGTTACCTGCTGAATACATGTACAATCGCACAATTAGGAGAACGGCATTTTTGTGGAGAAAATTACAGTTACTGTTTTTTTTGCTTGCACAAAGATCAGTTTAATTAAAAGGGAAAAAAAATGTGTATATGAGCAACAAAACATAAAAAGAGGAATAACAATCTAATTGGAAATGTCTGTGTAGCAGGAAAGTGGGAGGAGATATTTTATTTGACCCTGTACTCTGTGCCTCCCTCTCTATTCAAAAGGAATCACGTCTCCTCGCTTTGACCTCAGCATTCCTCAGAGGCGGCGTGAATGCAAAGGCCAGAGTGTGAATGTGTGCCAGAGAGATCAGTGTTCACCCTCAGACTACTCTGAGTAATTCATACGATTCTCAGCCACGCTGTTTCTTGGGTTGAGTAACTAACACCTCGGTCCTGGCCTCAAATGTCTCACGTAGAGTTCAGGTCAATCGGCTGAGATGAGTCCAGCATCTCATCTTCTTCGCAAAACAAATGTTAATTCAGGTTGTTTTTTTTAATTATTGTTATTGGTTTTCAGACAAGAAGTAATGTTTTGTAGATTTCAACGTTTAAAAGTCCAACGCCCAACAGTACAGTCAGACAACCTAAACGAAAGTCTGCAGTGCTGAGTTGGCAAAATGACTGACGAAGTCAGCTCAAGTCTGCTTACTATTTACAATGAGAAATATAACAATATGACAAACAGTAGTAAATAATAAGTACAAAAATAATAAGTCATGTTCACGTGGTACCAGTCCCCATCACTGCAATGAAGGGCAAGTTGGTGCTTTCAGCCCTGTAGCTGTCAAACAACACTGCCATTGTGCTTGCACTGACATCTATTGACAGATGGAGGTACTACTGCACAAGAAACGTGGTTGTTTTTTTTATTTCTGGTTGTGGGAGGACACCTAGTGGTACAATAAGGCAGAGCAAAAGGCATGAAAAAAAAAGATTCAGATTCAGGTCCTTGTGGAAAAGGGTGTTTATTGAGGGAGGGGAAACAAGGCACTGTTTGCTGAAACTGTAGATGCCTATTGTTCATTGTGGGGCTGTCTGCATAACTGAAAAACACACTCACCAAACCGGTATGTGTATAAATGCTCTGTGTTGTTTCTACATTTAACTTAAGAGTTAATAGTGTCTGGGTGAAAGAACAGTAAAGTAGATCAGGGTGATTTCTTCAGGGCTGAGTGAAGCGCAGGTATTTCTTCCCAGAAGGTAACTCTTTTGTTGTCACGCCGTTGGGGAAGAGCGCGTTAGCGTCAGCGTCAGAGAGCGATGGAATGACCATGACTTTGTCACCGGGCTGAGAGAGAGATGCACAAAAAAATAGAACTGTGGTTCTGCTTAGCAAGAGAGGACGAACAGAATATGATTAAAGGAGAGATGTGGTCACATCCCCAGACAAAGAATTCATCAACTGCCATGAAACAATCAATTAAATCTGACATAGTTGTGTATCATAGGACTTATTTCCTGCCTGCAATCCAGCTCGACCACATTTTCATAGTCTTGCTATTGATGATGGGCACAAATGTTGATCGGTGTCGGTAATGTGTCATTAAGCTAAGTGGCTATAAAGAGGCCCTTTTGGTTTTCTATAATTACAGATACTAATTATGAGCGGGTACCTTCCAATTGACAGGTGTGGCGACCTTCTTTTGAGCGGTGAGCTGCAGAGAGTCGATGACTCTAAGCAACTCGTCAAAGTTCCTTCCTGTGGTAGCGGGGTACAGGATGGACAGCTTCAGCCGCTTATCAGGGCCAATTACAAAGACCTGTAGAGAAGATTTAACTTAAGGACATTATGGATATACTTCTTTTTTTACTCCATTAGTAACTATGTCTATCACATCAATCAACAACAAAGGGAGAGTTTTATTCTTAAATCCAGTATGTCCTCAAATCAATTTTATATATAGTAAATTAAGACATAGTTTTGCTCCTACTTCAATAAAAAAGAAATTAATTTGGCGTCACTCTGTCTAGCTGGCCTTTGTTTTTAATCTGGAATTGGTGAAGAGGACATGTGTTAGTGCATATGGAGGAGGAGGAGGACAGGTTTCTTACACAGCGAGCAGTTAGAGGCATGTTATCCTTGTCTAGCTCGTCAGGGTCCAGCATGCCCAGCTGATTGGCCAGCTCTCTCTTATCATCAGCAATGATGGGGAAGGGTAGAGGGCTTTCAGCCTGATCGCTGAATGCCATCACATCCTACACACAGAGACGGGACGAGATTTCACACTTGTTTTAAAGGGCGTCATTTAATTGCGCATTAATGATTCTCTCCATCCTGGTTCAACCATTGCCTGGGCCATAAACAATAACAGTAATAAGTTACAAGTCAGTGTAAGGGCTGTGATTTGTGACAGTACTGCCAAACCTGTTACGTCAGGGATTAAAGATCATGAGAGGGGAAAAAAACTTGTGCATGTGTGCAAGCATGTGGTTCTCATGTGATCTTGACTTGAAGGCAAAAAGAGCCATCCACAGTGACCAGTATATGTGTAATGTGCGTATTCCTCACTTTGCTCCAGTTGCGGTGATCCTCAGCACTGTCAATGGACAGGGCAATCATCTTCACACCTCGTTTCGTGAACTCATCGCTGATCTTAGCAGCACAGGCCAGCTCTGTGGTGCAGACAGGGGTGAAGTCCCTCGGGTGGGAGAACAGGATACCCCACCTGCGAACCCAAACACACACAAAGTAATGAGATCTTTGTTCAGCCTCCAAGTGGAAGGTCATCGTCATTCAGGAGATTACACTCATATTTCCTGTTGCTGCTGACAGAGTTTGCGTAACTCTTTATGATCTGGTCACGTTACGAGTTCAACTCATAACGATGCAATACGAAGCTGCACAGTTCTGCACTTCTCTGTCCAATTAACACGACTAATGAGGTTTTCAATGTTTGCATTTGTCCTGTGTTGTTTTTGTTTTCATGAATTGAGGCACGCATTCTTCACTTAAACGCATCACTTATCGGTGTCACACTTCAAACTGTCCACCTTTCAAACTGATCTCTCACCTCAAAAATCACATGGTTTTCTTTCTCATGTGATTCTCTTAAATGTTTTGCAATCATTTGTCACATGGGAGGAGAGAGATGACCAACGAGGGCAGTTCTCAGACCAGTGATTCAAAAAGCAACTCCTGTTGTGTTTATTGCGCTGGAATTGTTTGGTTTCCACAAACTTAAACTGAGTTTGCTTAAAAAATGCCAACGAGGCTAGAAAAGTAGGACACGGGGTTTGACCTCTGACCATGAGCCAACAGGAGGTGTAACCAGTGGGGGACAGCCGAGAGTTCACACAGTAAAGGCCCAAATACACTGAACCCACACAAAGTGATACGGAAAAGTAACAAAAACAACAATAATAACAACTCAAAGGGCCCAAACTGTTTCAACTGTAAAGTGTAAAATATACAATATTATTTATTATTAAATTTAACATGTCTATGTTATAATACCCTTTTCTAATATATTTTCAGTCATGCTTGTGTAATCCTGTCTTTGTCAACCAGCACGTGTCCCCTGAACAGCCACAGTCACTCTGTTGGCTCCACAATGTGCTTTGGTTTTCTAAATCAGGATTCATTAGTATCTCAGTCTGATCACGGACCTGATCACCATCAGCTAACGTGACTCAGCACAATGCACAAACAATACAATACAATTCATCAGTGCATGTGTAAGCGCTGCGGACGTGGAGCCTGTGCACTTACGAGCTGCCCAGGAAGTCGTGAAACTTAATCCTGCCGATGGTGGTGTCGGCCTCGAAGTTGGGAAACACTTCTCCGAGCAGAAGACCAGGCATGGCGCTATCTCCTCTGCAGGTCAGGTGTCAGAGAAAGACGGAAGGACAGTCAGACTGTCTGTCTAAAGCTGAAACGCGATAAGCGCCACGAGCCGCTGTGGACGGGGCCGGAAGGGGAGTGGCTTCGAGTCGACCAATCAGAGAAAAGATACGAGTTTACGCGCTTCATTAAAGAGACACATTCGCGGAGGTGTATGAAAAGCATAGATGTGCAAAGGACACATTTATTTACAATCCTTCAAAACAAAACGAAAACAACAACAACGATAATAATCAGTAAGTATCATCAAGATTTTTATGGCTTTGAGTGCAGTTAATGTGTTTTTCTGTAAGAATAACGTTGAAACAAGACTTTGTTTAATTCTCTCATTAGCTCCCACTCAATGATGAGTCAAAGGTCAATGTTTTGCAGCTAAAGTTAAATACATTATTCATAAGGCCACGAGCCCCAGTTACTTTCACTCATTACTAGAATACATTTTTTATCGATTTTTTTATCGTCTCGTCTTTGACTAACCTAATAAAAGTATTTATAGTAATTCGTAGTTTTAATCATAGTTTGTTGTCTGTTTAGACTAATTACCAACATGCAGCGTCCATTCTACATAAACATTTTGTTACTTGCAGTCTTGCGGTTTACGGTCTACAATAAAAACTCATATCATGGCCGCCATCTTCACACTTCCGGGTCATGTCACTGACACAATAAACTTCCGCTGTAGCATTTCGATGCGGCCGTGACATGAATAGTGAAACATACCGCAGATGAGCTAAAGGGCGCAACGACCGTCACACCGCTGGATAACATCTGCCTCTGCGGTGTAGCCACATCTACGCCGGTGGATTCCGAAACGAAAATGCCTTCTCCTAAAGCTAAAAACCCCGCTCGGAGCGGAGGAAGCCCGGTGCTCGGCAGCTCCAACGACCGATACGAGTTCATGTCACTGACGAAGCCGATGAACCGGTCGCCGCCGCCGCATCTGCTCCAGCGGCAAGGCTCCGACCCGGCCACCGCACGGCTCCGAGCCTCGGAGAGCCCCACACGGCGCCGGGGCTCCAGCTCCTCCACGGGCTCTGCGAGCGGTCAGGGGCCGCCGGAGGAAGACGGCATACGGCTCAACCCGTCGCTGCTCCGGGTCGCGCTCAGCTCCCTGTTAGCCATCGACCTGTGGCTGTCGAAGCGCCTGGGGGTGTGCGCGTGCGAGGACTCGTCCTGGGGCAGCATGCGCCCCCTAATGAAACTGATAGAGGTATCGGGTCATGGTATTCCCTGGCTGGTTGGTACCGCCTACTGCCTGTACAAGAGCGACAGTGCTGCAGGACAAGAAGTCATGCTCAACCTCTTCATTGGTAAAGCACCACCTCTGCCATTTGTCCTCCTCCTCCTCCTCCATGTGTTTTGACTCTCTGTCTCCCCCTGCAGGGAGAGTAAGCACGCACACAATAAGCTTTCCCATTTTTCAGGTTTCTTATGATATTTTATGTTATGTGTCTGGTGTCCAGGTGTGTTTGGATTTGTCATGCACAGAGTTGTTGCTTTAATGTCCAGCTTTGTCACCATTTCCACTACAGCGTGTTCATTTGAAATGGAGCCAAACCAAACAGTCGTTGGATACACAATGCAATTTTGTCACGGTCAGAGGAGGAAGGTTTGGTCATGCGTTGACATGTACTGATTTTCCATGTTTGACACCAGTTATGTGTTCACGTAACAAAGTAAAAACCCACAGTGTCACGGTTGGCTGCACATACCGTACTACTTTTTTGCCTCTGGAGTTCCAGACCAATGTAATCACATGTAATCACAGGTCTTAGTGCAGTATATATGAGGCAGGTATGTATTGCATAGGTAGAATGGGGCCCTTGCTTGTCATTAAAGAATAAAAAGGGTTTTTTTTACTAAAAACCCCTTTAATGTGTTCTCAGCAGTAAGCTTTGTTGCTATAGGTTAGTTTGATATCTTTAATCCTCTCTGACCAATGTTTTTGTCATAATGTTTAAATACATGTTATATGTATGTATGTATCATACACTGTCCATCATCTGTCTTGTAGGACTTCTCTTGGATCTTGTCCTGGTTGGCATTGTTAAGGCAGTGGTGCGTCGACGGCGTCCAGCACATAACCGTATGGACATGTTTGCCACCTTTTCTGTGGACCGCTACTCCTTTCCTTCTGGCCATTCCACCCGTGCCGCCATGTGTGGACGGTTCCTGCTAGCTCACCTCGTGCTGGCCGCCCCATTGAGGGTCCTCGTCGTGCTCTGGGCCGGCCTGGTGGGCCTTAGCCGAGTTCTGCTCGGCAGGCACAATGTGACTGATGTGATGTTTGGGTTCTGGATGGGCTATTGGCAATACAATCTGGTGGAGATGCTGTGGCTCTCACCTCAAACCTTACAAGGGATGCTGGGACAGTTAGTTTAACAATTAGGACCAAGGAGGTATGGAATGTTAGGGGTTTAAAGAGGACATCATTTGTCCTTTGGACGAAGCTGGTTAATGTTTGACTGGAGAAGAGAGTTCACTCATACATGTTTTTTTTTGCCCTGCTTCCAGGCCTTCCAGGCCTTATTCTTAACACAGATTTTAGACCCATCCTGTTATTGTTATTGCTATTTCTCATGTTTTTGTTATGGCTATATTTGAGTTTAATCCAATTTCCTGTACTGACACAGGTTTTTAGTGCACTTCCCCATCCAAACCCCATAAACATTCAGTTGACTCATTTGTAGGTCTCTCATTCTTTGGTCGATGGTTAATTTTACAATGATAGTTTCAAAGATCACATATCACATAAAATAGCGTACCTGTGAAATTTAACCTTATACATGACCAGGACAGCAATAAATATGTGAACACATATAATGCATTCTGGCTCCGACTGTGAGTAATATTAGTTACGGTTGCATCTTTGCATACTTATTGTCATTCCAAGATAATGTTATAATAATGCCCGTGTACGGTTTTGTTGATGCTGTATCCTCTGTTGTTATATTTTCTTTATATTTATTTAAGAAATCATTTAGATAAACAATTATGACTTGTCAGTGTAAACAGTCACACAATTTAAGGTTTTTAAAAATCACATTTCTTATAACATCTGTTAGCGGGCATAAGTGTAACTTTAAAGTTATTCACAATTTGTTTAATCTCGTGTGTCCTTTTCTCTCAGTTAGCACAGTTGTTGTGCTGTATTTTGGCCCCAAATTTGTTTGACCTACTACATTTTAAATGGTCAGGGTGTTATGCAATGACCTGTTGGTCAGTGGTCAGTCTGGGAGACTAGTAAATACAGATAGTTCAGCGACCACAGGTTTATCATACTTGTCTTTTATCTACTTCAATTGAATGATGTGATTTTTGCACATATCTGGGTCTACATACTGAATATATGTTTGGAGGTTCTCGCTCAACGTTGATGTTTGGTTGTCTGGTCGTCAGGGTGTTTTTGCAGTGCGCAAGTTTGTTAAATGACCAGATCTCATCCAGTCACTAAACCATTGGGCATCAATTCCAAATCATTGAGCAAACACTAAAATCTAAAACTTTAAATGACGCAAATGGTCAAGATGTTGCACAACAGCTTCACACACACACACTGACACACACATTTTAGCACTGCCAGAAACCAGGACTTGTTCATCTGCACGTGCATTTTAATGTTCATGTTTACGAGCCTGTTTAAATTTGTGAGGAATTTGTTCACATACACGTGTATGTAGTTTCTTTGTAAATGTAATTAAGCTATTTACATTTTTTAAAGTTGAACCTTTTTGTGTGAGCAGCTATGTTTTTTTTTACCTTATGTAATCTGTGCTTCAGACATCTGGTTTCAACTTTAATATTCTAGCAGACCGCCCACTGATATTCTAGTACTCCATTTTTAACTGTGGGCCTTCTTTTTGCAATAACAGACCGGAGATCTTCCAAATATGTGTGAAAAAACAACCAGCAAGTGTGATGTCAGCTTTCGCCAGCCCGAGGCATAGGTGATATACACAGTTGCATCTGGGTGCCGGCTGTCGACAGAGGCTTTGTTTTTGTGTTTGCACAGCCTGGGTGGCAGCTTGTTATTTCATTACTCCTCTGTGATAAATCTAAATATGCTGGATGGTGACTATTTAATTTTTAAGATTGATCATTTTTATTTGTTAATATTGAGAGGACTCTAAAAGATGAAACTTTTATTGCATTCCACCATTGAGAACATGTGCAAAATCGTTGTGGCACTGGGGTCGTCTGTCAGGTTCCATGAGAAAAATGCATTCGTTGTTGTATTTTGCTCACAGTTTTTGCTGCTCTGAATTGCAAAATGTTAATGCATCTACTGTATAGAAATGATTGCACTGTGTTATGTCCATTGTTATCTGAAGGAGCTATTCCTATATGACATGAATGCAAGTATGGTTTTTAATTAAATGGATAAGAAATCTGAACTAATCTGATCTAATTTCATTTATGACAAACAGATATCAGCACGTCTCCAAATGATTGTTTTTATTTGGAATATCCCAAATAACCTTTAGTCAGATCCAATTTCAGTGAGCACAGCTCAGTTTGCTTTCCAAAAAAGGAGTCCACCCCTCCGGCTAACACTTCAGTATAAAAGCCTGGGTTGGACAGAGTTCTGTTGTACTTGATTGAAAGGCACCTCAGAGCAATACACAAGGAGCAAAGTAAGCAGACTTTTTTATACATACGAGAGTTTTAGTTTTTCTATTGACTTACTGAAAAAAATTCTAACCATGTTATTCTCATTTATTGAGATGCACCTATAATTGCAATTAACTTTTGACTTATTTTTAGTGCTGCAAGTTGCAAGTCTTTAGTGTAATGAGTTGGCTTTGTTTTGTGAAATCTGCACGTGACTGTTCTGTAACATGATTGATTGAAAAGAACTGGTATCAAAAATGTGCAAAGTCTCTTGTAAAACATTCCATATTGAAGAAGACCAGCTGACTTTCCACATTTTAAGCTGATACTAAACTGAGCTTGGTGATGACACCCTGACAGTGTCATCAGGGTGATTTTGATTATTATTACTTTTAAAGTGTTTTTTGTACAAGATTCCGACAAAGTACACGTCCCAGCTCAAAGTTTTTAAGAAGCTGTATACAGACCATTATACAATGAATTGACAGGGAGGGCGAGGGATTGAACCGCATGGACAAAACGCTTGGATCAGATTTCCTGGATTACATTTTGCCTCTCCTTGCTGCAGCTCCACCATGGTGCAGAAAGTAGCAGTGATCGGGGCTGGCCCCTGTGGTCTGTGCAGCATTAAGGCTTGTCTAGACGAGGGCATGGTGCCAACCTGCTTTGAAAGCAGCCATGACTTAGGCGGACTGTGGCGCTTTAAGGCAAGTCAGCAATTTTGAAAAAGTTTTGTGTTTATCTCTATTAATTTCATTTGTAAAAGAATGTCACACAAAAGTCTGAACATTATTATCTTTTTTGTGAAACCTCTGCAGGAAGTGTCAGAGCCCAACAGAGCCAGTATCTATCGTTCCCTCACCATCAACATTTCCAAAGAGATGATGTGCTTCAGTGACTTCCCCATCCCTGCTGATTACCCCAACTACATGCATCACTCCAAAATCCTGAACTACTTCAGGATGTATGCAGAACACTTCAAACTGCTCAAACATATTTCCTTCCAGGTATAAAGACTCCCAAAAGCAAACAGAAATGTGTGGTTCTTTATGTAATGGTGTTGATGCTTGAAGGATGTGTGTGTGTATTTTATTTTATTTTATTTTATTTTATTTTATTTTATTTTATTTTATTTTATTATTAGACAACAGTTAAGAGCGTCAGACAGAGACCAGACTTTTCCCGCACCGGCCAGTGGGAAGTGGTGACTGAGAACAGAGACGGCCTGGAGGAGCGCCATGTCTTTGACGCAGTTATCTGCTGCTCTGGTCACTACACCTACCCTAACCTGCCACTCAAAGACTTTCCAGGTAAAGGTTTTCCCCACAGGAATTCTCAGCCAACACACTGATGCCTTTATAGGATTGTGTTTTTCCCGTCCTCTTGGCACAAGGTTCATAATACACCTGAAAAATGCTTTGTTGCAGCATGTTGTGGAAATTGCTGTGTTATTACAACTCCCATCAAGGTCACAACAGGTCGAGTTTCACAATGAATACAAATATAATTATGTGCTGTTGCAGGGATTGAGACCTTTGAAGGAAAATATTTCCACAGCTGGGACTACAAGGGACCTGAGGACATGTACGGAAAGAGAGTGGTCGTCATCGGTATCGGTAACTCAGGAGGCGACATTGCTGTAGAGAGCAGCAAAGTGGCTGAGCAGGTGAGACAGTTATTCTAAAAAAAAATATGTCAATATTAAAGATGCAAGTTGTGTTCTGATTTTCCTTTTCATTGTGCAGGTGTATATGAGCACCCGTCGTGGTGCGTGGGTCATCCGTCAGGTTTCGGACTACGGCCTGCCCGTGGACATGAAGTACAACACACGTTTTGTCCACATCCTGTTCCAGCTGCTGCCGATAAATTTCCTCAACTGGCTCACTGAGACCAAACTCAACGCCATGTATGACCACACCATGTATGCCCTCAAACCCGCACACAGGTAGGCGCTGCTGAAAATGACAGCAAATGTTATGTTGCATAAAACGTGATTTTCTCTCACTTACATCAGGAAACATCTACCATGTCTCCTTTTTTAACCTTTATTCTGCTGCCTTATCAGATTCTTTAGTCAGATCCCAGTGATTAACGACGACCTGCCTCTAAAGATTCTGTCTGGGGCCGTTATTGTCAAACCCAATGTGAAAGAGATCCGCGGCTCCACTGTGGTGTTTGACGATGGCAGCTTTGTAGAAAAGGTCAGGAATCATATTTTTGGACACTACTACATTTTCCTAGTTCGTTACAAACACAATTTAGGATAAATTATATGTGTTTCGTTACAGGTGGATACGATTGTGTTCGCCACTGGATACAACTATGATTTTCCCTACTTGCCAAGCAGTGCTGTATACAAATCTGGGCATCGTATTGGGCTGTACAAGCACGTTTTTGCCCCCAACTTGGAGCATCCGACTCTGGCTGTTGTGGGTTTCATCCATGCCTTCGGAGCAATTATGCCACAGGCTGAAATGCAAGCCCGCTGGGTCACACGTGTGTTTAAAGGTGAGGCTGTACGTCCACTTCATCCTCTGCCTTTAGTCTAGATACTTCTGAAGCACTATAGTCATCTGTTTGGTTTTTTTTTTTTTGCTCCTTAGGACATAAGAAGCTGCCCTCAAACCAGGCCATGATCAAGGCCGTTGAGAAGGACACCAAGGATATCAAGAAAACGTACAACTCTTATTTTTCATTTGCCTCATTATTGGTTTATTTCCTATGAACATGCGGCAAAATGGACGTCACAAAGACTTGATCAACAAAATATTGAGTAGTTTGGCCTCTTTCAGAATTTCAAGATCTACAAATTACATTATTTTGTGCAGTAGATACCAAATAAAACTGCCCAGGCAAAGTATACTTCTTCTCCGGTTTGTTCTCTTCACAGCTACATCGTGTCAAAGTTGACACCCCTGCAGGTGGACTTTGTTTCCTACATGGACGACTTAGCTGGAGAGATCGGAGTGCGACCAAGTCTCCTCTGGCTCATGTTCACAGACTACCCTCTGTTTAAGAGCATTTTGTGGGGACCTGTTACTGCCTACCAGTACCGTCTGGTTGGCCCAGGGAAATGGGATGGAGCCCGCCGATCGATCTTAACTCAGTTTGACCGCATGTACCAGCCCCTAAAAACCAGACAGGTCTGAATATTGCATGTGATGTACTAATGTACAGTGATCTTCATCTTGACATGTGATACTTTATGCAGATGTTAACATGTTATTCCATCTCTTTCAGGTGGACCAAGAGGACTCCGTTGCTGGTCGGCTCTTTAATGTGAGCCTGGCCCTTATGGTTGGAGGAGCTGCTGCCTACTATATCCACCTGCGCAACCCGACTGCCATTCAAACCATACTGTCCAAGCTCAATCTTCAAACAATCTAAGCATCTGGCATATGGAAAAATACCTTATATCTACTGCTAAGCATGTTGCATATGAAAAATACCTTATATCTACAGCTTTTATATGATTAAGAGGTCACTATTATTATCATTATTATTATTATTATTATTATTAGTAGTAGTACTATAGTCAGTTTTGGATTGTATTGGGAATGACAACTGGGGCAATGTCTTACCTGCATTTTAGGCTTGAGTAATCTTGGAATCTTTATTTGCTTATACATATCATATAGAAACACTTATTCTTAAAAACAGTGTTCTAATGCAAGAATTTTAAAGACCCTCAGAGGAAACATCACCAGTTCTGTTACAATTTCAAAAACTGTTCACATACATATGGGTACAAAATATTCAGTGGTAATGCAGTTTACAGTCAACATTTCCAATAATTGCCATTATTTGCAGGAAGAAGTACATAACGGTTTATTTGCTTTTCATACAACACAGCGAAGGTTGAACATTTTTCAGTTTGACTAAAGCAACATAATTTATCAAAGGATCTTCTTGTGTCCAGCTCTACAGACACTTTAGAAATAGATGTGTCTTTTGATTGTCAAGGAAACGGATGGCACAGAATACCTGCAACCAACATAAAATCAAAACTTGATTATTGTTGACAGCTTGTAAACGAGGATGTTGCTTTTGGTGTTCATGGTGGTCGTTTTTATGGAAGATTTGTCAAGATCCATTCTTGGTGTCTGATCACTGTCAAAACCAAACTCGCCATATGTATTTACCTCATAGTTATCTTATGTTATGATTAATATGGAATCATGTTTTGTGTGGGCATTGATACTACTGATACTGATACTATCAGTATGATGTTAACAGTATCAAGTTAATAATTGAATGCGAGAGCTAATCAATAAACATTATATCTGATTATATCTCGCGGGTTGTAAAAGTAGGTTTTGCTTTAAAATAGGGTCCATGTTTTTTCGGCCAAACAAACTCCACCCGGACCAGGAAGTGGTGTAACCATCAGTCCCTGCGGGAGTAAGTGCGCGAGACGGGTAGGAGCTTTGCAAATCAAAACACATCGTCTTATTATTCCTCTTGTGCTCGATATCTCATTCAGCGTCTTCAAGGCAACAGACAGATTAATCCACGAACTTGCGGTTCGGTCGGAAATTGTGCAAAAAGTGTCGAGGCAAATCGTGAAAAAAGTTTTTTTTAAATAGAAGAATGCACGCGATGTCACAGTTAAATGAGTCCCACCAGCTATTAGCAACACTGTGTGTCAACACATACTAACAAGTATACATGATCGTAAGTTTTGAACTTTCACAAGACTTTTTGTTTTGTTTTGTTTTGGTTAATCACGGAATTTTATTCAGACTAGTGACCACAACACACGTTAACCCGACTATAAATGACTATAAATCTTTTTTTAAAGTGTTTTTTCTCACATAGAGAATCATTATCATCCATATATTAGCATTACATGTCATTATTATCTGCAATCTGAGAGGATGGGCTATTGCATAACTCTATAAAACTAGTTGTGTAATCGATTACATAACTCAACTGAAACATTTTTAATGGATCACACACATTGGCTAGAAGATGAATTCTTTTCCGCATGTGATTCATGCATCACATTGTCTTGCTCAGGGCAGAGGATATAGACTGGCTTTCACTTCTCTTTACAGCCAGCCTCCTTGTGTGGACATGTTTCTGCTGATATATTCTTTATTAGCTGTCAGCATAGGTTTGTACATTTCCAAAACATTACACTGAAAGATTCATAAGTGGATCAGAAGTAACCGAGAGATTGGGAAATATGAAATATGCTGAGGGTTTAGATGATTCATGTTTTCTCTAAACTATTTATAGTGTCTAGTTACTGATTGTCATGATAAAGGATACAAAAGCAGTGGTTTAAACTTGTTGAATGATTAATACAGGCATGGCAAAGATTAGCTTTGTATAGGATCTAAAACCCTAGTATATATTATATATTGTATACACATCCCTGTATAACCATAGGACTCTTGTATAGGTTAGTTTGACTTTCTGACCTACATTGATATACCTCGCAGGTCTGTGTGGCCTAATTAAAATCATACGCCTGAATGGTTTGTCATAGCTGAATGATCTTTATGGCTGTGACAAATTAATATTTGACAAAGTTACTTGTGTCATGTCTCAGAGTTCTTTTTACAAACATGCGACTCTACTGTGTGTGTGATCATGTTGGTCGTGACAAAATTCAGGCAACAGTTAGGTTTCCCAGATGATGTTTCCCGCTGACTTTGGTGATCCATGACCTTTCATAGTGCCGCTAAGGGCGTTGATGTTTTTGCTTCTACTAAACAAAATATTAACCATGTACAGGGGGTCCTCAGGTTACGACGGAGATCCGTTCCTGAGAATGTGTCGTAATGGAATTTCGGCGTAAGTCGGAACATACATTCATATGTAAGGTAGATACTAAGTTGTGCCACTAGATGTCGCTATAACACCATGCTAAAATAAGAGTTTACTAGGGTGAATTGCCTTTTGTCCCTCTTGACACACTGTAGGGGTTGATATCACGAGTGTAATGAGCATTTCCTTTAGATTTCTGATATCAACCGTGTAGACCCTGTGTTGTGAATAAACCTACGGTATTGCCACGATCCCGAACCCATCTGTGTCCGTGTGCATCTCCTTACCGGCTGCCGCTGCACCCCCCACCAGCCGTCCATTTCACATAAGTAAACACAACGCAGAGTAGCCTAGCTGTGGAGGTGTTGGAGAGCCGGCACCAACTAGTTCCCGCGTGAAGTCTGAACGTATTTACAGGGCAAACCGCTTAAACAAGGAAGTTCATGGGAGATGTGTCGTAACCACGAAAACGTCGTATCTCGAGACCGTCGTAACCCGAGGACCCCCTGTACTGCTTATTAGCGAATGTATACTTAACCCTAACACATTGCATGTTACTGTCGGGATGTTCAAGTACAGCCCCACACAGTTGTGTGCCCATATACCCCTTCAGATGATGTCTTTCCCCACAGGGGTAATTCAGTCATGGTTCGCCGTGTGGCAGTGGTTGGAGCGGGCAGTTCAGGTCTGGCCTGTATCAAAACCTGTGTTGATGAGGGCCTGGAGCCTGTCTGCTTTGAGAGCAGCGATGACATTGGAGGCCTGTGGAAATTTAAGGTGAGTATGGGCCACGGCTAGCAGGCTCATCTTGTTCGTGTATCTCTGGAGTGATCTTTTCATCAGTACTATAACCTGTTTTTCTTTGTGTTGACAGGAGTCACTTGAGCCGCAGCGAGCCAGCATCTATCGATCCTTGGTGGTCAACACCTCAAAAGAGATGATGTGTTTCAGTGACTTCCCCATGCCAGCTGATTATCCCAACTACATGCGTCACTCCCAGCTCCTGCAGTACTTCAGGCTCTATGTTGAGCACTTTCACCTGCTCAGATACATCCACTTTCAGGTTATTTCCGTATTAACAAGCCAAAGACTGTCACTAACTCCATCACAGGTTTCTATGTATCGTAATGTGACAGACAAAACTCTTAATGCGTTTCTATGTCCACACTTACAATTCAGACAACAGTGAGGAGAGTTACACAAAGACCGGATTTCTCTCAGTCCGGCCAGTGGGATGTAGTGACCGTAAACAGAGATGGAGTGGAAGAGTGGCACATCTTTGATGCGGTTCTGGTGTGTTCAGGTCTTTACAACACTCCGGCTTTTCCCCGGTCGGATTTCCCAGGTCAGTAAATAATACTCCTACTGGATAATTTCATTAAAGTTTGACACATTTCTTTATGGATTCAAGTGGGTTGGTTTTCCTTACATCATCGCATTGTGTTGTGTTGTTTTTTTCCCGTTCCTCCCATCTGTATTTCTCCAGGAATTGACACTTTTTCTGGCAGCTGTTTTCACAGCTGGGAATATAAGGATGCAGATGCCTGCAGAGGAAAGAAGGTGGTGGTGGTTGGCATTGGGAATTCTGGAGGCGACATTGCTGTGGAGATCAGTAGATTTGCTGAGAAGGTAAGAAAAAGTGTGGAAAACCTCATCCTCACTGTATTAAACGAAAACAGTCTGAAACAGTTTGTCTTAAGATAGATGTTCAAATCTACTTGAGTACTTTGTTTGAACAATATGTCCCATGTATTTACACTCAGTCTTCTTATTTAATGTCTGACAGACATTTCTCAGCACACGAGAGGGGGCCTGGGTGATTGGCAGGATGTCTACCAGTGGTCTTCCTGTGGACATGACAGGAATCACCAGATTTAACAGCTTCGTCTCACGGCTGTACCCCAAGACTCTGATCAACTGGTTAGTAGAGAGAGCACTGTACCACAAATTTGACCACGGACTCTATGGCCTGAAGCCCAAATACAGGTAACACATCTTCAAGTTTCCATCATCTTTGAAAATGCATTTGTCAATATAACATAATATGTGATTGAATGCTTTGACCTTCCAGGGCTTTGGAAAGAACTGCTTTGCTCAATGATGATCTTCCAGGCCGAATCCTTCAAGGGGCAGTGACCATGAAGTCCAACCTGAAGGAGTTTACGGAATCAGGAGTTGTATTTGAAGACGGCACGGTGGAGGAGAACATTGATGCTGTGGTCTTCTGTACAGGTTACAGTATCAGCTATCCGTTCCTGCCTCCATCGTTATTTGAGGGCACTCATCAAGAGTTGACATTGTACAAGTAAGTAGTCGTGGACTGGTGGTGTGTCGTCTCAGTGGAAATAATAGATGACGTTACTTTTTTTGTTTTGAATTTTATATTTTAGTATGCTTTTCTCTGTGTGCAGAATTTAATCATTGTTAGTTTCATTCAAATGGCATCTTAACAGTAACTTGATGAAGTGATGTATATCTGACTCTATACAAATTTACATCTCTTTATAATGTTTTAGTAAAAGTAAGATTAAATGTATCATAACCAAAAAATAATTAGGTTTTGAACGTGACTGCAGTAACTTGAGGATTTTAATTGTGTTAGGACTGTCACTTATTATTGTAAAGTAATATTATGATTCTCACGGATCCCTTTATAATTTAAGGAATCTGTTTCCACCTTCTCTGCAACACCCTACACTCGCCATCATGGGACTTTTCCGAGCCAGAGGACCAATTATGCCCATTGTAGAAATGCAGGCACGGTGGGCTGTTAGAGTCTTTACTGGTAAAAACACAAACGCAGCACAACCGCACAGACAGAAATAACGAGCAATATTTGTCTAGATGTTTGTGCTGTTTGCCCTCAAGGTTTGAGCCGCCTTCCCTCTGAGAAGAAGATGCTTGAAGTCATCGAGTGTGAGAGAGAGAGAAGCACAAAAAGGTAGACATCGCCTTCACACTGACACCCACATGACCCAAACAGATTATCTATTACCTTCCCTGTGCAGAGCTCAAATCAAAATCTGCATTTCCTTCACTGTTTCTGTATAAATGAATGATATATTTTTTGTTGCGTTCGCAGCATTCCTCGTCCACAAAAAAGTGCCCCTGAGGTTGTTTACATCCCATACCTGGATTTCATGGCCAAGCAGGTCAGTTCAGCTTGTATTAAACAGTTTTATCACATCTTTATAAAAGACATATCTTGCATGTTAGACTTCCAATTACAGGTAGGAGTGCGACCAAACTTACTGAGACTATTCCTGAGCGATCCGGTGCTCTGGGTGAAGGTGTTTGTTGGACCGTGCACTCCATATCAGTATCGTCTCAATGGCCCTGGGCAATGGGCGGGAGCTCGACATGCTATCCTCACTCAGTGGCAGCGGGTTGCTCAGCCTTTTAAAACCCGAGCAGTACCAGATCCTGCTGGTACTGCTCTCCTCAACCCCTGGTTGCTCGCACTTGGAGCAAGTATCATAATGGGAGTAATTCTTAATAATAATAAAAATGGTCTACTTGCTGCACTGCAGCCTGCCACTCAGATTCTGGATAGGAGCATGAATAGTTTCAGGAACACCTGGTTCACTGGTTAATCACAATAAATCAATAAATGTGCCAGGTTATCTACATTTCAGTGAATGGTCTCAGAAATGTAAAATTTAATTGGTCTTTTCTCTTTGAGTCAGTTTACTAAGAGAAAGATAAGAATGAAATTTTGATGTGGTTTACTGATTTCCCCTCCATGGGCTCCTCTTGGGCAACCTACAGTATGGGATTAAATCACTTACTGTTTATATCTCCTGCAGGGAATCCTTATCCCCATCTCTATCAAACTTGTGAACCCCCCTCTTTTTTATAATTCGTCCCAATAGACACATTAGAAGTATCATTTTTCATATAGAATAACATTTTGAAACTATATCTTCTTTGTAATATGTATGTTAATATTTTGTATAGCCAACACTATTGTGATAATGATTTATTTTAATATGTAATAGTTTTTGTTAAAGAGTCCAGAAATGTTGCTATTTTTGTAGAAACGGGAGAGTGATTATTGATTTGTTTGATTTACTTCACTGCATAACGAAATTACTGCAAATGATACTTTCTTGCTGAAAGTGTAGAACTCCATCCTGTGGCTTCTCTGTGTTACTACAAATGTCCAGAAAACTATTAATAGTAATCAGACAACAATAACGGTTTAATCATTTTAGTATTTGATACCCGATTACTAATCCACCACTTGTATCATATCACTCTACTTATATTTTATTCCGTCTGTCTAACTCCATTACCTCCATATTAAAAAGACATGATTATATTAAGATTTATTTGTTTATTTATTTAGAAATTTACTAAAAAGAAAACGCCCTCTAAGTAGCATCAACCATGGAGAAAAGTGGCACTGTTGTAATGTTTGAAGAAACCAATGGAGGAAAAAAAAGGGTGTTGACTTTGTTTGGAAACTGGTCAAAACCCGTTGTATTGAAAACAGTGACAGCGCAGAAGGGGAAGGGGACGGTGATCATGTCATGTGGGACATAGATTCAGTGAGTCTCCTCAGGCATATAGGCAGAATCTGGATGAACCTGCTGAACTTGTCAATCCAACAGACTGCAAGAAAAGATTTCTTCTCTCTTCAGTAGCTCGTCTCTCCCTGATGCAGAGGTAAGACCCAATGCTTTGCAGATCACACTCATTTGATTCAATTTTGTAATAGTTGCAAAGAAATAATTGCACACACAGATATTGTTGTAAATGGTTGTTTTGTGTTTGGGTCTTTGTTCCGTTATGTTTACGTACGTCCTAAACGTTATGTAGACAGTTGAGTGTTGAGACATGGACATTTCTCTCATGGAAATATGAAGTCTTTTCATTTGTGGTTATGATTTGACATGGTACAACAACAATGTTACTTTGTTGTTGCTGCTGCTTTCTGATGTAGTAAGACAACACACGGCCAGTTGTTATGTGTTCTATTTATTGCTATGGATGGAAACATGAAGACTAGGATGTGTCCGTATGTGATGATTTATTTTTCATGCTTTGCAATAAAAACGCTAAAGCCCAAAAAAAGTTCAACTTTTCCTCCACAGCTAAATTCTGCCGTTTTAATCACTTAGCCCAAATCTCTGTTCACTCACAACACTGCACTTGTGTGTTGTCTGGTTTTTTTTTTTTTTTTTTTTTGGCAAGGAAGTTGTTTTAATGGAAAACAACAGGCACTTAGGACTGTTTCATACAAAACAACTACAAAAGGGGCTTTATGCAAACAGTGAAGCCAGGCCAGTGCAGCAGTTAATGTTTCTCCACGTGTTGGTAAAGCAAAATCTGTTCAGTTTCATATTAGCCCCCTAATTTTTCCCCTCGTCACCAAGAGACAAAGGGCGGCAGCAAATCAGTCCTCTTTGTCTCTTTACCAGTATCAACATGATTATCTCGATTTACGCAATCGCATGTGAAAAGCCACCATTATGTGCAGATCAGTCACTGAAAACAATGGGTGTGAAAGGCAGGGACACGCGTAGATACTGCTTCGCTTCACACAAACAAGTCCGATCGCTAGTTTTTTACGTGTCTGCTTCACAGAATGGTGAAGAGGGTGGCAGTGATCGGCGCAGGACCTTCAGGTCTGACCAGCATCAAGGCTTGCTTGGATGAAGGTCTGGAGCCTGTCTGCTTTGAGAGCAGCCATGACATCGGAGGTTTATGGAGATTCAAGGTGAATAAAACAGTCCCCTGTTTCTAATATATCGATAACTGAAAGTGTGACGGACAGTTGTTTGCTGTTTTTACATTGTATTGTTCATCATATAAAACCACTACCATGTAGTATATTACATACATGGTGTTGATTGAATGATTTTACTAAGGAAATGGGATCAGATGCAAACAATAAAGACCCAAGCGTACACGCTTAAATGATATTATGATATATGATATATGTTTTGTAGCCGCACATCTGATTTGACTGAAATTGCGTCCGTCATATGACTCCTAGGAGAAGCCAGAGCCTGGTAGAGCCAACATCTACGAGTGTGTGGTCATCAACAGCTCCAAAGAGATGACAGCCTTCAGTGACTTCCCTCCTCCTGCTGAGTTTGCCAACCACATGCACCACTCCGAGGTGCTGCTGTATCTGCGTCTCTATGCACAGGCATTCAACTTGCTGCAGCACATCATCTTCCAGGTCAGTGGTCGTCAGGTTTGTCCACAACCCCGATAACTGTTTAAAGTTAATTTTCATCATTAAAAAAATATGTAAACAAAAAAAACCCCTGCAACAATTACACAACTCTTATATCATTTCTGTTTTGCAGCTGTATAACAGACAATTTTGCGGTTATGTTTTTGTGTGTGTCTGTGTGTCTCAGACCACCGTGCTCAGCGTGAGGCAGACCTCGGACTTTGCTGTGAGCGGCCGGTGGGAGGTGGAGACAAAGAGAGGAGAGAGTGAGAGGGAGACTCATGTGTTTGATGCAGTGATAGTTTGTACGGGCCACTTCACGCAGCCTCACCTGCCACTCAAAGACTTCACTGGTACCAGGAATCATAACACACAGCGATTTACATACAGACACGCAATGCATAGCTATACACATAATACTTTCTGTACTTTATACTTCATTTACATATTTATTTACTTATTGCGTCTCAGGTATTGAGAGCTTTGAGGGCAGGTATTTTCACTCGTGGGACTATCGCAATGCTGAGGGGATGCAAGGGAAAAGAGTGGTGGTGGTTGGCATTGGAAATTCTGGAGGTGACATTGCTGTGGATCTCAGTCGAGTCGCTGAGAAGGTACTCAACTGTGTTTTTTATTTTAAAAATAAATTAAGGTAATAGAATATGCCATTAAATAATGTGTAATGCTCTGCTCTGACCTGATGTGCAGGTGTACCTGAGTACCAGAAGTGGTGCGTGGGTCATGAGCCGTGTAGGACAGGGGGGATTACCAGCTGACCTTCTCTTGACTTCTCGAATGGATTGGATGATGCGCATGCTCTTTCCTTCATGGGTCAACAAGATGGCTGAGAAGAAGCTGAATGAAGCAATTGACCATACACTGTATGGCCTGAAACCAAAACACGGGTAAATAGAGATAGAGTCTATATACAAATCTTGATAGTGCAAATCTTTATCGGCCTACAGCAATACTTTTTAAAACAAATTTTAAATCCTTTGTTTCGGGGTGTAAATGTACTACATCCCTCACCATGTGAAAATATGCTGGCAGAATGATTTGCATATATAGATTTGTACACTCGGTGTACTTGTGGTAGATTTTTCTCACAGATTCCTGTCGTGAACGACGACTTGCCGTTCCGGGTCATCTCAGGTCGTGTTCAGCTGAAACCAAACGTGAAGGAGTTCTCCGGCTCCAGTGTGGTCTTTGTTGACGGCAGCGTTATAAACGAGGTGTGTACGGGTTCAGACTGTTGGTCAACCGGTCACCGGATGCTCAGTGATGGCGTCTAATCTGTATATTTTACATGTGTGTCTCGCAGGTGGATGTGGTGGTGTTTGCCACAGGGTACGATTACAGCTTCCCCTTCCTTCCCCCAGAGCTACAGTCGAAATGTGGATACAGGCTTTGTCTCTACAAACATGTGGTCCCTCCTGGGCTGACCCATCCGACGCTGGCTGTCGTGGGCTTTATAAGTGGCTTAGGTGCTATCAACCAACTGGCTGAGATGCAGGCGCGCTGGGCTACCAGAGTTTTTAAAGGTAGAGAGAAACACAGGAACTGAGGTTTCCTGCTATATCCATACTTACAGTTTGCTCAAAGGCTGATTTGAGGAAGATCAGTGTGAACCATGAACATTTTGCTAACGTAGCCGCTCCATCACAAAGTGATTCTATCTTCAATGTGACTGAATTCTTTTTCCCATGCAGGCTTAATAACCCTCCCCTCAGTGGAGACCATGATCAAGGAAATTGAGAGCGACACCACAACAATGCACCAGAAGTAGGAAATAACAGTTTTCCCCGTTGTTGTTTCACAACTACATTTAGTATGTTGAGGGGGAAAAAAGTGCCCGATTTCACGCACGTGCTTCCTTCACCTAGTAAAATAATTTGTTTTCTTTCAAATACACGACAAATCTCAAAATTAATTTTTAACAGTCACTGTAGAAGTTAAATGTCACCATGACCTTGAGTTTGCTTTTCCATGCAGTTAACTCATTTTGGTTAACCAGTGACGTCTGTTCCCCTTTGTGGCGTCTTCACCACCAGAGTTATTGTAGTTATTTATTCCTGAGCTTTAGAACATGTTGCCTTTGGAAGAGACAGGCAATGAGACTGTGCCAGAAACTGGTCAAGTCCATGAAATCCATATTTTATTCGTACTGAAAATTGACATTTGAACTCTTTTCTTGTCAAACGACTCATTTAATGTGACACTCTGGATTTGTTTTTGTTTTATTTCCTCCCTCCAGATATGTCTGTTCGGAGCGTTACCCCCTCCACGTGGAGTTAATCCCTTACCTTGATTCTCTGGCCAAGCAGGTAGGGGTTCGACCGAACATAATGTGGCTCCTGATGACGGATCCCAGGCTGGCTCTGCAGGTTTTGCTGGGTCCCGGCACTTCATATCAGTACCGCCTGACTGGACCGGGACGGTGGGCCGGTGCCCGTCAAGCTATTCTCACTCTGTGGGAGCGGGTGGCTGAGCCTTTCAGGACCAGAGTGGTACCACAGCCCGAGAGCCAACCATACTCTCGGCTGAACATTGTAGTGATTCTCTCTGGTGTGACACTGCTGAGCTGCTTCATCTACAGTAAACACAACCCCTCGGTTCTCTCATTTTTCTACCCAGCTGCCAAATGAGCTGTTACTTATGAACATCAGTGAAAACACAACCGAACCTGTTGAAATGTCTAAATAGCTCAAAGGCCTGTGCAACAGAACTGCTGAAATAATGTTTATATAATCATCCTGCTGCGTTTGCCAGGTTTTTTTTTGTTTGTTTGTTTTTTTAAGGGAAGTCAAAACAGATACATGAATTCTGCCAAATGCTTGTGACTGGATGTGAGTGTCCATATGATCTGTATTTATATGGTTTTACATGTAAATGTGATCTGTGGATCGGTCGAGCTGCGGTGGTTTATAGAAATAAATCCAGGTACAATATGTTTCGAACGCGGCCCGGTTCAGTTCCTTTCTGTCCCGGGGAGTGTTTGCTCTTCTGCCCGGTGTGAAGTCCAAGTTACACAAGCTTAACCCCGCCCACTCCACTTACGTCCGGCCGCCCCGAGCTGCACGTTCCAGACTGAACCCAAGGTAAGGCTCGCGTGCACATATGTTGAACGCGGATATTAGTGATATTGTAGTGTTCGCGTGCATCCTGCAAACGGATAATGATGCATCTTTTAAACTTGCGTGAACTCCGAGTTCGCTGGCCACGCCCAGTTCGTGGGAAATGAAACATCGGGTTTTGTTATTGTGTCAGATTTGCGTGGGTAAACATCATGTGGTTTGTGTTGTGGCGCAGATGTAACAGGTCGAATAAGAAGTAAACATTAGACACGGTGTACGAGGATTAGTGGTTCAGGTTGGTTTTTGGTGACGCGTGGACTGATTCTCTCCAACACACACACACACATACAGAGATCTCTGAAGCATGACCCGTCGGGTGGCGATCGTCGGAGGAGGCAGCTCGGGTCTGGTCTGTATCAAGACCTGTCTGGATGAGGGGCTGGAGCCAGTCTGCTATGAGAGCAGCGATGACATCGGTGGTCTGTGGAGGTTTAAGGTGGGTCACAGTCATTACAAGCTGTGGTTTCTCACTAGTGTTAAGGTGGTGGATGTATTTGTTTTTGTTGTTCCCGGTTCCGCAGGAGAATCCTGAGGCAGACAGGGCCAGTATTTACCACTCTGTCATCATCAACACCTCCAAGGAGATGATGTGTTTCAGTGACTTCCCAATCCCCGCACACTTCCCAAACTACATGCACAACTCCCTCATCATGGACTACTTCCGGATGTATGCTGAGCACTTCCAGCTCATCAAGCACATCCGCTTCAATGTATGACACAGTTCTTAAGTTTTACATTTGAAGCATATCCTGTGTTTTATTATTTATTTATTTATTTATTGTAACTTGTGTAAACTGCGGCCTCTTTCTCTCTGTTTGTCGCCCAGACCAAAGTCCTGCAGGTGAAGCAGAGATCCGATTTTGCCCACTCAGGCCAGTGGGATGTTGAAATAGAGAACAAGGATGGCAAGAAAGAGAAACACATATTCGACGCTGTCATGATCTGTATCGGACATCACTGCTTCCCCAACATGCCTCTCCATGACTTCCCAGGTATGACATCCATCCGTCCATCCATCCATCCATCCATCCATCCATCCATCCATCCATCCATCCATCATCTGTACCACTTATTCTTTGAATGTCATGGGGTCAGGGTTGGCACCAGTCCGTAATAACACTGTGCGAACAATCGGTTACACTCCGGGCAGGGTGCGGGCATAGCCTATAGGCTATGAATATCCTTTAGTTAAAATGAGGGTATAGTTCTTGCAGTATGATTGGGTTATACAAGAATCAACCTTTGAACAACTGTGTCAAAGTAACACGGTATGATATGGTGACATAATACTGTTAAAACAGACCAACTATGGTAGCTATTATCAAAGTGTTCTGGTAGGAGCAGGTTCATGTACCCTCTTCCCCAGTTAGTAGATGATAGAATCATTAATGTTTAGCTTGTTGTTTATTCAAAGCATTACTGACTGAACCTTAAAACAGGGACACAACATTACGGCCCCAGTTCAAGCCCTAATTAAATAACCTGTCACAGTGTTGTAATTCACAACTTAATAAAATACTATACTACTACTACAACAACAACATATTACTTAAAGTAAGTTCAACTTGTGGTTGTGTTCAGTGTGTATAGCAGTGGATGTATATAAGGAGTCAGATCTGATTTCTAACACCCACATCAGGATCACCACACACAGCTGGTGTTCTCTCCATCACTAGCCTTCTTTCTATACAGTGAATAAAGGTCAGCTTTGTCTAGCATTTACAAGTTTGTTTTGTTTTCAGGCATTGAGACGTTCACTGGGGAGTATTTCCACAGCCGAGACTACAAGACTCCTGAGGAGTGGAGGGACAAAAAGGTGGTGGTGATTGGAATAGGAAATTCTGGTGGAGACATAGCTGTGGAGCTGAGCAGAGTGACCAAACAGGTTGGACTGGCATATTATTATTTATAATAATATCAGATCTACATATATAATTGTTTGCACAGTTAGCAAATATTAGATTTCTTTTATTGTTTTGTATTTACAAACTGGGTCTTATAACCAGAGGTAACCATATCTCGGGGCTATGACAGGTTGTAAACATATTCATCCTTCACCAGAGGAGGTGAGACTGATAATGAGGGCAGACAATATGTTCATGTAACGATACGCTTATACTGTAAAGCCATAGTGAAATAAGGTAAATCGGGGTTGAACCCAAGTGTACTAATGCAGGGTGGAACGGAAACTTTATGGCTCACCTTTGCTTGCATATCCATGAATCAATTAGATAAAATGTGGACTCGTGTTATACATGTCTGATTATTTTTGTCTGATTTGAGGTTAAAACTCAGCCATGATCACAGGGTGACTATAATGTGTAGTTGATAACAGAGTTGGATAAAACTACTGGGTGAAAGGTCTCATTCAGGCACAGCTGTGTGGTACAGTCAGTATCAGGGGTTAAAAAAAGAGAAACACAGCAGAAATTAAATTCTTTTTACAGTCACAACCCCTTATTTTGAGTTTGTGTTATTAATGCTACATTTGGATGTTAATATTTGAGTCATATTGTCTTGATTATGGCTGATTGTCATGTGTTCTCTTCACAGCTTTACCTGAGCACTCGAAGGGGGGCCTGGATTTTGAACAGAGTCGGAGAAAACGGCATGCCCCTTGATTTGACTTTTAACAGACTTTTGGATTTTATGCGGAGAACTCTTCCCTTCGGTGTTCTTTGTGATATCGTAGAGCACAAGCTTAACCAAAGATTTAATCACAGTCTGTACAACCTGAAGCCCAAACACAGGTACTGTACATACATCTGTACATTTTTTCCCAGTGGCCTGTCACTTTGTTAGTCCAGTGTATTAGATAAGGCAAAGAAATGTTAATAACAGAATAACTGTAAAAAAAAGGAGATATTTATGACCACCTGTATAATATAATGGCATCAATGGCATTTGAGAATCTTAGTTTCATCTGAATTAATTTGCTTGCAGTATGCATCAGATTGTCTTCACATAATCTGACCAGTGTAAATATGAATCTCAGGTTGTTCAGCCAACATCCTACAGTCAATGATGATCTTCCCAACCGCATCCTATCCGGAACGATTCAGGTAAAACCCAACATCCGTAGATTTCAAGGATCCACTGTGGAGTTTGACGATGGGAGTGTGGTGGAAGATGTTGACCTGGTGGTAGGTTTCGTTCACTCACACACTCACAACAAGGTCTCTGCTGTAAGGTCCACCTGGCGTGTGGTGCACAACTGAGATGGGTCTCCGGTCTTACAGGTGTTTGCCACAGGTTACAAGTTTTTCTTTCCGTTCCTGGCCTCACAGTTGGTCTCAGTGTCTGAAAACAAAGCATGTCTGTACAAATACATGTTTCCTCCTGAGTTGGCTCGTCCTACACTGGCTATTATTGGTCTTGTTCAGCCACTGGGAGCCATTATGCCCATCTCTGAGATGCAGGCCAGATGGGCTACTCGTGTCTTTAAAGGTACTATTGTTTGCTTTAACAAAAGCCAACCATTTCTATCGTGCACTCCTTATCAGAAGTATTTTGTGTTTCGGAACCTAAATTATTGTCCTATACAGGTTGCATCAAGCTTCCCTCAATGGGTGCCATGCTAAAAGATGTCCAGTACAAGCAGGACACCATGGCTAAACGGTACAGCAGTGGATTTACGTAATGATTAACTGACATACTTCATATCTAAATTTGTCTGAATCTTCTATACCACTGTACTACTTCTGTATAACCAGCCACATTGTTTTTTTAAGGTATGTCACTAGTCAGAGACACACCATCCAGGTTGACTACATCAGATATATGGATGAGATAGCAGATCTGGTGGGGGTGAGGCCAAAGGTCACGAGGATGATGTTGACCGATCCCAGGTTGGGACTAAATGTGATGTTCGGTCCTTGCACACCATACCAGTATCGCCTCAGAGGTCCAGGAAGGTGGGCTGGGGCCCGTCAGGCCATCCTCACTCAGTGGGAGAGAGTGTCTCGGCCAATGCAGACCAGACCTTGCGATGAGGCCGAACCCAAGAAGTGGTCTAAGTTGCCTCTGATTCTGGTAGCTACTGCTGCGGGCTTGGCTACTTATGTCTACAGGAACAACCCTCCAGCTTTTCTTCAGGATCCCACTGTACTGCTGGACAAGATTAAAGCAATCCTGCCTGCACAATGAAGTGAAAATCTAATGGTTCCCTTTCAGCTCTAATCACTCACTGTCCATTTGCAAATATGCAATTTTCACACTTCTACCCCACGTCCTTAACTCTTTTATGGTATAATCAGTAGGTGATTTGAGGAGGTGGCAGATTTCACTCTCTAGAGTGGGTGTAAGTGTGGGTGCCTTTGTTTTATCAGGTAAATAATCCATTTAAATAGATAAATAGAGAAAGATCTTTAAAGATAATATCTTTAAAAATATATTATGTAGGAAAAATATCAACACATATCAAACATTTTGTTGCTTTGTTTTTTCTCCTTTTTACCCAAATGGAGAGACACTGGCACTTGTTTTTTTTTTTTTTTTTTTTTTTTTTTTTGTCAATCTTATTAACGCTATCACAAAGCTAAACATGTAAATGTTTTTAATGGGTTTTTTTTAAGCGACGGCTTATATTAGTACACACAAATATTGTTATCTGTGCGTACAATTGTGTTTTGGACCAAAACAGTCATGTATTGAAATAATTAAAAATAAAATTCATATATTCAGTTGCACATACATAAAGTTGTTGAGTTAATGATGGATCCATTATCATACATTCATTAAATAGACTTCAAACTCAGCGCCGCTCGTGAACCACCGGTAGACCCCGGAACAAGAATCGTCCACGCGTGACTTGTTAGCAGTCGGGTTGCCAGGTTTGAACAGGTCCATGGTGTCAATGTGGGTAATGTCGGACTATATATTTGAGAATACGTTTTTGTTGTTTGTGTGATTACATGCGTACACGTCTAGGTTATAATTGTGACTATAACATATGGATCGACTCATCGTATGATACTTTACATACCAATCACACAATAGACAAATGGATCTTTAGCAGAACGCATTAGATTGATAAATGGCAATAAATGGTTTCACCATTTAATAATAATATAATATTAAGCAATCCAACGTGATTATGATTTTAGTTACTGCTTTATTACTAACTAAACCTACTGTTATTTGGTCAGCTAAGTATGACTTCTTTTTTTTTACTAACAACTAACTCAGATAATAATATCAAACCTTCAGACAATTGTCTCTACATGTTTTCATTCAATCTAAATTTCAAAACAGTGGGGTGGCGTCCCAATCTCTGTGGATTTCCTGGAGAATCAGTCTGTATGTACAATATTAGAACTTATTGGGTTCACATAACAATTACAAGGGAAAAGAAAAACATGGGTATATCCACGATAGTTGAAGCGTCCTCGTGATGAATGCTATTTTATAACACTGTTTTAACACAGCTTTATAATTTAATGGTATTCGTGTATTTTTCTTGTCTGACTGGGTGCAGGTGGCACAGCATGTCTTTCAGACGGGGATATAAGAGGATAAATCTGGCAACTGCAATCTGCCATCTTTGATTGTGCGACAGGCCGCGGCGCGAGCGGGGCCTCACTCAACTAGAAAACGGTCTGGCACGAGATAACGGGTGGGGAGAGACACGGAACCACGGGACGACCGCGTACCGGTTTCCCACAGTGACGGCCGAGTAGACGAGGGCAGACTGGCGGATTAAGACGGCGCAGAGGACACAAAACAGAAGCCGTGCATGTGGAAAGCGGTTTGTTGGCAGCCAACGAGCAAAGTAGCTAACCATCGTTAGCCGAAGTGGGTTAGCGGGCTAGCCAGCTTTTGTAATCCGCCGGGCAGACAGACACACTTTCGTCCACCGCAGACCAGACCGAAACCGGATTTCAAGTGAGGCCACACAAGAGCCCAAAGGACAAAGAAGGCACCGGCGGTGGCAGGTGGGTTTGCAGGTCATGCATGTAGACGAAATGACGTTTTAACCAGTAGCTCATGTGTTGGTGTTCCCTTAGTGCTAGCTAGTTAGCATGCTTTGGCCACTGACGGGCTGAACGTGGATTTGATGGCGACTAGTGAGAAACGAAACTATGCTAAGTGATGCAAGCTGGCGGCTTGCCCTTGAAGACCACATTGTTGACCGTTATGCGTTAAAAATCGGTGTTGGGGGTTAGATTATAAAGTTTTTCGTTGAACTATTACCATAGCTAGCGTGTTAGTTGAGCCCGGTCTGGTTGATATCCGGACGTGAAGGCCCTTAGCTTTCAGCCGGTATGAGCCACCCAGCCCACCAGTCCCTTTGAGTCATGAAGGATGGCCTGTAGACTTATCAATAGCAGTGATTAACAAAAACCACACAACTTAAAGCTGTTCCAGTGTGTCTCTCTGGATGAGTAAATATAACGGTCCATGTATTTCGTTATATTAATGATGTGAGGATCGATTTTGTTGACAGAGCACCGGGATTTCCCCCCTCACTCATCATGTCTCACAGGACTAACAAACGTGGTCTTTTATAATAGCACATATTTTGTGTGTGACTGTAAGGTCTCAGTACTCTTAACAGTCAGGATGGGACTCTGTTGTGTCATTAAGTGTGTTGTGTGTGTGAAAGCCACTATTGTCTGGGGCATTGTCGTTTGCATCCATGATCACAAGCATCTCCACATCTGGTTAGTTTTAAGGAAGCAGGTATTGATTGTTTGTAGTATTGATTGACCAGTCAGTAGCATGGCCATATTGGAGATTAACAGCAGAAGGTAGAAATATGTTAATATGTGATGTGTTAATATAATGTTCATGTTATATAATGTTAATATGTATGAAAGAATTGGGTTTTTGATTTACAACTTATGTGGATTCGATTTTATTCACAATAAACATTCTTAAACAAGCATCTTCAAAATATGCATTTTAGACAACGCACAAGTTGTCCCCCGTTTGAAATTCTGGTGGAAATATGTCATACAAAATGTGAGCACTTTTTTAACGCTGATGAAAACCTAGCCCCCCTGGATTTTTTTGTGTGCTATTTGAGACATCAGCTACAGGCTCATTGGTATTGATGGCCTGGTGTTGGAGAACCACAATAATCTTAAGTGGCTTCCAATGATCATCTTTTTTTCCATGCTTCTTGCTTGCTTTGCATGCCAGTGAACAACATTAGGCAAAAACAGTAAATGGTAATTGAAATGTGAGTAATAGGACATGACCCTGATCAATGTGTGGATAATTTTGTAGATGTTTGTTTGTCATCGGTGTAAGTACTGGATAGATAACTATTTACAGACCAGGTTATGTAGTCTTGTGTCCTTGGGAATAACAACTTGATTAAAATTTGTTTCTTCAGCACTAGTCTTAGTGTTATATTTATGGCTTCTAAATCTGAGATTGTTGACTTAAGATGTTCACTACTGCAACTGTAGGGGGCTGGATTAGTGTTCTTCAGCTTTACAATACAATACAAACCATCAGGGACTATGAAACAGAATCCTTTTATTACAGCACCCATAATTTAGGTCATCTACAGGACATGACTTATACATTGACTTCAGGCTTTCATTAAACAGGTAAGGCCCTTGACACACTCTAAATAAAAGAGTAGGGTACATGAAGAATATATAGGGAAGGTGTCTGAATCAAATGGCGGTTTAAACAATTCAAAAGGGAGCCCTAATGTTCTGTTGAGATATCAGGTTTTTGATCTTGCCACAATAAAGTGAACAATTATCCCGAAAATATTGTTTGCAGGACAGTAGATTTCTTACTGATAAGCCAGTTCACTTTGGTGGTGAAGTTGTTTTTGCAGGCCACATGGTTTGATGGATGGTTTTGCAAGCCCTTTTAATGAACTGGTACTTCTCTCAAAGAAAAGTGTTGGTATTTTTTGAGTATTCGGGGGGAGGAAGGAAAGCTCTTACCTTGATTAATGAATTCCAATGCAGAAGAAGTTGTGGGGGTGAAGGGTCGTGCTGGTGGTTGGGCTGTTAGAGGCTCGGGACCTGGGATGCATATGAATGCTTGATGACAAATCTTAGTTCTTCTTTGCAATACCTTCATACAACCACCTGAAACCCTTCAGTAGGGAGTCCTAGGGCCAAGTGCAAGACTGCATGTATGACACTGTTTAGACCAGGTTCTAAGCCTAAACCATGTGTGATCTAATCACAAATGTACAGCTCTTAGGTCCTCAGCTCGTACTTGCCATGAGAGCATTTAGCTAACGAGTGACAACTTGTTATCCTATTTGCGCACACTATATGCAAAAAAGTACAGCAGATTAGTTTGCAGATGATGGCGTTTTTAGTCTGTGTGACAGATGGGTCTGTTGTCAATGTGTTTGTGTTGCCCTGTGTCTGTATCTGAGTGAGAGCGTGAAGGAGGGAGGTAAGATTTTACCTATTTGAAAACAAACAAAAAATCAATTTGTAGTGGACAATGCTAATATTGTGGTGGAGACCACAAATAAATTCATGTATGACAAATACTGACAAGAATAGAATACTTTTGCAGATCAGAGGATGTCAGCTGAGAAGCCAGTCCTTCAGTGTGGCCCAGGATGCATTTACGATCACAACGCTAAAAGAATTCAGTCACATGAGTCGTGACCAACCTCCAAATACAGTCTTGATAAGTCAGACCTCAACTGCATTGTAGCAGCAATAATGTTCAAACCAATTTTATTTATCCAATTGTCACGTTCATCAATTACAACAGTTACCATTACTTTTATACTGCCTTCCTAGCAATAAGCTTGACAACGATGAGAACCTATACAAAGAGGTGATAAACATTTTGGACTCATTGAAGCTGTTGAGGTTGTGGTGGTTCTTCCAGAGGTGTCTGTCCTTGGTAGTCTCGAGGCTTGGCAATTTTGTGAGGCCCCAAGAATGCCTCCGAAAAGAGGATCCCAGAGCTACCTTGTTGCTGGTCAACCAGTTCACGTTCATCAATTACAGCAGTTCTTACTACTTTGTACAGCCTTCTTAGCACTCCGCTTGACAACGATGAGAACCTAAGATTCTGCTGATGTCTGGTAATCTCTGTGAATCTCTGTGGTAGAGCACACACGTAAACAGCGTTAAAAACTGTCTGGCTCCGTAGGCTGACAAATACCTGACCGATTCCCGTTTCTTTTCTCCTTTTCCTTCTGTGTTTTGTGGTCAGGGTCCTGTTCTCTACATTTATACATCCTGGTGGCTGTGGAGTGTATGAGGTCGTCACGACCCCAAAGGAATGTGTCACCCTATAGCATTATTAAAGCTACATTACAGGAGTCATCTTCAAAGGAAGCCTATCGACTTGGCCAATATGGCTCCTACATTTATCCTCGCTTGCAGTTGCAGTAACAAACTGAACTTACAGTGGTCTGCTTTTCATTTGATCACAGATCTTAACACCAAACACAACCAGGACCTATGTTAACTCTTTAATAGGTTGAACTACTGCAAGAAGTGTACACTGAATTGAGCCTGTCAGTGCAGAGGATTCATACCCAGGTGTCTTTGACCCACTGGGTTTTGGTCTTATTGTCATTGAACCGGGAATATAATTGTTGTCTGTGCACAGAGGAAGTAGGTCTGCTGTCATCTGGCCTGCTCGTGTCTTATTAGTGTTTCTTTTACTGCTTGGGGGCCATGATTTCCTATATATACCTGACTCCTCCTAACTCTATATAAGTCACCACTTAGTCTAACAGAACATGTTAGAATAAAGTTTTTCTTTTATAGTGGCACATTACAAAAACTAAACTGTTGTAAAATACTGATTTACACTGATGGATATTTTTCTCCCTCTTGCTCAAAAGGAGGCTGGTTCTGGGGGCGAGGCCAAAGGACCAGACTCAATGAGTTTCCAGCGAAATGTCAGAGAAGTCAGGGCAGAGCACCAAGGCAAAGGATGGCAAAACAAAGTATGCAACCCTTAGCCTCTTTAATACCTATAAGGGCAAATCTCTGGAAACCCAGAAAACTGCAGGTAAGGAAACCCTTCATTATCTTTCATGCTATTTTGTACAATGGCTAATAAGTTAACCGCCTTTATTTAATTAACTTGGTCAAGGCAACATAAAATTGACTATTGTATTCTTTGGCCAGCCATTATTAAAACCTCATGGTGTTTCTTTCTCTCAGTGGCTGCCAGACATGGGCTCCAGAGTTTGGGCAAAGTTGCTGTCAGCCGGCGGATGCCCCCTCCAGCCAACCTGCCCAGCCTGAAGGCAGAGAACAAGGGAAACGACCCCAACGTCAATATTGTCCCCAAAGACGGTAGTGGCTGGGCATCCCGGACTGAGGCAGGGGAAGAGAGGCAAGTTCATTAGCTTGGAATGTGTGTTTAAGTAGTGAGGCGAAGTACTAATTTTGCTAAAGCCTTTCTCTGAAGAATCAACATATGTCATCTACATGTGTTTTTACTAATGTTGCTGTCATGTGCCACAGGCAACAAGATACACCGCCACCCCAAAACAAACCTGCAGTGCCCCAGCCACAAGAGCTTTCTATTGGGGGTAGCCGCTCCTGGGCAAACAGCAAGCAGACACAGCTAGACGGTAAATATTCTCCCCACTTGTTCGAAGAATTCCACCATTCATAAAATGCTGATTGCCTGTGTTTAGTTCCATGGTCCCACTTGACATTTATGTAGTTGGTTATGAAAAAAAAAACATGTCCTACTTCTCCAGACAAACAGTAGTAAATTCCTTTGTGAGTTTAACTCATTCGGCCATTATATAAGGAGGTTATATTTTCTGTGACATCTGTCTGTCTTTAATGGGATTATGTAAAACTACTACAGACCATGGCCAAAGAAAGAAGCCATTTTCCATTTTGGAGCTGATCTGACTAATGGGGGTCAATACAGGAAATATTTTCTCTTTCAGTAACACTTCAAGATAGGGCATTTAAAGTGTTGGCAGTGGCACTTTGCATCAGGTCTTAGGGCACTTATTTGTATGTATATGTGTGTTCTTTTTATTATTGGGAGTAGTATCTTTTTTTTAAAATTTAGTCTTCATAAAGTGCAAACCTTTCGACCGCTGACAAGGATGAGGATTACAGCTTTCATGCTCTCTTGTTATTTGTTTGCATTCATATTTACACACTTTGTTGTGCAGGAGCTCCTCGTGTGAGCAGTCATTTTCACCAGGAGTTTCCCAGCTTGCAGGCGGCTGGTGAGGCGGAGAAAGGGGACGGTCAAGAAGAGGAGCCTTATGGACCCGGTCCAAGCCTCAGACCTCAAAGTATGGCCACATTCAAGCATGTGAACAGCTTTCTTTGGAGTTGGTGTTCAGGATCCACTGGCTATTTGACGATTTGTCAAATCAAACAATAACAAAAACATTTTTTTTTCTCGCTTTCTGTTAGATGTTGGCAGTTGGCGTGAGGGTGGAGGCAGGAATTTGAACACTGCACCCAGCCCCCCTGAGATGGACAACAGGGCTTCAGAGGAGGGAAGTACGGGCCTTGGTACCTCTACACCACCTGCAGAACCCGATGAACATGGCCGTAATATAACAACTGACGGTCAGAGGGAGAAGAGGGAGAGGCTGCCCCCCTCTGGCCACTCTCAGCCTAAACTCAATGGGGGGCAGCAACCATCTGCTGGGGTTCCAACTCACTTTGACCCTGCTTTCAGAAGCATGATGCCGCCGTATGTAAGTCACAGTTTGACATCCTGCACAGACCACATGACGATGTTGAGTTAAGATGAGTTGTACGTTTGTGTGCACATGAAGGCTGATTGACTGATTGATCTGTTTGATAAACCAGTGGTTTATGTTCACTAGCTGCTGCTAGATCAAGTTGTAATTGTTGTTGTTGTTTGTTGCTCTCTGAATCTGTGTGATAATTGATTTCTAAAATTTTCATAATTTAATATTGTGTGGGTTTTTAGATGTTCCACGCCTATCCCCAAATGTCTTATGCCACTGGGCAAGGAAACCTTAGATATCCTATACCACAAGATGGATCAAAGTAAGTTAAACCCTAGATACATTGTTGAACCCAAATAATAGATAATTTAGATTTTTTTTAACAATTCACATATTACATTTTACACTCTATATTCTTTCTTCATTATTAATTCAGATACACAGTTTAATTACTTGTTACTTGCTAGTAACAATACATTGTGCCAGAAGACTTTAAATTGGAACATATTTTTTAGCACTTTGTTTATTCCCTTTATGAACTCCCCTCCTCTTTCTACTCTGGGGGTTCAGGGCTCCTCGTTCAACTCGACCGCAGCAGCCTCCCACTCAGTCCTGGCTCCAGGACCCAGATAGACCCTCTATCGTTAGTGCATCGGAATTAAAAGAGCTGGACAACTTGGATACTGATGCTGACGAGGGCTGGGCAGGTTTGTATCTTTACACATATGTACTGTATATACTGTGAGAAATGTTTTCTTCACTCTATTTCTAACTTCAAACCTCTCCGCCTTGGATTTCAGGAGCTCAAATGGAGGTGGACTACACTGAAAAACTAAACTTCAGTGATGATGAGGAAAATCAAGCTGCTAAAGAGAAGGGAGAAAACTGGTCAGTATTTTGATTTTAATTTCTTAACACTTTAACACACCCTGGTGTGTATTTACCTCTCCCTGTACCATATGAATGTTTTTAAGCATTTCCTTAATTTATAGATATATTTTTGATTAAATTTTTTCCCTTCCCATATATTTAAGAAATTTGAGCAGAGTTTATTATGTAATCTGCTGCTTCAACACTTGAAGAACATGTACATTTTTTAGTTAACCATATTGACATTTTTTAGGGAGTGGATGGGTAAAGTTGGACGTATAAGACCTCAGCCAACAGACGGTAAGGAGGGCTGGAAGGATGTGTCTGAGGACCGTGGGGGCAATAAGACCTCATGGGCCGACAATGTAGATCCAAGGGCACCATCTCCAGGCAGTATGGGGCAATATACTAAATCATCAACTCCACAGGACTACCAGGTGATGTTAATATACATTACTCTAATTATGTGCTGACTGGTCACAGCAAAATGATATGCTAATAATAATTTTCGAAATTTTCCAGGGTGGCAGTCGTCCTGTTAGTGGTGCAGCTTCACGTGGAAGCAAGCCACCGGGTACAGCAGCACAAGGTGCAGATGAGGACTCTGAGGCCTGGAGACAGAAGCGCAAGAAGCCTTCAGAAGTTTCTGAAGCCGTAGAACGAGCAAGGAGGAGGAGAGAGGAAGAAGAGCGGCGGATGGAAGAACAAAGGCTCGCAGCTTGTGCTGAAAAACTTAAACGTCTCAATGAAAAACATCGCCAGGCAGCAGAGAGCAAATCCTCCCCAGTTCAGACCACCACTAATGAGGCAGTAGCTGCTCCTGACCTCACCTCCTTATCAGCTCCTGCACCCGTATCCAGTCCTGCGCCTTCAACCTCGGTTTCACAATCACAGGAACCAATCATGCAAGCTACTCTACCTGAGAGAGTGGAACGAGACAGGGAAAAGATCGAGCGAGAACGGGAGAGAGTTGAGCCGAGTGCAGATGAGGAGAGTCATTTGCCTCGCCAGCCTAGTCCTCCTGTCCAGAGACCAGTGACCATAGCTCAAGAGACTCAGAGCGAAGGAGAGAGCTCTTTGGCCGAAGTTGGCCCCCTAATGGAGGAAAACCAGGCTGACAGGACATCAGTGCCTATCCAAGACTATTTCAATATGGAGGACAACAGAGGTTAGCAACCTTAGCTTCTGCAAATTTGCAATTACATTCTGACATTGTTTAAATTCTGGTTGTCAGTACTGTTGTTTTTGTTTTCTTGCAGTGGATGAGCCCCACCTGTCTCTGCCTCACATGGATACACCAGGTGGAGAGGAAGTTCCTGTTGCTCCACCACAGCTAGAAGGAGAAGCAGCTGCTGCTATACGTCCCTCTCTCACCTCAGGCTATTCCAAACAATTTCAAAAGTCTTTGCCACCTCGGTTCCTAAGGCAGCAGGTAAGGGTGTCCACGTGGTCCAAAACAATCCTTTCAGGGTAATCAAGGGTTAGTCACATGAGAAGTGCAGATGCGCCTAATAGTATAGTATACTATATAGTAACAGTATAAAGGTTGCAGTATTTTCAGTCCAATGCAAACACCTAGATACAAAGGCTTTCAGACACATGTACACCATTTGAAACAAATATAAAATAGAAATCATTTAGAACAAGTAAAAAAAAAAAAAAAGCTAAAATTTATTTGGTCTTGTAGGAGCAAATGAAGCAGCAACAATGGCAACAACAGCAGCAGCAGAGTGGGGGTTCTGTGTCCCCATCTGGTAGCGGTGTTCCAGCTACCCAACAACAGCCGCAACAGCAGCAACACCGTTCCATGTATCAACCTATAGGCCCCCACCACCAGCACCTAGCCTCAATGGGGTTTGACCCCCGGTGGTTAATGATGCAGTCCTACATGGACCCTCGCATGATGTCTGGGCGTCCACCTATGGACATGCCAACTAATATTCACCCTGGTATGGAAATGTGTTTAAGTGGAAAATGCACTGTATGAGTATGCTGATTTGTAATACCTCTACTGAGAGCCTTTTTTCTCTGGTTGTTCAGGGAGGATGCCTCCTAAGCAAATTGTGCGCAGAGAGCCTGGTGACAACTCCAGCTCCAGCTCCGACTCCTTTGACCACTTGACCCGACCAATTCGTGAACATGGCCCGTCCGCAGACTCACGGATGGTATGGGGTTCTGACCCATACCCACAGTCAGAGCCGTTACCTTCTGTAACTCCTCCAAAGGGGCGAAATGATATAAAGGAGCCAAGGTAAAGAATATTTTAAAAAGATAAAGACAAAAGTAGCCTTTTTCTCAGATGACACATTAACAATGAATTCTTTACAGGATGGACTCTAGTCTGGATCTGGATAGGAGTCTCTCAGCAATGTACCCCCAGGACCATAGTACATTAGACTCCCGTAAGACAAACTTCTTCAGAGACAATACAGAGTCCCTGTCAACGTTTACCCAAGGCCCAGAGGAAACATCTGGACCTCTAGACAGAGTTCCTGTAGGCTCAGCCTTTGATCCAGAGGAACCAGCACTACCGAGTGGGGAAGAAGTAGAGGCTCTGGGTCAAGCTATGCTCCAAAGGAGTGTCTCCCAAGGCTCTAGCCACTCCCTTAAGCTTGATGAGCCCAGATTTGATGGGCTTGCCCTTGGAACAAAATCAATAGAGTTACAGGAAACAGGAGAAAGGGGTGAAGATAAGCCCCAGAACGAACTCTACTCCCAGGCTGCAGTGACAAGCAACAGGGCTACACCTCCAGCTGACAGTTTACATAAACAGGAGAAGCTGCCTATGCCAGTCCCAATCAAGCAGAAAGCTGATCTGCGCTGGGGTGGTAGATCGGGACCGGGACGCAGAGATGGACCAGGGGGTGAGAGACCAGTCCGCAGGTCTGGGCCAATAAAGAAGCCTGTCCTTAGGGACATGAAAGAAGAGAGGGAGCAAAGAGAAGAGAGAGAGAAGCGCCATGAGAGAGCAGAAAGAGGAGACAGGTCCAAAAAGGATCAGCCATCCAAAGCTCCTTCTGCAGCTGCTGTTTTGTCTGAGGGATCCAGACCTCAGATTGAAGGGAAGAGAGAATCTACAGAGCTTGAGGAAACACAGACACATCAGAGAGTCAGAGACTCTCAGCCTTCATCTGGACCTCCCACCTCTTCTTCTCAAGAGGAGAAGACTGATAAACCGCCCAGCAATGACAAATATCCAGAACCCAAACTTCCTTTGAGGAAAGAGTCTAATCTTCCTCCACGTACCCACCGACGGGAGGAGAGAGAGAGGGAACGTGAGAGGGACAGGGAACTGGACAAGGACAAAGAGAGAGAGTGGCTCGTTGATTCCAGTTTTAAAGGACGTGGCCGAGGGGAGTATTACTCTAGAGGACGCAGCTATCGGGGTACTTACAGTGGTCGTGGCAGGGGAGGTCGTGGAAGAAGTCGAGCAGAGTACCCTTACAGAGAGCCTCGATCCCGCGCTGACTTACCTTCTGCTGGAGGTGCTGCTGCCTTTCGCAATAGGGAAGAAAGTGAAACGCGCAGTGAAAGCTCAGACTTTGAAGTTATACCAAAACGTAGACGACGTCGTGGTTCGGACACAGATTCTGAAAGTGAGGGTGGTAGGGAGTCTGCCAGTGACACTGGACCCTCTGATCGTGAGCCTAGCACCAAACCTAGCCGTCCGCTGAGGCGGGAACTACCTGGGGAGGGCCGCTCTGGACCCCACAAGCTGGGGTTTGGTCCTCCTCACATTGGGGAAAAGATTGGCTCCAGAGGGGAGGATGAAAGCCGGCCCAAGCCGGGATTCCTTCCTAAAGGAGAACCTTCTCGACGAGGTCGAGGTGGATTATACAGTAGAAGGGGTGGAGCAAGGGAACGCGGTGGCCCTCGCTCAGCTCCTCTTAGGCGGCCAACAGCCAGAGAGTCCTCTCAGTGGCCTTCTAAACCCATGGAGACATTCAGGCCAGAGGAAGCAGAGACTACTCCAAGATATGACAATCCTCCCACTGACCGACGGCCACCGAAAACAGATGGCAAGAAATTTGTGGATGGGCCTCAAAGTAGCAGAGAAAGGCCTCGTAGGTCCCGACCAGCACGGCCTCCCAGGCAAGATAAACCTCCCCGCTTCAGGCGCTTGAAAGAGCGGGAAGCTGCAGTGTTGGGTAGTGGAGAAGCAGCTCCAAATCCCCCTGTCCCTTTACCCCTAGTCCCTTCCAGTGCCCCTGGGTCTGCCCCAATCTCCCTCTCCCCAACCTTGTCTAGAGCTCCTGGAACCCCTGTGACTGTGCCTGCAGAAGTGGCAGCCAGTATACCTGCACCTGACCTGCCTTCACCTATAGAAGCACCACTGCCTGAGACCAGCAGCCCAACCATCACTGCAGTGGGTACAAAGTCCCCCGACCTGTCCAATCAGAACTCTTCAGATCAAGCCAATGAGGAATGGGAGACTGCTTCTGAGAGCAGTGACTTCAATGAAAGGAGAGAGCGAGAGGAGAGGAAAGGAGCGGTGGAGGCCACGAACGAAGTAGCCACTGCTTCTGCTGCGGTGCCTGCGCCCCCTCAGGGCTTCGTGACCCCCAATAAAAGCAATCCTGATGGAGGGGTTACTCCAAAGCGTGAAGCAGCTCCTACAGCCAAGCGGAGCTTCTCAAATCAGAGGCCTACAGAGAGACAGAATCGTAGAGGCAACAGTGGAGCCAAACCAGGCCGGAGCTACACCGGGGCAAAGGGGGAGAGAAGGGGAGGGGCCAAAGCTGGTCGTAAAGGGTGAGTTTTTGTCTCCTTTTATAAGGGTTTTCGATTGTCTGGTAACATTAACAGTTTCACAATGAAATGGACATTTTTCGAATGAATGACTAGGCTGAATAACACATGCACAATCTACATATCTGATTAAGCTTATAGTATTTCCTGTTGCCATTATATTTAAGCATTCTTAGCTTCTCAGGCCTTATTTATCCATATACTGTTGTTCACAACCATTGTGTGTCACATCGTGTGTTTTGTTATGTTAAGATTTCAAAATCTTCACATATCACATGCAATTGAACAGTCCCTTAGCCCATCAGAACTCTGAGGGAACAGCACCAACAGCAGGAGGAGCCCAAAGACCTGGAAAAGATCAGCCTGTCCGTCGTAAAGATGACAGCAAACAGGTGGCAAAGAAGCCCAAGGAGAACGCTCTTTCTCAGTTCGATCTTAACAACTATGCCAGTAAGTACATTTGTTTATCTTCTGGCTGATCAGACAGGAACTTCAAGCCACCTTTAGCTGTTTTATGCCTGAAAATTTAATGTATAAGATTTGTTCCCTTTTTGTTCTGTCGCTGCAGGTGTCGTGATCATTGATGACCACCCAGAGGTCACCACCACAGAAGACCCACAGTCGAGCACCAATGACGATGGCTTCACAGAGGTGGTGTCCCGCAAGCAACAAAAACGCCTGCAGGATGAGGAGAAAAGGAAAAAGGAAGAGCAGACTACTCAGGTAGGTGGACGGATTTAAGAAAATTTGTGATTTATTTATTTATTTTTTTTAAAGAGAAGTAAATTTCGAGAGAATAAGCTGAATGTCTTAGATATAAATATTAGGCATTATTATTGATACCACTCTTACAGAACTGGGGTAAAAAAGGCTCTGGTGAGAAGAGCAGAGGGGGAGGAGGAAAGCTGCCACCAAGATTTGCTAAAAAACAGTCATCTCAGCAACAGCAGCAACAGGCCCCACAGCCTCAGCCTGCTGTAGCATCCACCCCCCAGTCCCAACAGCAGCCCAGCATATCTTCCTCCCAGCATTCCCACCTAGCCTCATCCCAGCCAGCTGCTTCCCCTCAAACTCTGGAAGGAACAGTGGCTCCCATGCCTTCCATACCAGCTGCTACTGTGGACTTCCCCTCAAAAAATCTACCCCCTGCACCAACCCAGACGCACAGTACTCTGGGTACTGAACTGTGGGAGAACAAGGTGGCAGGCTCCACTGTCCTTCCTGATGTGAAGAAGCGTGAGTGTATAAATATGTTGACTATATTAAAGTTTCAGCAAAATCCTCTCCTAGATCTTCCTAAATCTTAGCATCAGAGTGAATCTATCCTTTTTTAAAAAAAGAAATCAAACATATATTTTTCAGTTGGTCCAATTAGCCCTCCACAGCCACCGTCTGTGAGTGCCTGGAACAAACCTCTTACCTCCTTCACTGGCACTGTTTCCTCAGAGGTATGTTAAATATGTGCTTTTTTTGACCACATGATCCATGGTAAACCAATACAAATACATTTTGTAATTTTGATTTTTAGGGTGTGAAGCCTGGAACAGAGAGCAGTGTAGAATTGGCAATAGACAGTATTCAGTTTGGGGCACCATCATCTGCAGGCAGTACAGACAGCGATGGAGTTCCAGCATTGATAGAAACTGGCTCTGAAAACAAACTACCTGCTCCGAAAGAACAGAGACAGAAACAACCTCGAGCTGGCCCAATCAAAACACAGAAGGTAACCGGCTGTGGAGGAGGAAGCTCTTTTCTGCCATTTAACAGTAACTCATATTCTTAAAAAACACACTCCATGTTCTGTAAGTGTTTACTGTCCTCTTCTGCGCAGCTTCCTGAAATGGAACCAGTGGAAACTAAGGAATACAAACCAGGTCCCATTGGCAAAGAGCGTTCTCTCAAAAACCGCAAGGCCAAAGACGCACGTGGGGGGGAGGTTGAGGGCATGGAAGGAGGGGTACCTGGAGGAGGTGTCAGCAGAGCCACCGACTCCAGTCCTCCCACAAGTGACACCACAGTAGCAGAACTGGGTGGAGACATTGAGGGCATGATCACAGTCCCCTCAGCAGAGTACAACAGTAACTCAAAGGTAAATCATGGTCACATTTACTGTTACATAGCCTTATAGTCTGACTGCACCTCCAGACCGTTAGTATAAGCTGCCTTCAGGTCTGAGCACAGTAATGAAATTAATCATCATCTGTTAAGCAGTTAACCATTTGATTAAATCTTATCTGTATTGACTGCATAGTGAACACTCATCAGAACAATAACATGTTACTTTGTGCCTGAATGTATGTCTTTCCATCTTTAGGAGTCTGTCACTGACTACACCACTCCCTCCTCATCACTGGCTGACAGTGTTCCCACTGGAGGGAACAAAATGGAAGAAAGTTTGGTAGCCAATGTACGTGCACATACTGAATTTGTTGAAAGACCAATTGCAGATAAAAGAGTTTGATTTTCTCTGCCACTGAAATGTTTATAAATGTTAATCTACCGTCTCGACATTGTGGCATTTTTCTTGGTGTCTTAGGTGGCACTACCCCATTCATTGCCCCTTCCTCGACGTGAGACCCTGCAGCAGAGCTCCAGCCTCAGCACCGTCTCCCCAGCTACAGTTGACCTAACACTAAAGGTGCACAGACCGTACAACACATTCCAGGAAATAATGTTTGCTCTCCGTTATTTTTCAAGGAAACATTACCTAAGCATTGGTTCTTTTGTGACCTTTCAGATGGAATCTGCTCGTAAAGCATGGGAGAACTCCCCAAGTCTAGAGAAGAGTTCTCCAGTTACCTCTTCTTCCTCTCCAATCACATCCTGTGCATCATCATACTCTACCTTTTCTTCAGCCTCAATGCCACAGATCCCCGTGGCTTCTGTTACACCCAGCACCTCACTGTCAGGTATGGTTATTTCTAGTTACAGCTTCCATCATACTGTCTTTTGATACTTAGTTTACTTCAACTCTTCTGACCATCTACACAAAATATACTTAGTTGTTTGTTTTCTTGAGGCATTTCCTGTAGTACATTAGTAGACTCCAGGAATCTGTCATGATTCCGTGTCTGCAACGTATGTTTATTTTCATCCTGCAGGTTCTGGTACCTATACAACATCATCCCTCAGCACCAAGACCACCACGGCCTCTGACCCCCCAAACATCTGTAAGGTGAAGCCCCAACAACTGCAAGGTGGAGGTCTGTCCTCCTCCAGCAGTAGCAGCAGTAGCAGCAGCTTCTCTCAGTTGGGCTGTGTGCCTCCACTCCTGCCTCAGCAGCAGCAGACCCCACAGGTCTATGTCTCCCAGGCTGCAGCAGGTGAGAGAAAGATACCACTGGTCTGTGATGTTAGTTTGAAACATGTCAGGATTTTTTATTGCCCTAATATCCCATATTTTATATATACTACGAATATCTGTTATTAAACACTAATACCCTGTATGTGCAGGTTCTGCAGCTCAGATTCCAGCATTTTACATGGACACTAGCCACCTCTTCAGCACCCCCCACCCTCGCTTGGCTCCTCCCTCCCTGGCACAGCAGCAAGGCTTCCAGCCTGGACTCTCACAAGTAGGATTTTCTACTTGACAAATACAGTTGAAATGTTTAAACGTTAAAAGATAATAAAAACAACCTGATTGTCCAACTTACAGCCAACAGCAGTGCAACAGATCCCCATTCCTATCTACGCTCCACTGCAAGGTCAGCCTCAGCACCAACACACACACCAGCCCCAGCTAGGACTAGGTACGGGACCCCCAGTCTCCCAGCCACAAGACCTGTTCAGCTCGTCACTTCAGCCTTACAGGTAATACAATACACCGCAGGCATTTTGCTCCCCTCTTTAAAATGCACCAGAATTGCTCTGATGGGCCATTGTCTCCTTTCTGAGGCACCACTGTTTTGTGTCATCTGATTTTGTTTATCTGTCTTCACTCAGGTCTCAGCAGGCATTCATGCAGAACAGCCTGTCACAGCCCTCAATGATGCTGTCAGGGCCATCCTTGCACAGTTATGCCGGCGTTCAAGCACCAGAGCTGGGGAAACCTCAGTCCAGCCTAGCCTATCAGCAGCCATCATCCACCCAGCACATTCCCATTCTGTTTGAGCCTCAACTCAACCAGCCCTCTGGCATGGGTGCCTCTCAGCTCATTGACACACATCTGCTGCAGGTAACAAGCTCACAGGACACATTTCACTCCACTTTGTTACTATACGAATATTTTGTCATGCATAACTTTTAGTCTCCACTTTACATAATATATCTTACATTTGTGTCTTTGACTCAGGCACGACAGGGGATGAATCAGCATTCAAACATGTATTCGGGGCAGGTGCAACAGCATGGCCAGAGTAGTTACTACAGCAACACTCAGTCGCCAAGTTCAGCAATGCAACAGGTAACCAACATCAGTTATAAGAGACATTTAATGTGTATAACCCTCTTTTAATAGCTTGTCTTTTTTTAACCAAAGTCCCACATTATATTTCCAGCGTTTGGAAACAGCTTGTTTTTATGGAGATTTGTTCAAATTGTTAATAAAATATTTATTGGTATGAAACATCAGTGTTCTAATCTCCCTCAAGGTGACCGTCCCAATGCCTGGTTCCCAGTTGTCCCTGCCAAACTTTGGCTCAGGTGGGGGTCAGCCCCTGCTAGCGCTGCCCCCTACTCCTCCCCAGGCCCAGCCCCCCAACATCAACCGGCAGCCCCCAGTCTCTCAGCCATACCGGGGCATCATGGGCCCCAGTCATAACATGATGCAGCCACCTACCAACAAGGTACTGTGATGTGTGCATTTGTGGGGCTCTGAATAATGTTTTGATTTAAAAAAAAAAAAAGTATGAGTATATCTGAGGATATTTGTGTTGACATTGCAGATGGACATGGATCTGAAACTCTTTGGCAGTGGGATGGATGTAAAGCCTGGAACCCCTCCTGTCAGTGCAAGGAGCACTACACCCACATCCAGTCCCTACAGGTACAAACAAGAACATGTTGTGATCCTCACTGGCTCCCACACAGAGACACACAAAGAACGGCTTTTTCAAAAATAAAACTTGCTGAAGCGGCATTGCAGCTTTAAGCAGTAAACGTAATAATCACAATTATCGACGTTTTTATTTATGTAACACTTATTGCTGCACAGATCAGTCAGCAGGTGCATAACATTTCAACAATTCAAGCATCTCCCAGGCATGATTTGAATGTTACCCTTTTTTGCCTGCAGGGCCAGTTCCACATCTCCTAGTAGCCAATCCAGTAAGATAAACAGCCTGTTGTACCAGAAGCAGTTTCAGGCCAGCTCCGCAGGGATGAGGATTACGCAGCACTTCCCCGGCCAGTTCAACCCACAGGTATATAGTTCAGCAAACTTTTGCTTTTGACTGTGTTTAATATTTTTCACTGGTTCTAATCCATGAATGGTAGCTGTCAATGATCCATTTTTTTTGTTTTTCCCTCCTCCCATATAGATTCTTTCTCAGCCCAACATGGTTTCTCCTCTGGTTCGACCTCCTCATGCTAACTCGTTTGCTGGAGGTGTGCAGCGTTCTCCCATGTGCCCTCCAATGTCACCCAATGTCGGTGGTGGTCTAATGCCTCATCCACGAGCCCAGCATCCACAGCACAGCCAGCACCCTCCCAGAGGGCCCTCTGGTCCCTCCATTGTACCCAGAGGTACACAGGCGGCTCTGAAGGCTGAACAGGACCTAAAGGTCTTTTTCCTTGTTTTTGTGTCTGTTGGATCTGTATCCTGTTTGTGTCTTAATGAATCTGGCTAGGCTGATCATAGTCTTTTGGTAATGGGTCGGTTGAGTGATTTTGGGTTTTCTTTTCCCCCCTCTATCCACTCCAAGGCAAAGCAACGGGCTGAGGTGCTCCAGTCCACCCATAAGTTCTTCTCGGAGCAGCAGCAGCAACAGCAGCAGCTCAAGACCCCGCAAATCAGCAAATCTTCACGGCTTGATCCTGGAGGAAATCCCTCCCATGACACCTCAGCAGCAAACCACCAGACCGGAATCGATCGTCCCGATTCTGACAAACCTCCAGTCTCCACAGCCAAGCCCATACGGACTGGCCCCATAAAACCACAGGCTATCAAACCAGAAGAGGGCAAGTAAAGAGCTGCAGACCCTCTTCAGATGACAGAATGGATGGATGGAAGCGAAGAAGAGAGAATCTAACCCCATTCACTCAGTCACCGCCACATATCAGCCCTCAAGGACAGTGTAGGGGAAGAGGATGAGTTTGGGTAGAAATCCAGATGGTGTTGGTTACTGTAGGCACTGTCCCGTGCGTGCCTGCGTGCACATGCGCATATATATATATATATATATATATATATATATATATATATATAAAAATAGCGCCCCTCTTCCTTCTTCCCCTTTTTCGTCCCACTTTATGAAGGGGCATTTGAGTTGGATTCTTCCATCATATTTAGATGCTGAGGAAATGGCTGCACAAGTGGTTACATAGAAATCTACTGTGACAGTGGATGAGGAGGAGAGTTGAAGAGAGAAAATTAAAATGAGATTTGCTGCTGAGTTTGCCATTTTTATAGCTCTTGACTTCTGTTCCATTTTATTTTATTTTTCCCCAAATAGGACGATACAGATACATATAGGAGAACCCTGGGTTTGCTAACAGATGAATGAATCAGATTTGTTTTTGTAGCCAAAACAAACCATAAGTGTATGTAGTGAAGCACACTTTTTGTTGCCCAGTATCCCAGCCAGCTAAGTCAAAGACCCCCCCACACCCCCTCTAAACGGTTTCATCAACGGTTATCGCACAGACGTTTTGTTTGTTCTTATCATAGAAATGTGAAAATTGCAGCATTCAATTGACTTTAATGATTGATTTATTGATTTGTCTGCCTGTGAGCCTTTGCTCCTGCCTTCTGCTCTCATCTCCTTGCCTGAGAATAAGTGATGTGTTGGAGTGTGTGTCAGGTGTCTGTTTGTAGTATAAACAGGAGGGAGCTTGTAGCTAAACGCTCCTGTATATTTAGCCAAAGGTTAAAGCAGTGCAGACATGTCACAGCCTTTTGGATTGTTGTTGCTGTGGCAGCAGAATCTCGAGTGAACCTACAGGATTGCATGGATGATGTATGATCACTACTTAGAGCTGCTCCGGTTTAGGAGCTACTGTCACACACCCCTTCACTGCTTTCACATCCATCCTTGCTGTCACACAAACACACACAGAGACACACACACACACAACTGTAAGGCACCCAGGTCTGCTGCTATTGACTGATTTCAGTGCCCTTAGCTAGAAAAAGCAGGATAGGGCTATTTTAGAGGAATAGAGACGGTGACGATTTGTTTAAACAGTAGAAAACTTTTCAGTGTGTGTATTTCAACCCCCACAACAAGGGGGAACAAGAGCAGGACAGAGAAAGAAGAAAAGGATGGGCAGAAGGACACTTGTTTTGTTGTCTATACTGATGAGAGCAATCAGTGCTGTTTTCTATCTCTGCCTCACCTCCGCTGGCTGTCCCACCCACAATGCTCTCATCTCGGGGTAATTGTGACAAGGGTCCTTGAGAAATGTACAGCAGTATGCATCCTGAGGTGTGGATGGTGTCCTCCTCACCTCAACCCCCCGAGCTGAGGGAAGAGTCCTTGCAGTGGGGGATGGATGAGGAAGGGTGGGTAATGATTGTTTTTTGTTCTTTGTTTTTTTGTTGTACTTGTACAGGGGTTTCATCGCTGTATTAAAAGATGTACGGTCTTATTTACATTCTCTTGGTTTGGTTACAGAAACTAATAAAAATAATATACTGTAATATTGTTTTTCAGTACAGCCTGGTTTTGTACTTACCAAACTCAAAAACAAACCTGACCACTAGGTGTCACTGCACCACTCACCAACTTTCATTCATTCATTCATTTTCTACCGCTTTATCCTGTTAAGGGTCGCGGGGGGAGCTGGAGCCGATCCCAGCTGACATTGGGCGAGAGGCAGGGTACACCCTGGACAGGTCGCCAGTCCATCGCAGGGCCAACACAGAATACATATACAGACAAACAACCATTCACACTCACATGCACACCTAAGGACAATTTAGAGTGGCCAATTAACCTAACCCCCACAATGCATGTTTTTGGGCGGTGGGAGGAAGCCGGAGTACCCGGAGAGAACCCACGCAGACACGGAGAGAACATGCAAACTCCACACAGAAAGATCCCCCGAACCGAGATTCGAACCAGGGACCTTCTTGCTGTGAGGCACGAGCGCTACCCACTGCGCCACCGTGCTGCCCCACTCACCAACTTGAATGAGCTTTTCGTTTTCTGTTCAGATGAAAATCTATAGAACTGATATTGGTCCTAGTGAGGCAACATGTCTAAAGGATTTATAACACATGACTCTTTTTGAGTATTGAAGCTAATTGAAATTTTGAAAGTGGTATATTTTCTACATTTTAGCCATTAATAGATCTTATTAATGGCTACAATGGTCTTTTGAGGTCCCTAATATCCCTGTGGGGACCCGGGGTAGAATAAGTCCCTAGCACCCCCTTGCTGATCGTAAGAGGCGACAAATGGGGCAGAATGTGATGTGTTGTCATGTAAGTCTCATTCGGTGCCTAATGTCACACAATAACCACGTAAACCTGTAATTTAGAAAGAGTTTTATTTCATCGTGATCTGTAATGTCACCAATGTTGAATACAATGTACAAGTGCATGCATTCTTCTAAGAATAATATCAAAGGTTGAGAGTAATTTATTTAAGAAAACTTGCTGAATGGTGACAGAGTAATATCACAAGGGCCGCTGGTGATGTTGTACTGCGCTTCATCTGTTAGAATGAAAATAGAATGTATACTGTAAAGCTTAACATAAAACAACAACAACAACAAAGAATTATACATCTGACTTAAAGGCGGTACAAAAATAATTCCTCTACAAACGACTGTGGGCCATGCCACAGGAAAAGTCCTCCCAACCGAGAGAAATTGAAGCAGATCTGCAGGGGGCGCTGTTCCTCAAACATCTACGTTTCACTTTGGAATTTGGTTGTCTAGCTCTGTGTGGATACCGGTGGTATTTACTTTCGAACTGCAGCTACCATACATATTTGTCTTGAAAGCTCTGAATCTCTGAAGCAGGAACAGTTGAGCAAATGTCACTTGTCAAGGGGTCACTGGTGATGACCTCAGTTGGCCTGCCTCCGACCCAGCCTGACGTCATAGGACACTAAGTGGAAGTTGTCCCAGGCAAACAGCTTCCTCTGAGCCAGGTTATAGTCGATCATGGAGTTGTACTGGTACTTGTTTCTGAAGGGGATGGCTAAGGACTTCCCCTGGCTGGTTGCCGTGTCGTACATGTGGTTGATGATGGTGTTGGGAGCCGTGTAGCTGGACACGGTGTACATCTTTCCGCAGATGATGAATGAGTTGGCCACGGAGGCCTTTCTGATGTTGGTCTCCCAGCTCTTCTTCACCTCCAGCGTGTTTGGGTCCAGCTGCGAGATCACAATGGCTCCCTTTGCCTTACTGGTGGAGTAGACGGCCCACAGGCCCAGCTGGTCCACTGACAAGTCAATGTCCGTGTAGCCTCCCCAGGAGTAGGGGTATTGGCCGTGGAAGCCGGCGTGAGGAAGCTCGCGGCGGGCTGCGATGCTCTCAGAGGCGAGGTCGTATCGGATTAGGGTGCGGCTGCGACGCCTCTGATAGTAGAGGGAGCCCCGGTAAATAGTGGCACCGGTGCTCTCCACTGGGTCTGGCAACAGCAGGACCTTTCAAAGGCGAACGCAAAACATCAACTCATGAAATTTGCCACTTATTACCATGAAAGAGTATTTCTCGGGAAGGGGAGGATGGGGGGGTACCTTGGATGGAAAACCTTGAGAGAGTTGTTGCATGTCCTCGTACCCGTACAGCTGCCTGACCTCACTGCCGATGGTGTCAATGCGCCAGAGCATATCTGGTCCATAGGGGGAGACGGCCTCAGGGTCCTGCATCCAGACGCCATATTTACCCGCTATGTTGTCGGCTTTCCTGTGAGAGACTGGCTCGCCGACGGACACCAACTCCCCACAACCTGTAAGCAGGAGGAGAGGACACCTGAGAGAGGGAAGAATGGTAGATGATGGGGGGATGATGAAGGGAATCAGGGGGCCGATCAGGGGGCCGATCAGGGGGTCGATCAGGTCGTTATTTCAGAGATGCTGTCTGATGACTGTGTCAGCTTGTGAGTCACAGCCATCGGAGCAGCTGCCGAGTCGTCTCTTCCTGGGGAAAACGATAAGGCAGGATGTATATTTAACCGCTTCCTAAAATACACCCTCGCACCCGGGTCCAGGACGCGGCACCAGATTTAGGGTTAGATGGGAATATGTTTTATAAATACGCCTATTACCATGCAGCTTCTGTGTGGCACGGCCCCATCGCAGATTAAATGTCTTCACGTGGCGACTCCATGTGGCGACTTCGTGATTTCCCAGTAAAGGCGCCGTTTGTGGACAGGCCATAACGCGCGTTTGAGAAAAAGAACGTGTGACATCCGAGTTTGAGTTGCTTTACATTTAAGAGTCAGACACGAAACTGGGAAGTGGGAAAGGCCCCCACCCCTACTAACCTGCCAAAGGTCTGGCATTCTTGGCCCAAATGCTGCAGTATTAATAGCAGTATTTGCTTTGAGGCTGTCAGCAGGGGGTGTGAGTGTCATGTTTGCAGGGTCACATTGGGGGGGGCGAGAGTTATAGAGCTGGCAAGATGCCTGGAGTACGACTCCTCTGACCACATGTGGATTTCACCTGTTGATGTCTTACAGGTGCGTCACAGGCAGCATCTGCGGCGCCCTCATGAGGCGTGCTGTACTCCTATTGTCACCACTAACTGTGGGTCAGTGACATAGTGTGGATTGCAGCTGGCAGTGTCAGCGGTTGTTGTCGTTGTTGTTTTTATTCAGTTTTGCAGTTTTAATTAATTAAAAAATTAAAAGTGAGAGAAAGGCTTAGAGGAAACAGAAATACAGCTCCGTGTTGACAGAACATCAGAATATGAAAATCTATAACATTTAGCATCGTAACTTTTATCTGATTTACACTGAATGCACTAACGTATATCTGATAATAAATAAATAATATTGTGAAATATACATATATATATATAAAATATGACATTTTCAGACTGCTCTGGAGTCAGTGACCTGTGTTGTCCTCGGAGCCGTCAGGGGCAGGTACCTCCGTCACCTCCGCCTTCAGCTCCTGGAAACCTGCAGATCCATACTGCCACGCTGGAGCTGACAAAAACGGAGAGATGGTGTGAGGAAGAAAAAAAAAACATGGTATCGCCATGGTGCATGTGACCCCTCCGTCCGTCCATCCTACCTGTCAAACTGCTGCTGTCCCCCTGTCTGTTGTTGGGCCTGGTCATCAGGTGAGACATCTGACTGGAGCCTTAACACACACATGCACACAGAGTTAATTTACGTCGCTCTATTGAACTGCAGCACACGAGAGTGTTTGTTTACCCCAATGCGGCCATGACAGTTCTGACAGCAGGAAGTGGGACAGCAAGTAACCAATACCTCTGACTGGATTCTCAGCTGCTCTGGAGTCAGACGGTCGGTAACCTGACTGGACTGACCACAGCACACATGACAACCCACCCCAACCCCCCACCCCCAACCCTGTCCCACCTCCCCCCGTCCCACCTCCCCTGTCCCTCCCCAACATTGTCACTGTGCATCATCCAAACTTCAAACGAGTTGTTTGGCTTCTTCTACCACGAGATGACTGTCAGAGATCTGCCCTCTCTTCTCTTCTCTTCTCTTCTCTTCTCTTCTCTTCTCTTCTCTTCTCTTCTCTTCTCTTCTCTTCTCTTCTCTTCTCTTCAGGAAGTCGTGACTGTGTCGCATCAACAGTGTCAAACACTGTCTGGAAAAAAAATGATCTAACTATGTAAACAATCATTTGTCATGGAAACGCGTTTGTGCGCGTGCATCCGTGTCTGTGTGGCTGTTTGTGTGTGCATGAACGTTTGTCTGTTTGTTGCCCTTCCATGTGCGATGTCCGATGATCGACGATGCATAACGAGCCTTAACGATGCCGATAACGTTAAACGTTTGCATCTGGAGGTCGATGTCGATTCTTGCTGTCGATGGAGAAGTGAGGGATGCTGAGCTTTCAGCAGATGAAGGAGAGGTTGGACTTTCCCTGGTTTGCGTGTGCGAGCCATATGTGACCTCTTACCGTGCCTCTTTGTTTGGGACGTCACTGAGGAAAATCAACCCCACTGAACAGACTCATTTGTGAGAGGAGGCACAATCAAAGCTAACAAAAACAGTGCGGGGGTCTCAGTAGGATTCAGTCCCCTGCACTGTTTGCGCTGCCATTTTCACGTCATCATCTGAACATGTCGTTTTCCTCCGCGGTGAGAGGAACATCACAGCGTTATTTACGTCTCCTGCTGGGTTCACGTCCAGAACACTGAAAGCAAACATGTGCGAGACATCGTGAACGGGCCGAGGCTCGGATCACATGCACGCTCTTCTTCGTGCAAAGGAAACAAACTCAATTCAGAAATATTAACAAACAGGATGTTTGTTAATTGGGAACATGATCGTTGCCCTCCGGTTAAATTACAACAGATTTTGAAATCAGTTTAAAACTTTCCCTTTCCTGTACTGTATTGTTGTGTATTTGTTTTTACTCTTTGTGCCAAACTATCTATCTATCTATCTATCTATCTATCTATCTATCTATCTATCTATCTATCTATCTATCTATCTATCTATCTATCTATCTATCTATCTATCTATCTTGTATCTCTATCTTGTATCTCCTCTCTCCTCTGCATGTGTTCCGCGCGTCTTCCTCTTTACAATGATGCATTGGACATATGTTTGTCTCTTCTGTGTATTTCTGTCTCCAGATGCAAACATGAGGAGGTCAGCAGATAGAACCTGCAGAAGATGGAGCGTACAGTAGATACACTCTCCTGGTGAACGGGGCTGTCGGTGGAGAAGGATTTACTGCTGCTGGAGATCTCAGCTTTACAAGCAATACACTGTGAAGGCCAAGAGGGTAAACAGAGCTTCACTGAGAAAAGAGGGGGGGAGAGGGGGCGGGGCTGCAGGAGATGCTGCGTGAAAAGATGAGCACAGGTGCTAATTAGACGCATGTTTGGCCAACATGCAAAATACCACAGCTGAACCTTACTTGGCTCCATGATCACCCCCAACTTCCTCTGAGTCTCTGCAGTTCCTCTGCAGCCCCCCCTATTATCCATCCATCCATCCATCCATCCATCCATCTATCTATCTATCTTGTACAGTTTGCCAATAACGTCCGGACTTGTATCTCCTGTCTCCTCTGCATGTGTTCTGCGCGTCTTCCTCTTTATAATGATGCATTGGACATATGTTTGTCACCCCGCGGGGCCCCTTCTGTGTATTTCTGTCTCCAGATGCAGACATGAGGAGGTCAGCAGATAGAACCTGCAGAAGATGGAGCGTACAGTAGATACACTCTCCTGGTGAACGGGGGCTGTCGGTGGAGAAGGATTTACTGCTGCTGGAGATCTCAGCTTTACAAGCAATACACTGTGAAGGCCAAGAGGGTAAACAGAGCTTCACTGAGAAAAGAGGGGGGGAGAGGGGGCGGGGCTGCAGGAGATGCTGCGTGAAAAGATGAGCACAGGTGCTAATTAGACGCATGTTTGGCCAACATGCAAAATACCACAGCTGAACCTTACTTGGCTCCATGATCACCCCCAACTTCCTCTGAGTCTCTGCAGTTCCTCTGCAGCCCCCCCTATTTTCACAAGCCCCGGCCCACCAGGCATCATCAAAGGCTTAAGACTTAAGCACGGAACCACCACTTCCAGAATGTGCATCACATTTCAGCCCTCCCCCCTCCGCGGCCGGGCTATTCGCACCCTGCCCGACATGCACAGGGAAACACCAGTCATAAACAAAGCTGGATCTGCTCATAAATACTCAGCTGACCCCCTCTGACCCCCATCACCCCGAACTGTAGGCAGCAAACAGGAAGCAGGGGAAACTGGAGACAAGTGTCTCTGCAGGCTAATACAGCAGCTTAAACATTAACCAGACACATGCACAACGCGTGCACAGATGGGCACACACACACACACGCACTCACAAACACCATTCGCCCCTTTCTTTCTTTAGTGCATGTGGACATGGGGTCAGGAGGAATCTGACATTTATTACCTCTGCGGTGTACACACACACATACACACACACACACACACACACACACAGACACACGCACATAGGATCCCCAAGCATATGCAATGCACTGGAATCTTGTGTGGCTCTAAACATGCATGGTATTCAATGTATATGTGTCATCACTTTACTGCTCCAGTTAGCCCGTTGTCCTCCAGGCAGAGTCAAATACATATGTCAACAGAGAGACAGACAGCCTGTCAAGTTGTGCGTCTTAATTGTGTTGTGTTATGTTTGTATATTTATTGCATAAGAAACAAGACATCATTTACAAATTAAGACTATTATATGTCATCCATAAATATTTTTGAATTTTTTAAGCTTTGCACATTTGCACACGTTTGTCATATGTCTGAGAGTGTGTGTTAGTATGAGAGTGTGTGTTGGTATGAGTGTGTGTGTCGGTATGAGTGTGTGTGTTGGTATGAGTGTGTGTGTTGGTATGAGAGTGTGTGTTGGTATGAGTGTGTGTGTTGGTATGAGTGTGTGTGTTGGTATGAGAGTGTGTGGTTTACCTCCAGCAGTTCTGCTCTGGCCACTGTTCTGCAGGGAGGGATTCGATGGCACCATCGGGGTTTGTGGAGGACAAGGTCTGTTCCTCAGCCTCTCCGTCTCCCTCCTCATCTCCTCCATCCTCTGCTGAAGCCCCCCCAGCTCCCTCTCCAGACGCTCCTTCTCCCCCTGCAGCAGGTTCCTCTCCCCCATGGCCCGGTTCAGGGCGCCCTGAAGCTCCGACTGAGTTGTAGCCCTGGTCGCCTGGGGACCTCTGGAGTCTCCTCCCATCAGCTGGGACACAAGCGTCTCCAGCAGGCTGAGTCTGGCCTTCAGACCCTCCGTTTCCGAGGCGGCGGTCTGCGGGCAGCTGGACTCCACGGGGCTGGGGACAGTGAAGGTGTACTGACATCGCCCGCCTCGGTCGTTTCCTCTCCACAGAGCAGCTCGGTCCTGTGCATCACCTCGCAGCAGAAGACCACACATACACAGCACGAGCAGGGAGAACATACTGGAGCCTGGACCTCCACGCAGACTGGTCAACGTTGACTTAACACCGTTTGTATGAAGATCTATTTTTTATATTGTAGTTCAAGTTTCTAAAAATTGATTAACTCCCAATTTTCATGTGTCGACTTTTGTTCTGTGCTTCTCTCAGGTGCCTCTTCTGCTCCTGCTGCCAGTGTCGCCTCTCTCGCCTGTCGCTCTCTCACAGGACGGGTCTGTAACGCTGAGCCTGTCTCCACTGCTCGCCGATATTTATACAACCTGAAGGGGACTGAAGGAGGGAGACGGGGGGAGAGGAGAGGAGAGGTGAAAGGGTGGGAGGGGAGAAAGGGAGAAGACGAGGGGGAGGGATGGGGATCAGAAGCAAGCGTGTGTGCACGTGTGTGTGTGTGTGTGTGTGTGTGGAGGGGCTTGTGCAAAAAATAAAAGGCATTTAAGTACTAACATCCCTTTGTCACATATTTCCATGTGTTTGAGTTTTCCATATTCCAGTGCAGTTAGACAGTTTGTTTTCCAAACCCGCAACATCTCGTTTCATCTGTGCTTTATCTGGACAGACACATGACCTGATATACGGATGACGCAGTCCCCCGATGTGTCTGACGGGATTCGGCTGACGTTTGGCCCCAGCGCGGCCGAGAGAGCGGGGCCTCCTGGGATACGATTACCTCCGAGGAGCCGGTGTCCTCTTGCATATTGGTAGGGGGCCTGAACGTGACGCAAGCAGCCATATAGGCCATCATTACAAAAGGCCTGTTACAAGTCAATCAGTACCTGGAAAGCGTGTGTGTGTGTGTGTGTGTGTGTGTTCGGCCACTGTAGTTACATTTATATGACGATGTGTATCGGAGCTCTCACAGATCTGTTGCCGTCCGCTCCTCTCTCACCTCTTTGCCTCAACACAATGTCCCAGACGCGTTTTGGGCGTGGTCCTGAAAGGGTCACGTCCACGGTCATGTGATACAGCGGATAAGCACTTGTTTATTTTCAGAGAGGCAGGATTTGAAAGATCTGAAATCGAGGTAGGCGTGGACCAGACAGGTGTCACAGGCGCCGGCGTCACTGATCTCAGCTGACTCTCACATCCTGCGTCTTTGTGTTTGGGTTCCTCAAATCTCTGCTGACTTCCCATCTACATGTCTTCTCCCCTGCATATGTTCAGACCTCCTGATCATCCGTCTCATCTCGACCTGCCGGGCCACCCTGAACCAAAGAGCTTCGCCTGACACAGATGCACCACTGCAGGGAGGCCAGAGGGCGACGGGGCCACAGACTCTTGAAGACACTTTCAGGTTGGTGCTCACTTCTCCTGCATCTGACAGGCTGATGGCGAGTGAGACATTTAACTCGTTGAGGGTTGGTCCGAGATCTGGACAAATTATTCATCCATCCAATATTAGAAGTGGGAGAAACAGCAGAGGTGGAGGAAGGTGACTAGAAAGAGGCGATCAAATAGATCGGTCAAGAAGTGATAGATGAGAGGAAAAACACACGTGCAGGGATACGGGGTGGGGGTGGGGGGGGGGGGGGTA